>CP139509.1:127324493-127877312 GCA_021014915.2 Artemisia tridentata subsp. tridentata | reverse complement strand
TGCAACCATCTTTCTTGCTAATTCTGCCTCAAGATTTATCTGAGCTTGTTCATCTGCTTGATCCTTTTCTTGAAGTTTCCTTGCAACTTCTGCATCATAATCTATCTGTGCTTGAGTTTTTGGTTTTACTTTCTTGAGTCTTTCAGCTTCTTGTTCAGCTTCTTCAGGTGTCATTGGTTTCTTTCCCTTTGCTGATTTCTTTCTTTCATATTCTTCCTCAGCCGTACCTGCAAGTGAACTAGCAGTTTGTACGGTTTCATGTTCTGTCTCAACCGTTTGAAGTGTTTCTTCAGCCGTTTCTTGTGCCTGATCTTGAACATCCATATCAGCACCATCACCAGAATCCATTTCAATCTTTTCACTAGTTCCTTCATCATGCCTCCCCTGAGTTTCTGATCCATCCCCTTGCCTTTATCTGATTTCCTCCCCTGTTTGGGAGAATCACCACCATCATCATCTGAATCATCTGAGTAGTCACCATCAGAAGAATCCTCATCCAATACAGCTTTAGCCCTTTCCCTCTTGAGATGATCTTCTAGCTTCTTCACCCTAAGAGTTAATCTGGTGTAGACTTTGGCAAAATTTTCTTTATGACTCTTAAGCTCCTCCTCCAAAGATTCTACCTTAGCTGTTAACTTGGTACATAAAGCCATCAATTCAGTTTGTGTAGAGCTACCCTCATCACTTCTAGCTGTGTTACCTGCTAGGAGAGGTGAATCATGGGGCAAGGATCCAGTAGCCACTCTAGTTAGACTAGGTGTAGTCCTTCTACTATAAGTGGTGATTGTTGGGGGTGTTTGGGTTCTTTCAGGATTTTGACTGGGTGTGTGATGGGGATCAGTTAGGTTGACAGAACCTTCACCCAATTCAATTTGAAGCTTTTCAGGAAACAAAGGTATTTCTACCCCTTTGAAAAGTCTACTAGCCATAACCATGTTTTGAAAAAATTTTGATTGTAGGCTAGGAGTAGGAAAAGTTTCTTTGTGTTTCTTTAGCAAATTCTTTTTCTTATTCAGAAAAGTTTGAATAAATCTTGGGTACATAAGAAACTTTGTTTTGTTGTTTACATTTGAAACCATACTCTCAAATATGAATTTTGAAAAATTGAAAACCTTATTTGTTGACAGACATATGAGAGCAATAGCAATATTGCTACTGAATTGCTCCCATGCCGTCTTTTTGGGGCTTAAACAATGTAAGAGAGTATGTATCAAAAATCTCCATTGTAGGGAGAAACATCCCTTTTGAAAAGTAAGTTTTTGATTGGATGTATCATACCCCATTCTGGCAAGTTCTTGCCAAATCTTAGTGTTTAGCATAGTGTTAATACCATCTGAATCTTCCAACTTAAGATGTCTCCTAAGTGTAGATTCGGTAAGAACAAAAAGTATGCCATCCACTTTAGAATGGATTTCTAAGTCTCCATCTTCACTAGTCAAGACAGTTGCATTCTGCCAGAACTGTGTGATGTGAGAGACATATAGAGTTGGAGAGACAGTTAACGCATACATTATGTGAGAGTGGTTGAGGAAATCCACAGTCTCATAAAATCTTGGTCCATCTCCTTCCTCTGTTTTCTCTAGAAAAGCGACCTGATTGTGCGTCTTAACAAAATCCAAATTAGCCATGATATTCTCAGTAAAGTTTGATTTTAACAGTGGTGAGTAATGAAGATTTAGGTTAGAAAGTAGAAGATGAAAGTTAGATGAGATATTATTGAGAGAATTAGGATTTTTAATTTGACCGACTTAAAGAATATGGTAACTTTTATTTTAGAATAAGAATATTATAGAATAAAAGTTAAAATATCTAGAAGAGGATCCCTCGAAAATCGTAATTCAATCAGTAAAAATCGCAACAAACCGTCAACGACTAGTTTTCTATTCAAAAATTAATTACTGACACATCAATTATAACGGCTAGTTCAGCCGTACTAAGTTTCCACTAGCAGTATAAACTTTGCACTAGCGGCACAAACCTTTATCAAAATTTTCAAAGAACAATATAAACTTATATTGATTTCAAAAACATTATAACACACATATAGTTTTTAGCAAACTATCAGCTATCAACGGATTTGATGAGTCTTTACCAATAGCCGTTTGCTTTGGACTAGCCAACTCTTCACTGTTAGATATGGTGAGTTGATAACCATACAATTTTTGGTAAATTGTCAACCATGAACGGATTTGATTAGTCTTTACCAGAAACTGTTTGCTCTGGACTAGTTGGTTCTTATGTGGGTTAGACATGGTGAACCAATAACCATTTGTTGTGTTCACAGATAACACACTGAGCTCCAAATCACCATATAGTCCAAAACATAAAGCATTTAATCCCTTGGTGCTTAACATCCATACCTGCAATTGTTAGTCCAAAAACAAAGAAACAAGGTGCAAAGCACTTGTCTTACAATAATATAAGCATATGACTAACATTGCATCCAAACAAGGAATTAATTTCCTTGTGGAACCCAAGCCATTACAGACTTAGGCTTGCCTCTTGCATCAACATAATTAAACCTTTTTAAAACAGTTGGAGTACCATTAGATTGAAGTGGTCTCCAAACCCATGATGCAGATGCATTAATACCATTACCCATATTTCCCTTAGCAGTGTTTCTAAAACTTCCAGTGTTAACTGCTTGCCTAGCAGTATGAGCTGCTGGGTTTGCAATTGCAACTTTAGGTTTCCAAACTTGTTTATTAATCACTGCATTGTTTTGAAATGGTCTCTTAACAGTTGTTGGTGCTGATTTGAAAAGAGTTTTTGCACCTTGAACTGTTGGTCTTGGGTAAACAAGTCTATTTGGTCTGACAGTATTAACTGCTGGTCTAGCAGTATGAACTGTTGGTCTAGCAGTATGAACTGCTCTTGGTCCAGACCTTAAAAGAACTGATCTAGGTATCATTCTAGCATTTGTAGGGTGAGTGGAAGGTCTTACTGAGTTCACCCTAGGAGTTGAGTACCTAGTTACCCTGTTGTTACAATAAGCAGCCAGATGGTCAAAGCTTCCACATGAGTAACAAGCTTTCCTATAACAGACAAAATCATCACCTAGTTGGTGAGATTTGAGGCCATTCCAATTCCTTTGGTTACCTCTTGGCTTGTTTGTGGTTCTATACATTTCTGCATACCTAACTGTTGGTCTAAAAGGTTTAGCATTAAATCTAAGCCTAACAGTCTCAGTCTTAACCATCTTTGGTACTTTTGTTTTCTCAATCTTATCAGCATCAGGCTTAACCTTATCCTGATCACTCTCATCATCAGAAGTAGTCCAATCCTCTATGGTTGGAGCACCTGATTCCTTACTTGAGGACCTATCAGAGGACACCTTGTCCTCAGAAAGTGATTTATCGCTTGCACTCTCATACACAGGTTTATCAACTACATCCTCCTTAGGTTGAGGACCATATTTAAGCTCAGGTAGTTGAAATTCAGGTAGTCCTGTGTGTTCTAGGTCAATGCCTGGAGGCGTTGGAATTCCCCTATAAGGAGGTGGAATTGACTTATAACTTAGGCCTGACTTAGCTTTATTGAGGATCTGATACTCAACTATCTTACTAACACCCTTAAATGCAAACTCTAATGTGTCTACACTCATCTGAATGTTTTCCTTTGCCTGTTTTAACTTTTCCAATTCATTTTTCAACACACTAATTTCAGCATCCCTAAACATTATATCTCTCTTAAGTACAGCTATAGTATCACTAAAAGTATACTCATTTTCCTTATAGTGAACTATCTGTTCTTCTAATACAGCCAAACCACTCTTATGATTTGCTAAATTAAAAGCAGTCTGGTTTAGCTCTATTCTCTGATTATCATATTGTTTTCTAAGTGTTTCTAATTCTTTTAAAGCATCACATGATTTAGAACATTTAGAAACTTGTACCTCAGAGTCTGAGAAAGCCATAAGTGCCATCTATGTAGATGCTTCTGCTTCCTCCTCTGCAATGTAGCTCCAGTCAAACCCTAAGCCATCAATGGCAACCATAGCCTTTGAGCTTGAGTCTGTAACTTCCACAACCCTTGTCTTGCTTCCAAAGCCTCTGCTCTTTCCATCTTGTTGTCTTGGCATTCTGCACTCCCTTGAATAATGACCTTTCTTATGGCAATTAAAACATTCAATCTTTGACTTGTCATACCCAGCAACATCATTGCTGTTTATGATTATCTTCTTGCATGTCTTCTTCAAGAATCTCTTAGCCCTCATGCTAAGAAGAGAGAGCTGCCACTTGATATCCATCTCTTCAATGTCATCTTTATCAATCTCTTGAAGATCTGCATGAGTCAACATACTTCCATTGTGCTGAGTAGTCAAGAAAGCACAATAAGTATTCTCATCCAAGAGTCCATTAGTACTGCTTGAGGTACTAGCAGTACCAATATTTGAACTAGCAGTTCCAACTGCTCCAGCAACTTGAACTTCTTCTTCTGGACTTGAGGTACTGGGAGTTAATACAAAGGCCAAATTCCTACCACTTGAGCTTGATCCAGCAGACTTTGTCATATCTTGTTCTACTATCTTAAAGTTGCTATAAAGATCCATCAGACTCATAGAATCAATGTCTGGTTTGTTCTTCCAGACAACTACATGCATAGCCTATTCTGATGGTAGACTCCTTAGGAATTTTGAGTTGAGATCTTCCTGAGGCATCTCAATTCCTAGAACAGCAAGTTGACTCATTAACTTTTGAAGCCTATTAAACATATGATCTAGTGACTCATTACTTGTTGCTAAAAAATTCTCAAACTGTTGCTTGAGAAGGGTCTTCTGAGTTTTCTTGGTGGCTTCATTCCCACCATATCTTGCAACAATAGCTTCAAAAAGAGTTTTGGCACACTTGTACTTACTGAAGTTCAGTAATTGATCATTGGGGATTGTCATCAGCAGCATGCTTCTTGCCTTAACATCATTCTTGTGCTGAGCCTTCTCTTTAGTAGTCAATGGCTTGGTCTGCACCGTCGTTTCAGTCTTGCCCTCAACAACAGTTGTAGTGGTTGTAGGTTTAAAAGAGTTCCCATCTTCTATGATCTCCCAGAGTGCATAATCTTGCACTTGAAAGAATTGTTCAACTCTTAGTCTCCACATATCGAACTCATTGGGTTTAAGCATCGGTAACTTAGCAGCAATGTTGGTTTGGGTTGTCGTCTCCATGTCCATCTTCTTCTTAAAAAAATTTGTATGGATCTTCTAAATCAAAGTATCAGTAACCTGTCTCTGATACCACTTGACCGGATCTACACACACTCCTTGTGTTAGATAGATACTTTGAATAATGTTAGTTTAGCACGCGGAAACAGTGTATATGTATGAATAAGAGACAAACAATTTACTTCAACGATTCAATATTGTTAATTCAATAATACGAGTGATCTCCTATCACTAGGGTTTACAACATTGAATCTTTTCTAATAACTCACGTACTTCTATTATCAAACTTTAACCTAAGCAATCCTTTTATAGACCAAGGATTCCTGTACAAGATAACTATCATCTAATACTATAAGATATACACAATATCTTTCCCATATTTATCTATTACACGTTTACAAAAATTGTAAGCCGTACTAACTATATTATGAACAGTACTAACTGACTTAGTACTGTCAGTGTTGTCTTCAATCACTTCAGCCGTACCAACTTATATACTAACAGTTTCAACTGTTAAACTTAATTTCCTAACAACCAACAACCAAAGAGCTTTCATAGGAGGCTCTTGGAGTGATAGCGGTGAAGAAGAAGAGAAGAAGCCCAAGGATGAAACATGTCTTATGGCTCAAGCTTCTAATGAGGTACATTCTGACTCTTCTTATTATAGTAATGTTAATTCGTCAATAGATGATGACATACTATATGATGAATACAATAAACTATGTGAAGTAAGTTCTAAAATTTTAGGTAGATACAAAACACTAAAACTAAAATTGCATGAACTAGAAGTGCAAGTCTTAGAACTAAAGGATCAAGTTAAAAGACTTGAGAAAAACAAAGAAATAGATGTAGGATGCAAATCATGCTTAAGTCTTCAAGTAGAGAATGAGAAACCCAAAGAAAACGCTTTGATAATCTGTGGAGATCGTTTGCTCGAGGTTTGTTAGACCTCATATCTAGGATTACAACAATAACAATGAATAAATCAATATAGTATGCAGCGGAAACGATTCATTATTATTAATCAAGGTTTGTCGAATGATTACAAACCCTAGGCGCCTACACTAAGACTTAACGCCTAGTTACACACACACACACTTTTTCTGGAATTACATCACTAATTCCTGTACAGAAAACCTACGCCCCATCTCTTTATAAACTAGAGATTAGGGTTACAAAGACAATTAAATAATACATATTAGGTCCTTCATCTTTGTCTTCATAAGTTTCCTCCATCTTTCATATTTTGTCTATATCAACTCATATTTAATTCCTAACAATCTTCCCCTAGTTGATATGACAAAACCAACTATGAAAGATGATCTTCAAGCTGCAAATAAACCTTCTTCCCCTTTTTGTCATCATCAAATAGGGGTCTTCAATGCAACTTGAATCAAACGCTTCCCCTTAAGTGATGCATGTAGATGGTTAAACAATTAAATAAGCTTCCCCTGAAACTAAGCATGTTTACCATCTCTTGAATCACGAACTCCGTAGGCCTTATCAACTGATTACCGATGAAGAAAACCGAGTATAACGAACTTGATGAAGAAGTTGAATTTCCCAAACTTGCGTCTTATATCTTGCACTATCCTCGTGACTCCAAACTTATATGAGACTAGAAATATAAGTAGACCGAAATCTCTTGACAAAATCCTCATCTTCTATGAGACACTGAGCACTACAATGTAACTCCTTTAAGTGATAGTTAACTAGGTCTTCGTCCATCCACCCCTTGACCTATGAAAACTAGATTTGACAAGTCATTGTCACCGCATTAACGCCCAAACAAGTTATCTTTAAACGTTGCAGGCCGTTTAAGATATGATAAGAACACGCACCTGTGAAACTCAACTACAATATCAAATAAACCATATTCACTTTTCTTCTTCAAATAATCACAAAAACAAGCCATAAAATAAACCATTCTGTTCGTGATCCAAAACTGTGTGTGTGTTTCGTCCCTTGGTGTGTGTGTTATGGAACCAATGTTTTCCAAATAGATATACTTCCCCTCACTTTAACAACAGTGTGTCAAACATCTAGTACCGTAGTAGTACAAACATAACTCGCCAACAGTACAAAGTTGAGAAGAGCAGTACGAATATGTGTCGAAAGTAGTACTAACTCCGTATAACCAGCAGTACAAACTGCTACATCCTCCAAAGCTAGCAGTACTAACTGTTGTCGAGCAGTACTAACTGTTAATCACAGCAGTACCAACTGCTACCTATGAATCAAGAGCAGTACTAATTCCGAAGGCCAGCAATAGAAACTGGTATGTGAAACAGCAGCATAAAAATAATCTCCAACTCTGATCTGCTGCAACTGACCCATGTGATATAAACGGCAAGAAAAATATTCAACATCAATAGCATTTGACCAATTTATTGCGTTGTCGACATTAAAACAATAAAATAGATCGTACGTTTAATAACCCTCAAGAACCTGTTCGTACCTTCATTAAAACAGCTTCAAATATGCTCTTCTTCGACAACAAAAACCTTGTAACATCCTAGATATCATGAGCAACCTGGCTCTGATACCACTTGTGGAGATCGTTTGCTCGAGGTTTGTTAGACCTCATATCTAGGATAACAACAATAACAATAATAAATCAATATAGTATGCAGCGGAAACGATTCATTATTATTAATCAAGGTTTGTCGAACGATTACAAACCCTAGGCGCCTACACTAAGACTTAACGTCTAGTTACACACACACACACCTTTTTCTGGAATTACATCTCTTAATTCCTATACAGAAAACCTACGCCCCATCTCTTTATAAACTAGAGATTAGGGTTACAAAGACAATTAAATAATACATATTAGGACCTTCATCTTTGTCTTCATAAGTTTCCTCCATCTTTCATATTTTGTCTATATCAACTCATATTTAATTCCTAACAGAATCATTAAGTTTGAAAAAGGAACAAAGACACTTAATGATATATTGAAAACGTTAGATATGGTCAACATAACGAAGCGGGCTTAGGATTTGACCCAAATAAAGCTTCAACAAGTAAAACAAAACAAATAAAATTAGTCAAACCCACAAGTTCTGTGAAAATAGTAGACGGCACCACTAAAGGTACGGATGGTACCATTAAATTTAATGGTACCGTGGTGTCGTCTGATGCTGGAGACAGAACTGAGTCGAGTCTGAAAAATAATTCAAGTCCTAAACCAAGTCACATAGTTGTAAATGGTTTCAAAGTACCTATTGCTAGTATAAAGGAAGTCAAAAGGTTTTACAAACCTTTGTCAAACCCGAGGCTTGGCTTTGTAAAACCCGACACTAGGTCTATGACTCCTCCACCTAGAAAAACAAATGTTCCTAAACCTCGGTCAAGAACTCCTCTACCGAGAGGTAACTCTAAAAGACAAAGTTATCCAAGTAACTATTCCGTAACTTGGAATAACCGTCAACTACAAAGTTACTTACCATGGGAAATTTGTCATCCGTTCAAACATCCTAACCAAATGCAACTAATGCATGCACTGGTAAGATTCTGCCTATCGTCACACTGGAAATGCGTGACTATATGCATATAGTCACACACGTTTTTTTGGGTGTGTGTGACAAAAAGTCGCGCCACCGTAGGTATCATATAGTCACATTGTTTAGTTTATGGCCGTTTTCATCGAAAAAGAGTGACCAAAACCCGAATATGTGTGACTAATTAGGCACAAGTTTTGTTGGATTCATCAGTATGTGTGACTATTTCCCATCCTATGGCCACACGAAAATATAATAAATGTGACGTTTGTGATGATTTAGTCACACATCGTGTGTTGTTTTTTTCAAGTTAGTCACATACAATTTAAAAAACAGTGGCCAAAAGTGTTAATAAGTGTGACCATATGCTATTTAAAGTGAAGAAATGTGTACTATTGATCATCCAATGGTCACATGAATTCTTAGTTTGTGTGGCCTTTTGTAATATTTAGTCACACAAAGCATGTTTGCTTTGGGTATTTAGTCACATACAATTAAGCATAAAGTGGCCAAAAGTGTTAATAAGTGTGACCATATGCTGTTTTAAGTGAAGAAATGTGTATTTTGTGTGACTATTGATCATCCAATGGTCACATGAATTCTTAGTTTGTGTGGCCTTTTGTAATATTTAGTCACACAAAGCATGTTTGTTTTCGGTATATAGTCACATACAATTAAGCATAAAGTGGCCAAAAGTGTTAATAAGTGTGACCATATGCTGTTTTTAGTGAAGAAATGTGTATTTTGTGTGACTATTGATCATCCAATGGCCACATGAATTTTATGTTTGTGTGGCCTTTTGTAATATTTAGTCACACAAAGCATCTTTGTTTTGGTTATTTAGTCACATACAATTAAGCATAAAGTGGCCAAAAGTGTTGATAAGTGTGACCATATGCTGTTTTAAGTGAAAAAATGTGTATTTTGTGTGACTATTGATCATCCAATGGTCACATGAATTCTTAGTTTGTGTGGCCTTTTGTAATATTTAGCCACACAAAGCATGTTTGTTTTGGGTATTTAGTCACATACAATTAAGCATAAAGTGGCCAAAAGTGTTAATAAGTGTGACCATATGCTGTTTTAAGTGAAGAAATGTGTATTTTGTGTGACTATTGATCATCCAATGGTCACATGAATTCTTAGTTTGTGTGGCCTTTTGTAATATTTAGTCACACAAAGCATGTTTGTTTTGGGTATTTAGTCACATACAATTAAGCATAAAGTGGCCAAAAGTGTTAATAAGTGTGACCATATGCTGTTTTAAGTGAAGAAATGTGTATTTTGTGTGACTATTGATCATCCAATGGTCACATGAATATTTAGTTTGTGTGGCCTTTTGTAATATTTAGTCACACAAAGCATGTTTGTTTTGGGTATTTAGTCACATACAATTAAGCATAAAGTGGCCAAAAGTGTTGATAAGTGTGACCATATGCTGTTTTAAGTGAAAAAATGTGTATTTTGTGTGACTATTGATCATCCAATGGTCACATGAATTTTTAGTTTGTGTGGCCTTTTGTAATATTCAGTCACACAAAGCATGTTTGTTTTGGGTATTTAGTCACATACACTTAAGCATAAAGTGGCCAAAAGTGTTAATAAGTGTGACCATATGCTGTTTAAAGTGAAGAAATTTGTATTTTGTGTGACTATTGATCATCCAATGGCCACTTGAATTTTATGTTTGTGTGGCCTTTTGTAATATTTAGTCACACATCGAATTAAACAAAGAGTGACCAATAATGTTGATAAGCGTGACCATAGTACTGGTATTTTTAAGTTAGTACTGTTGGAGCAGAGTTGCTACTGCTAGTACTATGCTAGTGCTGCTGGAATGAGTATATTATATATATATAAAACAGAATCATAAACAAAAAGAAATTTGAAATTGAATAAAACTCGAATGTATATAACTGAACAGAATATACAATTGTAATGTCGTACATAATCAAATTCTCAAGTACCATAATTTAAAGACTTTTGACTCTTCGCCGGCATAGCTTGCTTTAGGGCTTCAATAGAGACATTACTTTTGCGCTTCGATGGTGCTGTTGGTCCACAGTTGTTGTCACTTTTCTTTTGCATTGTAGTTGGCAGTGTAACCTGTAGTAACAAAAGACGCTTGTATCAAACATTGAATTATATATCAAGAATTATATATATGTAAGTTGAAAAAACACATGTATGTACCCAAAGCAACGATATTTGATTTCTTTAAGTGCCACAGTTTGCAGTTAAATGGCTTAAAAAAAGAATTTTTGCATGTACATATATCAGAAATTATTTAAACAAAAGAATAACAAGAAACATGTTGAAATACATACTGTTGGCAGTGCTTGTGTTGGAGACACATTTTGTTCTGATTGGGAATCTGGAGGCCCGTTTTGTCGTGACTTAGGCTTTTTCTCAGGTCCGACAGTTTTAGCAGGTTCCTATATGTATATATAAAACACGTTACATTATATAAACAAAAGAATAACAAGAAACATGTTGAAATACATACTGTTGGTACTCCTTTTGTTGGAGACACATTTCCTTGCGATTGGGAATCTGTAGACCCTTGTTGGCTTGCATTTGAGGCTACTGGCAATTGAGATGACAAATTTAACTGCACCCCTTGTTGACTCAACTGTGCCATCAGTTGAGTAAGTATTCTTTTTGTTTCTGTAATCTCATTGGACAATTTCTTGATCTGGTCATCAGATTCTTTCTGCAAAAAAAAATATAGGAAATGTTGGGATTAAAAGTCTTCTGGATGCTGTTAGAGTAACTGATGCTCTTATTTGTGTCAATGCTGCTCAGATGGAGTTAGTGATGCTCATGAACTTCAATTACAAATATGGCTAGTGTTTACCACTGCTAGTACACAATTTACTACTGCTAGTACACATTTAATCCTGCTGGTATATAAGCATAATAATAGAATTTGCAGTCAAACTTACAAGTGTATCTCCCACTGATGTGATCTCATCATCTGGAAATTCGCCATCGTTGTTTACCCTTCCTTTCAACCACATTATACCACGCGGGGGTTCTTCATCTGCTTCAATCTCTTTATTTTTGATCTAATAAACATCAAATGCATACACATGTAAAGTTAATTAAAACAAGATAAACGAAAATATGAAGGTGCATACACATGTGATCTTACCATTTTCTCTTTCAAATAAACATATCCACCTCGTCCCATTTTATGCTGATAAATATTTTTGGAACGCGACATTTTAGCTTTATCAGCTATCTTCTAAAAACACAAAATGATAAGGCGTTTACATGTGGTAATGCTGCAAACTGAAAATTATGAAATGACATATAGACTTAAATAAAGATGACTAATTAAAACCTTGTATTCATCGGTGGTCGTGTTGTTTACAAACTCGACCCAGTCTTCTGATTTCACAAATCGACTATACTTGGCCGGGACTTCATTCAGTTTGGAAGGTGTATTTAGGTGGGGCAAAATGTATTCTTCTCTGAGCTTCGTTCTGAAAGTCCTTAGCAGTTTACCAAGACGAGTCATTACCAATTTTCTGAATGTCACGTCAACATCAAAATATCGCTGCAAAGATTAACACAATCTTGTTAATTAGTTGCACATAATGTAACTGCATAGATAAAATTATGTAGTACTGGGTTAAAAAATACAGTAGTATATATGTACAGTGATGTCAGTCCATAGTTTATCTCTTTCTTCTTTATTCACATTCCTCCAGGAAAGATTCTTCAAACCTATATGCTCACGAACCAGATCTCCTAAAAAACTCGTAAACAGTGCTCTGTGTAACCCTGATACCCTATTCAATGCATCGAAGGTTACCTTGAGCTTTATTCCACCAGGGTTGCCATATTTCATGCGAAACTTAAATAGCCTGGTCATGCCTCTCTTAGCTAGTATCCGATCTGATTGGTTGGTTCCAGGCGCATCTAGATCTTCCTCATCAGAATACTTTTCGGATTCATAGTCTATGTTGTTATCATCATGTTCATTATCAGCAGGAAGCAAAAGATGATTATCAACAATGGGTTGAATTCCCATGACTCTTGAGTAACAATGGGTACAAGAAAATGATTCTGGCTTTGAGAGTAATGGTGATATAAGAATTGATTATTGTGTTTTCTTGGCAGTATTTTTTTTTTTTTTTTTTTTTAGGAGAGAAAAGAGGGTATAGGAAGAAGATGAATCGTACCTTATTCTTGGTACCCGCTTCTAATTAATTAGGCGATTTCAAAATTTTGGATCAAAATTTTGGCTCCAAATTCTAATTTCAAAATAACAATTGAATTATTTTAAAAATTTGCCTTAAATTTGAACCTGTTTAGTAAAGCATAAACTTGAAAAAATCAAAATTTTGGCTCCAAATGTTATATATCATTATCTTAATCGCAAATCATGAACCAAGATCTAGAACAAAGATCATGAACACAAACTGCATATCAAATCAAGAACTCAAATTTACACAATTACACCAAAATCATGAACACAACTTGACACCATTTAACACAAACTGCTACCATTAAATCATAAACCAACATGAAAAATGAAGAACACAAACTGCTACCATTATCAAAATTTTGGCTCCAAATGTTATAGTTTCATTATCTTAATCGCAAATCATGAACCAAGATCTAGAACAAAGATCATGAACACAAACTGCATATCAAATCAAGAACTCAAATTTACACAATTACACCAAAATCATGAACACAACTTGACACCATTTAACACAAACTGCTACCATTAAATCATAAACCAACATGAAAAATGAAGAACACAAACTGCTACCATTATCAAAATTTTGGCTCCAAATGTTATAGTTTCATTATCTTAATCGCAAATCATGAACCAAGATCTAGAACAAAGATCATGAACACAAACTGCATATCAAATCAAGAACTCAAATTTACACAATTACACCAAAATCATGAACACAACTTGACACCATTTAACACAAACTGCTACCATTAAATCATAAACCAACATGAAAAATGAAGAACACAAACTGCTACCATTAAATAAATATGTGCAATCATCAAATCAACAACAGAAACTGCTACCATAAAATCTAACTGTGCAATCATCACATCAAGAACACAAATTGCTACCATTTAACAAACCAAAATACTATCATTACAGTTATAAAATAGATACAGAGTTAAACTACACTAGTTACCAGTTACTGCACCATTAATAATTACATTTATCCAAATTAAATATCAGAACTGCTACTACGTACCATATTAAAGTAATTATCCTCTAGTTCATAATAGTCGAGATGATCACCACCTTTACATAATTCTCAACAATTTAATGTACGAGAAGTCTTCTTCACGGCCATCGGTTGATACAACATCTTCTTACTCGTAACTGCTACTACGTACCATATTAAACTAATTATCCTCTAGTTCATAATAGTCGAGATGATCACCACCTCTACATAATTCTCAACACAACATTTAATGTACGAGAAGTCTTCTTCACGGCCCAACATTTAATGTACGAGAAGTCTTCTTCACGGCCATCGGTTGATACAACGTACATCTTCTTACTCATAACTGCTACTACGTACCATATTAAACTAATTATCCTCTAGTTCATAATAGTCGAGATGATCACCACCTTTACATAATTCTCAACACATTTAATGTACGAGAAGTCTTCTTCACGGCCATCGGTTGGTACATCTTCTTAATTATACGGTAGTCCCAAGTTTGAGAGTAGCTTAAGAGGATTCATCTTTGTCATTTACCTACAAGTTGAACGAGTATATATAATGGATTAAGTCTTGAGAATGTGATAAAGGTAGCGAAACAACACTTATTAAATGGACCATTATTACCCCTTTTGTGTCAGCATCAGCAGATTCTTCATCGCTAGAGAAATAGAAAGGGCTCTGTCTCTTCCAATCTGTGTTTTCCCATACCTCCTAATAGTTCAACATACCATATGTGTTTCAAAAAATTTAATTAATGGTATAATTAAGGTATACAACTTTAGCCACAAACACATAACAACTTTAGTATACCTTGTTGGAAATGATTTTGAATTTGGACCTAGTGCCGGAGGTCTCTTTGGAAGCAGCCTCTCTACTCCCAGGTTTACCTTGGGGTAGGGGTAGGGTCTGTCTACAGCCTACCTCCCCCATACCCTGCCCCGGCGGGATTGGGTTTGTTGTTGTTTGGATTTTTGCCTTTGAACCTGTTAAAGCATAAACTTGAATAAATTAAAAATTCACACAGCAGCTTTACATTCAACAATAAATTCACACCTTTTATGTCAGCATCACCAGATTCTTCATCGCTAGAGAAATAGAAAGGGCTCTTTCTCTTCCAATCTGTGTTTTCCCATACCTCCTAATAGTTCAACATACCATTTGTTTCAAAAAATTTAATTAATGGTATAATTAAGGTATACAACTTTAGCCACAAACACATAACAACTTTAGTATATACCTTGTTGGAAGGGATTTTTGTCTTTGAACCTGTTAAAGCATAAACTTGAATAAATTAAAACTTCACACAGCTTTACATTCAACAATAAATTCACACAGCTTTACATTAGAATCGGTAACAACAACCCCAAACATCACCATTTATAGATCAAAAGCCTGTTACTAATTATTGTACAATGAATCATCAACTGATATGTGAAAACATTAAAAAACATACCTTTGTTGTCATTTGGATTCATTGTTTGCGTGTTTTTGTTTGCCACGTCTGTTTTTCAAACTAT
Source organism: Artemisia tridentata subsp. tridentata (assembly GCA_021014915.2). Classification (NCBI taxonomy): domain Eukaryota; kingdom Viridiplantae; phylum Streptophyta; class Magnoliopsida; order Asterales; family Asteraceae; genus Artemisia; species Artemisia tridentata. The sequence continues at coordinate 127,861,918 of CP139509.1, read as the reverse complement.
TACCATTAGCTAAATTAAAAGACAAAGATGAAATGAAAGGTGGCCCAGGATCCTACTGTTACCCGTGGGAATCCGCCGTGGGAATAAGAAGAATCAAGAATGTGTGTTTTGATTAGGGTTTATTGATTTTTGTGTCGGTTTACAATTGATCGGTAAAGGGATTAATTGGCCCTTTACTATTGATCAAGTAGTGGTGGTTTGGTTTAATTGCCCCAGGATCCTACTGTTACCCGTGGGAATCCGCCGTGGGAGTAAGAAGAATGTGTTTTTTGATTAGGGTTTACTCACTTTTTTGTCTGTTTACAATTGATCGGTAAAGGGATTAATTGCCCCTTTACTATTGATCAAGTGGTGGTTTGGTGAGTGGCAAGTTGTGTAGAAAGAAAAAAATAATAATAGTTAAAAAATAATAATAATAAATAAATAAATAAATTAAAAAAAAAAAAAAAAAAAAAATCTAATGGTGTTGACGTGGCGGTGAAAACCAACTATAGCCGATGGTTCGGGTTCGTGGCGGGTTTTAGTGTACCCGTACCCGAACCCGTTTATAATATACCCGTACCCACCCCATATCCCACCGGATACCCGTTATCCATCGGTTTTTTCGGGTTTCTCCGCGGGTATCGAGGTTATCCGTAATATAATTAAAAGTTAAAGAAAATGAATATCGTATCAAACGATTTAACGCAACATATCGCAACGCAACGTACTCGGCACGATATTCACCAAAAAAATCAAATGCGCAAGAGGTTTCAAAAGTTAATCATTCTCATTTCAAAAGATAATCTCGTTTTAGCCTTTTAAAAGGGTTTGGTATCCTCATTCGTGTGACGGTAGAGAACACGGACTCACGAGTACTCACTCCAAAAAAACGAATAACCGAATTAATAGTCGAGAAGAGTATTGACAATAACTCGAGTCGAGACGAGATGACGAAAACAAGTCGAAGAGATAACTAACAACAAACATATCAAATAAGATGAGTCGATTGGTAATCATCTGTATTTTCCCATAATCCCGTTTATTAGTACAAGGTATACTCGTTTTATGATTTAAAACAAGTTTGGACTTACGACAAAATTAATCTTTGGAAATAACAAAATTTCGCCAAGACCCTTTCATTTATCGAACGTTTCCAATTCAAAAGACTTTATTGAAAATCAATTTCCCGAGTAATTTATAATATAACGAGTATTTATATAAACCCTAAACCCTAAACCCTAAACCCTAAACTCTAAACCCTAAACCCTAAACCAATCCGTAACTCAAACAATAACCAAACGAATAGTCCAATAAATCCAAATATGTTAGTGTACGGGTAGCATGTCTCGAATAGTCCAATATCCCTCGTGTGTTCCGTTTTTATCCCAAATGTCACACGAAAGGTTTTCAAAATCGAGATCCTACTTAAGATCCTATGGTAAAGATCGGGATCTTTACCATAGGATCTTAAGTAGGATCTCGATTTTGAAAACCTTTCGTGTGACATTTAGGATAAAAACGGAACACACGAGGGATATTGGACTATTCGAGACATGCTACCCGTACACTAACATATTTGGATTTATTGGACTATTCATTTGGTTATTGTTTGAGTTACGGATTGGTTTAGCGTTTAGGGTTTAGAGTTTAGGGTTTAGGTTTAGGGTTTAGGTTTTAGGGTTTAGGGTTTATATAAATACTCGTTATATTATAAATTACTCGGGAAATTGATTTTCAATAAAGTCTTTTGAATTGGAAACGTTCGATAAATGAAAGGGTCTTGGCGAAATTTTGTTATTTCCAAAGATTAATTTTGTCGTAAGTCCAAACTTGTTTTAAATCATAAAACGAGTATACCTTGTACTAATAAACGGGATTATGGGAAAATACAGACGATTACCAATCGACTCATCTTATTTGATATGTTTGTTGTTAGTTATCTCTTCGACTTGTTTTCGTCATCTCGTCTCGACTCGAGTTATTGTCAATACTCTTCTCGACTATTAATTCGGTTATTCGTTTTTTTGGAGTGAGTACTCGTGAGTCCGTGTTCTCTACCGTCACACGAATGAGGATACCAAACCCTTTTAAAAGGCTAAAACGAGATTATCTTTTGAAATGAGAATGATTAACTTTTGAAACCTCTTGCGCATTTGATTTTTTTGGTGAATATCGTGCCGAGTACGTTGCGTTGCGATATGTTGCGTTAAATCGTTTGATACGATATTCATTTTCTTTAACTTTTAATTATATTACGGATAACCTCGATACCCGCGGGGAAACCCGAAAAACCGATGGATAACGGGTATCCGGTGGGATATGGGGCGGGTACGGGTATATTATAAACGGGTTCGGGTACGGGTACACTAAAACCCGCCACGAACCCGAACCATCGGCTATAGTTGGTTTTCACCGCCACGTCAACACCATTAGATTTTTATTTATTTATTTTTTTTTAACTACTATTCTTTTTTTTTTCTACACATCTTGCCACTCTTAATTAAACCAAACCACCACTTGATCAATAGTTGGAAATATTGAGTTTGGAAGTTTATTATTCACAAAGCATGATATACAACTTGTTGTTGCATCAACTCATTGTACATGGAAAGTCAATATTTGGTAAAAGGAAATCGTAAAACTTCAATTGACACTTTACTTTTGGCGGGCGCCGTCGATCCATTTTCCCGCCTAAAGTCTTGGCATCTACCTCTCCAGCCTATTTATACCTATATATATACCAAAGAACATACACAAACACATATATCCCTTTAAATTCAAAGAAAACTTCAACAATGGCAGCAAATAGTGTTACCTTTCAAAATGATGCTGAAGAGTACGAGTGGGTGTTAAACAACAATTTGCTGTTTGACGCAGTGTTAATTGCTTTCGGGGATGAACCCATTGCAGAATATGGGTCGTATAGGAAGGTAGATACGTGGATGAGGGGTCAAATTTTGAACTGGCTGCATGCGCAAGACTTTTACTGGGATGAGGTTTGGGGATTGTGTGACTACGGGGAGGAGGAGGAAGAAGATGAAGAGGAAGAGGAGGAGGAAGGTGAAGAGGAGGAGGTGGTGCAGCAAAAAGAAGAGGATCAGCAGCAAATTGTGGTGGAGCAGCAAAATGGGTTTGTGCTGCAAAACCAGGGGGAGCAACAAGATGGGTTTCAGGACCCTTATAATCTAGAAAAGAGGGTTAGCGATCTTGAAATTGTGTTTAAACGACTCAAGGAAAGCCAGAAATCGATGGGAAACAGGGAAGAGAGCTCTGGTTCTAACAAGTTGGGGTGAAATGGAGTGAAGCAGTTTAGGATGATGTTTTTTTTTTTTTTTTTTTTTTTTTTTAGTATGTTTAGTATTTAGGATGGATAATTAGATGTATATACTTGTAGCCTTAAAAAATATCAATGAAATATTTGATGTTTAATTAATTGTCTGAGAATGGAGTGGATGCACAAAGTTATTACTGCTAGGCAAACTTTTGTTCTGCTAGAGTAAAACGTTGTACTGCTGGGTAATGGGTAGCCGTTTATGGGTTTTAACCGTGGTTTATTTCTAACCGTTGGGGTAACTATTGTCAATTACTTCGCTTTATTTACACTATGTTCTCAAGTTTTTTTAGATGAAGGGAATGAAATGGAGTGAAACTTTATGTGTGTTCTTGGTTTTCTTTGTCCCAACTTTCATAGTGAAGTAAAGTGAATAAAGACAAAAATCAAATGAGTTAATGTCGAAAAGAACATTTGTCTTTAGTGTGTATTTATTATGGAGCTAGGTTATAATAGTAATTCCACAAATATAAAAAGTATAAAATGAGGCCACCTACTTTCATTTACTTTACAAACATGCACAAATCTATAAACTTTACTTCCGCTCTTCCCTATTTCTTTACATTACATTACATTACTTTACTTTACTTACCTCTTAAAAAAAAAACTCTATAACAGAGTAGGGTTTCATAAATTGGATAACTCTCTTTCTTTATACAATTTATACCATTTCGTCAAACTTGAGAAACAATTAATTGAAGTAGGTCCAGTCATAACCCAGCACTCTAATCAAGCATTTACTCAATTTTCATGGCAAATTTAGAGTTTTGTGATACGCATAACCAGGTTGCATTCTTGGAGAAACCAGAAGGGAGTCAACGCTTCCACCAGATAATAGATTTTCTAAACAATACCCACATCAGGTACGCTCTTACAGTCGATCCTACTATCTATGTCTCTCAAATCAAACAGTTTTGGCGGTCTGTTACTACCAATACATTTGAGAATGGAGACAAAGAGTTAATTGCAACAGTTGATGGCAGAAAAATAACTATTACTGAGGCATCTGTTAGGAGGCATCTCCATTTAGCAGATGAAAATGGTATTAGTTCTTTGCCTAATACTGAAATTTTTCATAACCTTTCCAGAATGGGGTATGACACATCTTCTCAAATTCTGACTTTTCAAAAAGGATGTTTTGACCCCCAATGGAGATTCTTCATACATACCATCCTTCATTGTTTAAGTCCAAAGAAAACCGCATGGGAGCAATTCAGCAGCAATATTGCAACTGCTCTCATTTGTTTAGCAACAAACAGGACTTTTAACTTTTCAAAATTAATTTTTGATGGTATGGTGAAAAATGTGGATAACAAATACAAGTTTTTAATGTATCCAAGGTTTATACAAACGGTTTTGAATATACGGAAAAGTTTGCTTCTATCTCATAAAATTGTTTATCCAACTCCTCGCCTTACTCAAAAACTGTTCAGTAACATGAGCATGGCTTCTAGGGGGTTTAATGGGATAGTAGTTCCACTTTTTGAAACAATGTTGGTTCAAAATCAAAACATTCAGGGTGAAGGATCAACAAGCCCAATTGAGTCCAATTACACACCCACAGGTTCATCTGGTTCTCAATCAGCCTCACAACCAAATATGGGGAAATGCCCCACGATTCACCTCGATCGGGAGGTAACACACCTGGAAGTGATGAGGGCAGAGTGTCACTAATGGAATTGATGGATATTTGTACCAAATTGACTCAAAGGGTGACTGGGTTGGAGAAAGAACTCAAGGAGACAAAGCAAGAATTCAAGGAGACAGAGCAAGAACTCAAGGAGACAAAGCAAGCACTCAAGGAGACAAAGCAGTTGTATAGTACTGCTTACAAGAAGGTCATTGAAAAAGTGAAGAAATTGCAGTCTAAAGTCAAGTCACTTGAAGCAAAGAGAAAGGCAAATATTGTGGAGTCTACAAGCTCAGATGATGATGACATGGATGTTTCTTTCAAACGGGGGAGGAAGACAGCTGATATTGATCAAGACCCCAATATTTCTTTGGTTGAACAGAATGTTGAGTTTCAGGGGAGGCAAGATATGGGTAAAGAAGATTTGGATGCTGAAAATATTGGTACTTCTCATCAACAAGATATGGATGTGTATGATAGAAGGTAAAGGGCAGATAAAGCAAAGGGCATTATGATTGAAGAAGAGCCACCAAAGAAGGACAAGAAGAGTGTTCTTGCTCAGATTAGTTTTGATGCAGAGGTACCTAATAAAGCACAGGAAGATGAAACATCAGAAATTGTTGATATTGCATATTTCCTTGATCAAACAAGACTTGCAAATCAAGCAACTGAAGCAATGTTTGATCACGCTCAAGAAGTTCAGTATATGATTGATGCTGATGAAGTTTTAAAGGAAAAGTTAGGTAAACTCAGAGGAGATGAAGTGTTGTCCATTGATGAGAAGTCAAGACAACTTGTTGAACTAATAAATTCCAGAAGAAAGTCTGCTGCAGAACAAAAAGCCAAAGAAAAGAGGAGTAAACCACCTAGTAAAGCTCAGCAAAGACACACCATGTGTGTTTACATGATGAACATGGCTGGATACAAAAGGAAGCAGTTCCAAGGTAGAAGTTTTGAGGAGATCAAGAGTGAGTTTGAAAGGGTTTACACAAGAGTGAACACATTTACTCCCATGGGAACAGAAAAACCATGTAGAACTACAAGAAGACATGGTATAATATTGGAGTCTGAATCTTCAAAGAAACAGAAGATTGGTGAAGAAGTACCTACAGCAGATGAAGAAGAAACAGCAGAGGAATTAACTGACGAAAGACTCAAGCAGCATATGATTGTTATAATCCCAGAAGCATTGGATGTTCATCATCCTATTCAAGCTAAACGTCCAATTATTGATTTGGAGATACACAAAGATACATTTGGGAAAGCTTGGAAGATAATCAGGCTAGGAGGACACTCAAAAATTTATAAGTATTTTGAAGATATGCTGAAGATTTTTTATAGAGAAGACTTGGACAATCTATGGAGTCTGGTTAAAGAAATGTTCAGATCTACATATCGTATACAAGACAAAGAGAAGGAGCTATGGGTGGAATTGAAGAGGTTGTATGAACCTGATCCAAAAGATAACTTATGGAATTTTCGAGCTCATGAGTTGAGTACAAAATGGAGACTGTATGATACATGTGGTGTTCACCATGTATCTACAAAGAATGGAGTGGATGTCTACATGCTGATAGAAAAAGATTATCCATTAAGGGCAGCTAGCTTATTTGTTATGTTAGATGCTAAGCTGACAGTTACTGATGAAGACTCAGTAATGGCAAGAGAGTTACTGAGAAAGATCTTCAGACAAGCAAAAAGGAAATAATGTTATTACTGCTTGTGTCTCTATTAGTGTTGCTAGGTTTAACGTTGTACTAACAGGTTTAACTTTGTATAGAAGATATTTGGATTTTGTAACAATTTTCTTTAATAAAGTAGATAGTCTATAAGAGGAATACAAAAGAAGGTATAATCGAAAAAGACCCAAGGGCGGAGATGGTTGAGTTGTTGGTGTTGTGAAGGGGAGGTCACAGGTTCGATACCTGTTGCTTCCTTTTTGGTATTTCCCTCCCCAAAAATTTAAAAAAGCCCCCATTTTTTTTCACCAAATTTCAAAATTAAAGCCCCCCATATTTTTTTAAAAAACCCACCCATATATATTTTTTTCAGCAAATTTCAAAATTAAAGACCCCCATATTTTTTTCAGCAAATTTCAAATTTCGCACATTTCTCACCAATCACAGCCACCACTCACCATCCACCATTCACCAGTAACCAATCACAGCCACCACTCGCCGGTCCGGCCATCAACAACGGAGGGAGGTTCATTTAGATCTAAATTAGGTAATTTTTTTAATTAGGAAATCATTTTTTTTATGCAATAATGGTGAAATTATATTATTCTCGAAATTGTTTTTTACAATTATAAAGATAGCAAATTCTGCCCACTATCCATTGTAATTATACACAAATGATTTGATGCTTATATTGGTTTAATTTGTGACTTGTAGGATATATAGTTTTTTAAAGTTGTATTTTGGGTTTAACATGAATGAAAAATAGCATCTTCAACTTGAAAAACCAACTGTTATTACATAACAAAATTCTGCATACATAGATGCATTGTTGATTGCATAGTTGATTACATACAAGGAGAAAACATAGTACTTATTACAGTAGCATCATAACATCAAGACTAGTAAAGCTCAGCTAATTGTCCTTTTCCCTTTACCCTTAGTGAGTTCAATTGGGCCTTTTCCCTTTCTCTTCTTTGCTTGGATTTCTTCCCTAGTTGCCTGATTTGGTAGGCATAGAACTTGTTCCCTTTTTCCTGGGATTGACAGAGTGTGAACTGGAGGGTTTTTGGACATTGTGGCTTTTTTTGAGACAGCTTCATCTTCAGATGTTGAATGATAGCTAGAAACCAAGCTATCATTAAAAAAGCTACTGTTAAAGGAGCTAAAATCGTCAGAGCTTGAGTCAACAACCTTTCCCTTAGGTGGTATTCTCTTATGAAAGCTACCTATAGGAGGGTAGGGGAAATTCCAATCAGGTTTAGGAGACATTAGTCCTGATGAATCAGAGGATATTTCAATAACATTTGGCTTGGAAGTCATTGTGGATGAGGTTTAGTGTCTGACAGGTTTTTGATGGTGTAATGTTGTGTGTAATGTTGTGTTTATGTAATGGCCATTTAAAGTAAAGAGGATCACATAGTTCAATGTATAAGTAAATGCCATTAAAGGCTTGGTTGGTATGTGTAGGTAACTTCCTGCATTTAGGTGTAATAAACAAAGTTTGACTTTCTTAAGTATATGCATTTTTGGAACTAGGCAGTGCTAAACACTTGACATTGTAACTTTACAAATCAAAAGGCTGTTAGAAAATAATATTGACATTAACATAGCTGCATTAATATTTAACATCATACCATACATCTATCGTTACCATTCGATGACCGCACAAAACACAACAACATCAGAAAGACTACCAACAACATCAACCATGACACCACAAAACACAAAAGACATAAACATAGTCAACTAACATATCAACCACATCAGTAGTTCATTGATCCAAGCTTCGTGATAAAGTTGCCCAAATCACCTAGACGCTTATGCTTTTGGGCAATATCAACAAGCAACCTATCAGATGCCATCATGTCCTCCTCTTGCATCCTCCTTAAATCAGCAATGCTTTCAAGAGCAGAATCAAAACGATATAAAAGCTCTAACTCCTTGATCATCTTATCCCTATTGTTTATCAGCATTCTTTTCTCAGAAACCTTGTGCCTCAAATCATGAACTTCCTTGAAAGTAGCTTCAACCTGTCGCTCATAGTAAACTAGCATCATGTCTTTCACAAGCTTTGAGTTTGCAACTGTTGCCAATTCAGAACAAATCACTAGTTTAGTTTCCATATATGATTTTGATAACAAAAAATTTTGAGATTTTTTGTAATTTTTAAATTTTATTTTGGTTTGTTAAGAAGAGATGAAAATTATGAGAGGTATGTTGCTTTATATACAACAACAATCAAGAAACACCTAGAGGAAGGAAGATGTATCGAGCCTAGCAATGTGAATAGTGTGTAATGATGAAATAGCCTTCCCCATAATTACTTGCAAGTTGCAAGTTGCAAGTTGCAACAAAAACCATTAATACTATACTAACAGAGTAGTATTATTTTAATTTTCACTTTGCAACAAAAACCATTAATACTAGATTTTACTAATGTATGGTTGTAATATTTTCAAAATAAACATTTTATCCCACATTAGACTTAGGCCCAAACGTATCAAACATTTACAATTTTATATTGGTTTAATTTGTGACGGGTACTAGCAGTACTAAATTTATACTAGCCGTACTAAATTTCACTAGCAGCAGTACCTTTTGTACTAGTAGTGGTAAATACTTGGTTTACTTATGCACAAATGATTTGATGCTTATATTGGTTTAATTTGTGACTTGTAGGATACATACGTTACCATTTGACCTCAACAATAGCATGGACAAGTCTTGGATGAAAACTAGTAGGACCAAGAAACAATATATTGCTGGAGTACACGCGTTTATTAAGTATGCAGAACACAACTTGCAGAAGATGATGAACATCGACCCACGAGGTAATAAACAACAGCTTAAGATGCCATGTCCGTGTATCTCATGTTTCAACCGCATAGAGCATAAAGTGGAGGATGTGCAGTTCCATTTATTCTGCCACGGGATTAATCAAAGCTACACAAAATGGGATAAACATGGAGAAAATGATGAGCAAGCAACAACTGCCCAAATACCTGTTAATGCTACAACAGAGGAGTTTGTTGACGACACACGGATTTCGACATGGATTTTTTTCCAGAAATTCCAACAGATGGCCCAGCAACAGTGAACATGGTTAATGGTGCAAAAGAATGTTTTGATGAGGATAACCTTGCCAAGTTTCAACAACTATTATTAGACGCGGAGAAGCCACTTTACGAAGGATGTCCTGACTTCACAAAGTTGTCCGCAATAGTTAAACTACTCAACTTGAAGGGTAAGTATGGAGCTTCTGATAAGTTCTTTACTGAATTACTAGGATTGTTGAAAAAGATGCTACCTGCTGGTAACGAAATGGTTGAAAAAACTTATGAGGCAAAAAAACTAGTGAGAATGATGGGATCAGGATACAAAAAGATACATGTATGTAGCAACAACTGCATTCTTTACTGGAAGGTTAACAAGGAGTTGACTGTTTGTCCAACTTGTGGGACATCAAGATGGAAGGTGGATAGTAAGACACATAAAGTGTACGAAAACATTCCGGCAAAGGTAATGTGGTACTTTCCAATTATACCAAGACTGCAACGCCTCTTTAAGTTAGAAAGTATTTCAGAAGATCTAACATGGCACGCAACAAGGAGGATAACAGATGGTGTTTTACGTCACCCCGCAGATTCACAGGCATGGCGTACCATAGATGAAAAATTCCCCGAAATTGCTGAAGATTCGAGAAATCTACGGCTAGGAATATCGGCTGATGGGGTTGACGTCAACTCAGGAAATAGGCATCACAGTGTATGGCCAGTTTTATCTGTCATATACAACCTTCCTCCATGGTTGTGTATGAAAAGAAAGTTTATCATGCTTTCGGTATTGATATCGGGATACCCGGGAAATGATATCGATGTATTTTTAGAACCGTTGGTTGATGATCTGCAAACCTTATTCGAGGAAGGGGTTGATACATACGATGCTTCTAAAAAAGAAAACTTTAATCTGTGCGTCGTTGTGTTATGGACGATAAATGATTACCCTGCACTTGGTACATTATGTGGCTGCCCATACAGTGGATTCAAAGGTTGTGTAGTATGTGGGAAAGATACACACTGTGTTAGACTTTCCGCCTCATCCAAGCAAAGTTATGCTGGACACAGACGATATCTACCATACAACCATCCGTTCAGAACGCAAAGGAAGGCGTTTAATGGACAAGAAGAACCACGTCATGCTCCAAATCCATTGACCGGGGAACAAATATACAACGAGGTACAACATATTGAAAATAAGTGGGGAAAAGGAAAAACCTCGAAAAACCAAGATCAAGATACCAGAGGCAGAGGTGGGAAGATTAAAAAGCAGAAAAGGAAAACAACAGAAGAAGAGGGTAGTTCAAGCCAAGCAAATGAAGCATATTGGAAGAAATTCAACATTTGGTATCGAAAGCTAAGGTATTGGAGGCATCATTCTGTTCCGCATTGTATTGACTTCATGCATGTAGAAAAGAATGTTGGTGAGAGTCTACTCGGAACTTTGCTGAATGTTCCTGGAAAGACAAAAGATGGAATGAATGCTCGACTGGATCTGGAAGAGTTGGGGATAAAAGAAGAGTTGTTTGCTAGGCAAGAAGCAGACAAAACAACACTACCTCCAGCAGGTTACACATTAACGAATGCTGAAAAAGACATCTTTTGTGAAACGTTAAGCAACATCAGGGTACCACAAGGCTATTGTTCAAATTTCTCTAGTTTGGTCAGCCTAAATGATAGGAACCTCATTGGCCTTAAATCGCATGACTATCACATGCTAATGCAAGAGTTTTTACCCATTGCTATACGTTCAGTCATGCACCCGCCCACACGATATGCTATAATCAGGTTTTGCTTTTTCTTTAAATCTATATGTAGGAAAGAAATCAGCTTGCAAGAACTAGATAAGATGCAAGAAGAACTTGTTGTTACACTGTGCCTACTCGAGAAGTTCTTTCCTCCGTCATTTTTTGATATTATGATACACTTGACTGTGCACCTAACTAGGGAGGTAAAATTATGTGGTCCCATATGCTTTCGGTGGATGTATCCCTTCGAAAGATGTATGAAGGTTATTAAAGGACATGTGCGAAACAGAAATAGACCAGAGGGATGCATTGCCGAGGAGACTATCGCGGAAGAAACAATAGAGTTTTTTAGCGAATATCATAAAACCATGAAAACTATTGGTATCCCAGCTGATAAACATGTAACCAATGAAGTTGAGGACGGAAAGCCATTGTCGGCCGGCAAACCAAGTGAAGTTTCCGTAGAATCCTTTCAGAAAGCACATTTGTATGTAATACAAAATACAGATGAAATTCAACCGTATATCGAGTAAGTATATATTACTAACACATGTCGATTTCGTTGCCTAAAATGTTCTATCAAATATAATAATCAAAGACATTTATTTGTTTCAGGCGACACAAGGAAGTTTTGAAAGGAAAAAACCCGGGTAAAAAACTTGCATTGCTGGAGAATGAGCACAGTAAATCTTTTGCTAAGTGGTTACTCGAAGAGGTAATTACTTGTATGTTGTTTATAATTGTTTGTTTGTTGCTATCATCATAATTGTCCCTCCTGTATATGACATTAGATAGAGGTCGACCAGCACACCATTTCATTATCCCAAACACTCCTATTCTTTAATTGTTTGTTTGTTGTTCCTGCAATTTAAAGGTAATATATATACTTGTAATGAAATTCAGGTTGAGAGAGAGTTAGCGATATCCAATGACAGTGTATCAGAAACTGTGAGGTGGATATCATTTGGACCACGCGCCAGCGTAGTGAAATACGAGGCGTATAACATCAATGGGTATACATTTCGTACGAAAAGTAATGATGGCATAGTTTACCAGAACAGTGGGGTTAGTGTTGAGTCAGTAGATGTGCACATATCCAAAAAAGAAGTTGCAACCATAAAAAAAACATCTTATTATGGGGTTTTACAAGAGATATGGGTACTAGATTACTGTTTCAGGCAAATTCCTCTTTTCAAATGTGATTGGGCTAATCGCAAAACTCATGGGGTCAAACATGATCCTCTTGGTTATACGTTGGTAGACCTGAATACTTTCGGCCACAAGGATGATCCGTTCATATTAGCGTCACAAGCAACACAAGTGTTTTATGTGAAAGACCAGGTACAGAAAAATTTGTCCATTGTCTTTAAAACACCTACCAAGAATTACAAAGATACATATGACGAAGTCGATGAGGAGTTTAGTACAGTCATTCACGAGCAAAATGAAAAAATATTGCCACGTGTATATAAAGAAGACTTGGGCAAGGAATCACAAAGTGACTACTATCGAACCGACATTGAAGGTATTGTTATACAAAAATCCAAGTGAAGCATGTCATGCTGCATTAAGACTGCTAGTGTAATAGTTAACCCTGCTGGTTGAAGTTAAGACTGCTGCTCAAGGCTAAGTGCAAGGTTACTGCTGGTATTGTAAAGTTAGTAATGTTAGATGAATAGCTGTTTTAGTATTAAATAGTTGTTCCTGTAATTTAGCCTGTTGTAATGGATTTTGACTCAAAAAAGTCAAGCTTTTCAAAGGCAATGAAAATTTTTGCGGTTTTCACTGTTATATGTCCACTTGCAGTCAAGCTTTATTGTATTTGCAGTTTCCATTTATCATGTATATGCACTTGCAGGCACTTTAGTAACATGTTACTTCATTATAAAGTTGAAAATTGACTTTAGAAAGTCAAGTAATCTGGTTCCAGCTAGGGGCAAGTAACATACTTACATACTACTGCATTAAACTAGTAGACTATAAAATCCCAGCTTGTAATGGGGCAAATTAAATGAAGAGTCATGGACTAACAGTCTGAACTCAAAATATGACTCTATGATTTAGACACTTAAATAAATACTTCATGTGACCATATGTAACATCTTGAATTTAGTCACACAAACACTCAATGTGACTAATATCAAGGTTAATGATAACTGAGTTCACATTTTGCTATACATATTAGTCACATGAATATTTCACAGTGTGACTATTTTCAATGTATTGGTCACATATAATACCCTTATAATGTGGCCATATATAAACATAATTTAGATGCACATTTGTGGTATGGTGTTACTATTGTATAGCCTATAGTCACATGATTGTGCTACAATTAAGTGTGACCATACACATTAGGAATTGGCAGGCAAACACACACTTAACTTTAGACACACATATTAACTTACGTGACTATTTGTATCGAATTTTGGTCACACTTAATCATGTATGCCTATGGTTTAGTGTGACCATATATGACATTTGGTCACACATCTCAAGTGTGTGACATATATTTGTCACTTTTAAATGCATATCGTGACTATGCTTCAAACTTGCTTTTCAGTTGTCACACATTTCAAATTCATATGTGGCTAAATTTTCAACAAAAACTAGCAGTCACGCTTAAATAATGTGTGACAAACTTGAGCATATGATTTAGCCACATACACAATTACTTCGTGTGACCATATATGATTTTGGTCACACTTTTCAATTGCGTGACATATATTTGTCACATATGTATATATATAGTGTGACTAATGTTTCAACCTTATTTGTATCCGTCACACGTCCCAAATTATAAGTGACTAAAAAATCAAAAAAAAAATTACCAGATACGTATAGTCACGAAAATATTCAAATGTGTGGCTGTAGCCTCGGATGTAATTCCGAAATGGTCACACAAGTCGGATCAAGTGTGGCTGTTTATTTTATTCTGGTACATTTAGTCACATAAAAAGGCGACTGTGTGGCTGTTCGAAAAACAGCATGTGTGACTAAATCCACATTTTGGCGTAGTGATGGGATGTTTAATGCTAACAACTTTGGACCCATGAGATATTGGGGACCAAATGTTTGAATGTTTGTCTTATTCAATAGATATGCTTGGGGATCGACTTTGAGCCCGATGAATGGGTCAAGGATAGTGGATGCACTAACCATATGACGGGAAACCGGAGTCTATTCTCATCATACAAGGCTTACAACGGAGGTAAAGTCACTTTCGGTAGCAAACTTAAAGGCAAAATCATAGGCAAAGGTACGATTACTCAAGACTCCCTCACTATTAGAAATGTTGAGCACATAGATAACTTAGGATTTAACTTGCTTAGCATTAGTCAAATGGTATATAATAAGTGTAGAGTTATATTCTCCGAAGAGGGTAGTGAGATCACTAAGAATGGTATAACCATAGGCAAAGGAGTTAGGAAAAATGGCTTATTTGTTATGAAAATAGGAAATAAGTCTCAGGATAAGATTTGCCTAACAACCATAGATGATAATTCTACTCTATGGCATAGGAGACTAGGTCACGCCAATATGCGTTTAATACAATCATTAACGTCTAAGGAGCTAGTTAGAAACCTACCTAGGATTAAGTTTGACAAACACTTTTGTGACACTTGTAAAGTTGGAAAACAAGCTCATTCTAGTCACAAAGATAAGAATATGGTCTCGACCTCTAGATGCCTAGAACTCCTTCACATGGACTTATTTGGTCCATCCGCCGTACGGAGCTACGGAGGAAATTACTACACCTTAATAATAGTTGATGACTACTCTAGGTATACTTGGACTAGATTCCTTAAGAATAAGACACAAGCTTTCGAGAAATTCGAAGTCTTTAGTAAGAAAGTCCAAAATCAACTAGGGTGTACAATAGTCTCAATTAGGACGGATCATGGTCGGGAATTTGATAATGAAGTGCAATTTGGAGTATATTGTGATGCTAATGGTATTACACACAATTTCTCAGCTCCACGCACTCCACAATCAAATGGGGTAGTTGAGCAAAAAAATCGTACTCTACAAGAGATGAGTAGAACGATGTTGAATGAACAATCAATTCCGCAAAAGTTTTGGTGTAATGCGGTGGACACCTCAACTTACATACTTAATAGGATTCTAATTAGACCTATCTTAGGAAAAACACCATATGAAATCTTGAAAGGTAGAAAACCTTCTCTAGATTACTTTAGAGTGTTTGGAAGCAAGTGCTTCATACTTAACACTAAAGACTACCTCACCAAGTTTGACCCAAAGTCTTACGAAGGTGTTTTCCTAGGTTACTCCCAAAATAGTAAAGCCTATGTTGTCCTAAATAAGGAAACAAGGAAAGTCGAAGAGTCACTCAACGTGACATTCGATGAAACTCCTCCACCAACTAAGATATCACCCTTGGTGGATGATGACTTAGATGAGGATGAAGCCATTAAGGTCAATGGCAAGAAAACCTTAGAAAATGACATTGAGGATGAAATAGTCGAAGTTGACGAAGTTGTCAACATTAAGGAATCCAAGAACCATCTTATTGAAAATGTCATAGGAAACCTAAACCAAAGAACCCTTAGGTCACAAGCTCAAAACAAAAGTAATTTCTTTTGTTTCATATCAACCATAGAACCTAAGAATATCGGTGAAGCTATTAAGGATGAAAGCTGGGTAGTTGCCATGCAAGAAGAGCTCAATCAATTCACCGCAAACCAAGTTTGGGATTTAGTACCTCCACCTAAGAATCAAACCATCATAGGAACTAAGTGGGTGTTTAGGAATAAACTCGACAAAAATGGCGTCGTAACTAGGAATAAGGCAAGGTTGGTAGCACAAGGCTATAACCAACAAGAAGGAATAGATTACGATGAAACCTATGCACCCGTAGCTAGATTAGAGTCTATTAGGATACTCCTTGCCTATACTTGTGCCTTAGACTTTAAACTATACCAAATGGATGTGAAAAGTGCATTCCTAAATGGTTATATCAAGGAGGAGGTATACGTTGCACAACCTCCGGGATTCGTTGATTTCAAAAATCCGAATCATATTTATAAAATCAAGAAAGCACTCTATGTTCTCAAACAAGCTCCTAAAGCTTGGTACGATAGACTGAAAGGGTTCTTGATTGAACATGAATATACCATGGGAATGGTTGACAACACACTTTTCACAAAGAAACGAAATTCACATCTCATCATTGTTCAAATATATGTCGACGACATTATATTCGGCTCAACTTGTCCAGAACTGTGCGATGATTTTTCAAAGATCATGCGTGACGAGTTTGAGATGAGCATGATGGGTGAATTAAATTTCTTCCTTCGTTTACAAATAAAACAAATAGATGATGGTATCTTCTTTGATTAATCTAAGTATATTAAGGAGATGCTTAAGAATTTTAGTTTAGAAGAGTCTAAGCCTATGAAAACCTCCCATGTCCACAGAAACAAAACTCACGAGAGATGAAGAAGGTGAGTCTGTGGATAGCACTAAGTATAGAGGTATGATAGGAAGTTTATTATATCTAACGGCAAGTAGGCCTGATATCATGTTTAGTGTCTGCCTTTGTGCTCGCTTCCAAGAGGATCCCAAAACCTCTCATATTGAAGCGGTTAAGCATATCTTCCGATACATTAAAGGTACTATACACTTGGGATTATTCTATCCCAAGGGGACCAGTGTACAAACTGTTGTCTATGCCGACTCTGATCATGTGGGAGACTATGTGGATCGAAAAAGCACGAGTGGCGTTTGTACCTTCATAGGTTGTTGCTTAACTTCTTGGTTCTCCAAGAAACAAATGGCTCTAGCTATCTCCACGACCGAAGCCGAATATGTAAGCGCTGAAAAGGCATGTCAACAAGCACTATGGATGAAACAAGCTCTTATAGACTATGACATCCATCTAGATGACGTCCCTATTATATGTGATAATAAAGGTGCTATTGACTTGAGCAAAAACCCCGTTCAACACTCTCGCACCAAACACATCGAAATCCATCACCACTTCCGTCGCGATAACGTTTAGAAAGGAAACATTTCTATTGAGAAAGTTCCCTCTCAGAACAATATCGCCGACATCCTAACCAAACCTCTCAAATGAGAATCCTTCAACTATCTCTGTCTAGGTCTAGGAATGATGGAACATATTCCATAAATCTCATGACTATTTAAATATTTCATTGGAAATATTGAAGTCATCTCGTGTGTCTCGTCTCATGACTCTTTGAAGTCATCTCCTTTCGTCTAGTCTAGGTTCCCCTCGTCAAAAGAATTTATTAGGTATAAATTCTTTCCTCGTGTCAAAAAGTCTCACTATAACAGAGAGACTTATTCGTCAAAAATCAAAACGGGACGAAAAACCATCCCAGTAGATCACGGCTCCACTAAAGTGGCACGGCACCGTTAAATTTAACGGTACCGTGGAACCGTGTATCTGACTAAGCCCGTATTTCAGTCCTCTCCTCCCAAACCTATCCACCTTAACCTTTCCCAACTTATGAAATTGCTGCAGAAACCAAACCTCACAATCACACCCTCTCAAGATCATATTCAAGACATTACATTTCAAGATCATCAACTAATTTCACTTTTTCAACATAAATTGTAAGTCACTCAACTCTAATTTTTTTAAATCACTGAGTCTAGGGTTTGCTCTTATGTGAAAATTGAATCGGGGATTTTTCAATTTTGATTGAGTCCTTAGAAAATTAGGACTAGAGTTAGATAATGCATAACCTCCATGATTCCCTTAACATCGGATTTAAATAAACCCACTTAAATCACAAATTTTAGTTCAAACCTTGTTTTCATAGGTTTAAGAGGAATCATGCCTAGGATACTTGCAATTAGGATTAGAAGTCATCAACACTCAAATTTTCAAAACTTTTGGCGCCAAAACTTTGAAGTCGCCCAAACATCCCAATTCAATCATTTTCGAAAAATTTCACGAAATTAGGATCATGAAACATTTTTCGTGCATTGTTGATGCAAACTAAAAACGTTTTCTCATGCATACATGATCTCACGAATATTGATCGATTTACATAACTAATATGTATTTATCGATATATTCGCTTGAGCCAGAGTGAAGTTAGGAGCGTTTGGGTAATCACATTATTTTTTTTGAGTCGAGATTACCGCACCTCCACATAGTTTGCATATAGGCACACACTAGGCATGTGCCTTTAAATGAAACTCTCTCAATGTTAATCCTTGATAAATTTTTCATTGGTAACAAGAGATATCACATGTTTGATTACGATCATGAATTGACAGTCGATTACATTCCCAAACTATCACTAGAACCAAACACTCCACCTTGTCACATACAAAGATTTCATAACCTTGAGTCTCGTTTCTTCCATGAAGGACGAATTGTCGAGTCCTCCTTTCTCAACCATGATCATATCCAAACCATGTTTCAAGAAATCGGATTCGATTGCTTGTTTCGGATTAATGATCTAATCTATCCTAGGTTTGTCCTTGAGTTCTATAGACAAGTTAAACTCGTTCATAACGAGGATCAAACTTTGTCTCTCCAATTCGTAATACAAAACCAAGAAATCTCACTCACCCTTGACCAATTTGCCAACATTCTTGAACTTCCAAACCATGGACAATGTTCCTACACAGAAGGTTGGTCCCTCAAAACCCTCACGAGTCACCAAATCGAGTCCGGTCCTTACAATACCCTCATTCCCACTCCAAGTGAGATTAAGGACCACATTCGTCTCCCTCAAAAAGTTCATGGTTTTCTCAAAGAAAATGGTGAAATTAAGTTCCGTGAGTCTCATGACTATGGCTTAGATCCACTAAAAGTATATGTTGATGAAATTCATCCACATCTATGTAGATTGATAGAAGTCATTCGTGAAAATGTCTTTTTTCTTCCTCACAACCGTGAGCATCTTCCGGCATGTTGTGCTCATATGTTGTATTTTCTAGTCACCGAACAACCCTAAAACCTTGCTTACTTTGTGGCAAGAAGAATAGTCAGTGTCAGGGGTCGACTTGATAAAGCGATACCCTATGGTATATTGTTGACTCATCTATATCGGTTTGTCATAAACTCATTCCCTCACCTCCAAAACAAATGATATCTCCTTGTCAATCCCACCATGGCTCCACTAACCCAAACCCATACACCTTAAGATTCCCTCACTACACCATAGGACACTATCATTCACTTTAATTCAAATTCCCCAACTCTTGCCTATATAAGGCCTCACCCTTGCAAGCTTATCTTGCATCTCATCTTCAACCTCACATTACTCAAACACCATGTCATCCATACAAGAATCTACAACCCACATCTCAAAGAAACCTAGGATAACCGTAAGACGACCCTCAAAACCTCTCTTTTTGGATCTTACAAAAGATGATGAAGCAATGACACCACCTTCCCAAGCCACTCCCAACTCACCATCTGCACCTAATGCACCTTCCAAAACATCTTCTACCTACGCAACATCTTCATCATCTTCCTCCTTCAACACCATGCCATCCTCAATGGACTACACACTCTCACCCATAACTCCATTGGACTATGCCATGCCAACCCCATCACCAACATACTTACCACCACCTCCTTCCCCTATCATGGCACAACCCATCCAACCCCATCCCTTTGATCTACATAGTGCTAATTGCCTATGTTGCCTCCACAACCGTAACCTCATCTTCTCATTGAGAGATGAGATTCACTTCATGTTCTCCTATGTGGAGCATCTCTTGACACCACCACCACCTACAATCATGTCACCATCCCCACCTCCTACTAGCCCACATAACTAAACATGCTCATGTTTAGTTTCCAACAATAAACCCTTAGGACCCCTCTTGGAAATGAAGTTTGCCTCTAGCCATTAAGGATTTATTTATGTTTCTTGTTATTTTTTTTCATGTTTGTGATGCAGTCATACTTCAAGTATGACATTTTCTTTTATGAATGGGCATGTGATGTGGTTGTTTTCTTCTTGGTGTTTGGCTCTTAGCCAAAATTTTTTTGGTTGGATATTTGTTATCATTGCTACACGTTAGATATTGTATATTTGTTATCTAACCTTGTTTTGTAGCAAGAATCATTGCTCGATTCTTTGGTGTCCTCCAAATGAGGGGGAGTATACATCAAGGGGGAGCTTTAGCAACCTTTTTTCTTTGACAAAAAGGGGGAGAAATGGGAGTAAACTCATTAAAAACTTGTTAAAACTAATTTTAACTTAAAATGAGTTTATGTTTTGTCATCATCAAAAAGGGGGAGATTGTTGATGCAAATAATGTTCTAAAAACGTTATTTATATCTTTCGATAACTTCATGTTTTGAGGATGACAAAATGTGAAAACACGTTACGTTAAAATTAACGTAAACAAGTTTTTAATCGGATGATCCCATTTCTAAGCAAATCACTCTAGGTATGCACAAACAAATTTACAACTTGACAAATGATCAAAGAAGTGAATTTGTGTTTTAAGACTTCACATTTTCAATGTGACAAAACATTTATTCAAAAATATACTTTACAAATTATTTTTGAATAATTAAGAAATGTTTTAATGGAAAAATATGTTCAAATAACATAACAGCTATTTCTCCCCCTCCCCCCAAAATCAGCTCCAAACTTCTCCAAATAAGTTTTCACCAGAAAAGACAAAAAGAGGAGCGTTTTTGTCAGGCACAGTACCACGGTACCACTAAATTTAGTGGTACCGTGTGTGGTTTAGTGGTACCGTGTCCCTGTAATGGCCAGATTTTCTCTGCCTATAAATACCAGCCCTATTCACAGTTCTTGGGCATCCTTTTTCACATAGAACTTTCTGAATTCAATACCCTTATCACATTTTCTCTTCTTGATCATTTAGTTTAGTTTTTCTTTTGTTTAAGAGTGATCCAATCATCCAACATAGAGATCCTCTTCATTCCTCTTCAAGTGCAAGAGAAGAAAACAAAGTATCCAAGTTGATACAAAGTGTTATAGATTTAGTTAGAGCACTTGTAACATTTGTTACACACTTGATTGTATCATAGTATACATCAAGATCATTTTTCTTTTGAGAGTTTGTGAGAAAAGATCATTGTGATCTTATAGAGATATTGAATATCTCTACTAGTCATTGGACTTGTGTGTTGATCAAATTGATCAAGGGTAGATAGAGTAGATTGAGTCAAGTAAGGGTTGATCATTGTGATCTTGTGAGATATTGGAGATCTCTTGAAGCCATTGGGCTTGTGTGATTGATCAAGTGGATCATAGGTAGATCGGGTAGATCGAGTCTTGTGTGAAGTAGAAAGGATCAAGTGGATCTTCGTAGATTGGTGCTAGCCAAGATTAGCACTCAACATCTAGCTTAGTGTCGAAAATAGGATAAGCGACGTGTACAGTTTTCTCCGCCTGAAGGGAGGTCTTGTTGACATAGTGTTTGAAACTCTCGAGTGTGGTACTCGGGGAGTGGAGTAGGGCGAAGAAGAGCTTTGTGACCGAACCACTATAAATCTCTGTGTCCCAGTTAGATCTTTCCATCTTAATCTTTTATTTATAGTTTATATTAGTTAGTATAGTGTAGTGTTCATATTGGTGTTGATTGATTGCACAAAAATTCGAATCAAGGTTTCCAAAAGTAAAGTTTTTAAGAAGATTTAAAACCAGTAAAACTATTCAACCCCCCCCCCCTTCTATTTTTCCACACAAGCGATTGTAAGCCGACTAAGACTCCTTAGTCTATAAAAGGAGGACCTAGGGCATAGAGATAGATACGTGATTTCTAACTTCAAGGTTGTAAACCCTAATACTTTAGAGTATTCGTATTATTAATAATATTGAAGTGATTTGTTTGATATTGTTTGTTTTAATTCTTCTTAAGATTAAAGTTTAGATTCCGCATAAACTTTAATACAAATCAAAGACAGTTTCTACATAAGTTGTATTTGATTTATTCAATATTGCTTAACCTTTACAAGCTAAGGGAAATCGATCAAGTGCTCAACTGGGATCAACAAGTGGTATCAGAGACTTGTGATCCAGAGACTGTGAATCAAGAAGAACCTGTTTAAATTCATCTCACCGAAAAAGGAAGACATGATCTCAGAATCTACTCACATGATTACTGCATCATAGGTGCCCATGCTCAAGTCTTGAGAGTATGAGCTATGGAGAATGAGGATAGAGCAGTACATTCAGATGGTTGATTACTCTATGTGGGAGGTTGATGCGTGGTTTTGCAACCTTACAACAGGTTTTACCTCTCGAGGGATCTCAAGAGGCTTACAACCCCACCAGGCAGTGTACCTGACCGATGTAGTATAGTTTAGTGGTAAGTACGGGGGATTGATCGTTCTCCACAGGGAATAGTGTTCGTTAGGTATGAAAGACTACTCTAATAGGTCTAAGGGTTGAGGAAGATTCTTTTTTATGTTTTTATATTTTTATGAAAGCAAGTAAAATCTCGGGTTTGAAAGAGTGGGCGGAATTAGTTGCTAGTCAACTAACCCAAATAACTACGAATGCAAATAAAATAAATAACTAAAAATAAAAAGTTGGTGAAAACTTAAGTGTAGAGAAATGTGTTCACTTAGATTTCCTTACTCCCTAACTATCTTTTACCGGTTGATTAGTGTGTATTAGTTGCGTGGATGACGGGTGTATTCCTTAATACCAATCGTGGGGTGGCGTACGTACTTCCCCAACTCTACAAGCTCCTACTTCACTCCTATGTCGAGCCGGCTAGGAAGCTCCTAACATGGGATCACTAGAATTCGCTTGTGCATTAAATACAACCATAAAAACCTTTAGTACGCATTTGGTTCATGTTTCTTAAGACGTTCAAGCAAGTTACCGAATAGGAAGTTAGCCAGTTTTCTTAAGCCTAACATAGATAAACAATCATCCAATACAACTAATAACACACTAATAACCAATAATCAATAGCTAGGTTTCATTAGATCTAAGCAAACACAAGATAAATCTAGCCTAACATGTTAAACAAAAGACAAGAACAACATAGAATCAAACAACACATAGACATATTGAATGATTAATTGATAACTTATCTTTCAATGTAACATGGAAGATCTCAAGGCAAAAAGCCTTGAAAAAGATGCTAAAATCGTCTTAGGGTTTTCTCCCAAAAATTCCACACTAAGTCCTCTCTAATGACAAAGAATTAGAAAACTATATATAGATTTTTGGATCTGACGGCGTCACCTTATGGAGTGTGACGCCGTCACCTCGCCGCTTTTAGGGTTCCCGGATGGCCTTCTTGACGCCGTCCCTCTTTAGCTCTCCAAAATCCGTTCTGGCTTATCAAGGCTTGACGCCGTCAGACCTTGAACGTGACGCCGTCCCTCTTTGAATTAAGCCGTGACGCCCTTGATCAGGTTAAAGCGTGACGCCGTCAGAATTCACATGCAATTTTCACTGGCTTATCATGAGTAAATTTCACATCCACCTTTTCTTGCCAAGCCATGACGCCGTCCAGAGTAAAATCTGACGCCGTCAAAGGTAACTTTTAGCCGATTTTTGAGACTTTGTCGTTTTCTTCACTTTTATGCTCCAAAAACGTCCAAAATGCCTCCTTTTCCAGATTTCTCCCCAAAAGTACCTAAAATGACAAAAGGAACGATTTAGGGCAATATTTGATCAAATAAATACGATTTAGGGCTTAAATGACCCCTTAAAAGCGGTACATTTTTCGCTTCATCAAATACCCTTACACTTGAGATTTGCTTGTCCTCAAGCAAATGCGCTTTTATTCTAATCAAAATACAAGTTAGGGGTCATCTAATGCAAACATAAAAGTAATTACAACAAATAATCGTTCCACTTCAATCATAATAAGCACGGAGATTATAAACTAGCACCTCACAAGTAGTGTTTAGATACTCACATCTCTCAAGTGTCATCAAAATAAATCTCATAAATGAAAACGGATAATATCTCTCACTACCTGTCATAGCAAATAGATTACCATAGGCTTGGGAAAGGATCGAAAACCTCCTCCACTAGGCGTAAGCACCTAAGATAAACTATCAAAGAGGGCTTTTACATGGGTTATAACGTTAGGTGTAGGGATATGATAAACACGGTTTTGTTGGATAAGGGATATTTTACTGGTGGCGAGTTAAAGATCTTGATTAATTACATGTACTATACAATGTTGCTAAGCCAAGACTCGACTCAATCTTAAGCTAAAAACAAAATAACAAAAACATAAAATAAACATAAAATAAAACGGGATGGTAGTCCGTATGTTTTTTTCTACTTTTCTTTTTCTCATTTTTTTGTATTTTTCTTGATTTTTTCGTTTTTTTTTTTTTTTTTTTTTCTTTTTTTTTTTTTTTTTTTTTTTTTTCATACACTCTTGCCCTACCATCCAAAATAATACATCATAGGGGCATTGCATTCCCCTTACTCTTGAACTTTTACATAACTTTACAATTAACTAATCTACTGACTCGAATTAAGATAATCGAAAAACTTGGAGTACTTTTTAAAATATTTAGCACATATGGGGGTAATAAATGATGTTCTTCCCCATTACTTCAATACACTAGTACTTTACCCATGAGTCCCAATCGTCCCAAAACAATATGTACAAAGATATGACTCGACTTAGCAACCATGTAATCAACTAGATAATTAACTTGGGTTTAAACAAATGTTGTAACAATAATGCACTAAAAATGAGTGCATACAAGGTAGGCTAAGGCGATTTGGGTGTACATTTAAGTGGGGTGTAAACAAATTCTTCCTTTAAGTAAAATGCTTAAAGGTCGAAATGAAAAGATAGGCTCTGAGGGGTGTACTAGGGGTATCGTGTACTAAAAATGAGTACAACGCAAAGGGTGTGGGAGAATTACTTGACCAATGTAGCCAATGTAATTATAACAAAAACACAGGTGTAAAACAATGGGTTAATCCTAATGCCTCTTATCATGTAGTAAATCTAACTACACGAATGTAGTCTCACTTGTGGCCTCGGAATGGTCCTAACGCAAGTTCTAGAATCTAAGTGCTACTGGTACACACATCATAGCATAAATGCTTTTCCTACCAATTCTAGGGGCGAACCTCACATATTTGGGGGTGGAAAATTTTTTTGTGGTACGGTTTTTGTGCTAGTCATATAACTCCTATCCGTGAGACGCTCATTAAGATCAAAGTTTCACTCCTATATGTTGTAAAAAATTTTAAATTTGGCACTAAAATTACCTTAACAAGTATTTCTCTCAGTTTTATTACACATCTACTATTAAACAAACAAAAATCAAACGTAATAGCATTCTCTTAATCGTACTTTTACCCTCCCCTTACACTTAAGATGAACATTGTCCCCAATGTTCAAATAACAAGATGTAAAAGCATAAAGTAAAAGAATGAAATCAAATACTCCCCTGATTCGCTCGGTGGATAATGAAGTAACACGGTTAAATCTTCTTCCAAAGTAATGTTGAAGCTCCATGACTAATGCATCGCCATAAGCTTGATCCAAAAACATTTCCTTGTCCAAATTAACCTGTTAAACCTGAGAAAACAAACACGAAAACCTGCATAACATCGGCGGGATAAAATCTATATATAAGGATATAATGCTTGTGGAATGATAATTTTGCAGATTCCTGGAGATTATAAGTTGGAGATTTTAATAAAAACTTTTTAAAAACAAAACTTTCAAAAATTTCTGAAAATTAAATCTGACGTCGTCAGGTTATAGACCCTGACGCCGTCAGGAATGACCTGACAAAAATTCTCATTTTAAGTTTCCAGAAAATTTCTGGAAAAACCTATACCTTACTTCCTGGAATTCCTACAAAACTTCATTATGACTCGATACAAGCATTTGACTCAAACAAATACTAATATGCATGCTTATATCTCATTGTTATCGTTCATGTTCAATCTTGTTCTTAAAAACAAATTTGGATTTCCCTTACACTTATCTTTTGCAAAATACCTTTATATGTAGTTAAGACGAAGTTAAAAACAAAATAAAGCATTTTCACAATTTATATTTGAGACATGAACAGTAAACAAAAAGAATAAGAAATGCATACGGAAACAAATAAAATTAAATAAACAAAAATCAAACAAATAAAGCAAATAAAGCTTGGGTTGCCTCCCAATAAGCGCTTGTTTTTGTTCGAGTCACGAGCCTGACTCTACCCTTATTTAACAAAAATAGGGGAGGTTTTCCCTACACTTAGGATTAAGTGCGGGTGAAAGTAGCGATACACACCCTTAGGGTGTGAATATGCCACGTGAGGTGAAGGGGGTGAGTGAATGGCTTCCTTCATCCTAAAACTACCCGGATAATATTGGTTGATGGGTGGGTCGGTTCCTCTTTTTTCTCCTAGATGTAAATCTAAGGATGAAAAGTTGTGTAAAGGTTGAGGTTCCAATTCATCAACACTAGGAAATTCCCTAGAACTATGAGTAAGGTCATCACTAAAAGTGTGCAAACCTATATCCTCTAGTTGTGCTTGGTCCAAGGGTTCTACCTCCATCGGGATTCCTAAAGTCTCTTCTACTTCTTCCGGGTAAGTCACGGGCGGTGTGGGTGCCTCAAATGATGGTTGAGTATTTTGTGGGCTTATGGTGTTTACCTCATTATTCCACGTGTCAAGATCACCTATATCCTCGTCAATTGTTTTCTTAGGTAGTGATAATAACAAACCTAGTGCTTCATCCAACTTATGATTTATTGATACGGCTCTATCCACAATTCCTTGGCAAACTAGGTCGCTTTTCCTATTAGCCTCACTAAAACAAGATCCTAAACATGGAGGTTGTTCATAAGAATCTATCCTAGGTGAAGGCTCATATGATTCATAAGTGTCTCTAAATGAGGTATTTTGAACTTCTTGGTGTTCTAGCCACTCAACCATATCTTGCAATCTTAGAAATCTAAGTGAAAAGTCCATTTGAAGCAAATTACAAACAAAATCACAAAGAAAAGATAGACTACGAGAAAGCTACAAAATAAAAAGAAAATAAAAATCTCACTAGATAGGAATCTAATGAGTAGACCTAATAGAAATAAATTTCAACCTAAGCAATAACTACTCCCCAGCAACGGCGCCAAAAACTTGATGCGTGGTTTTGCAACCTTACAACAGGTTTTACCTCTCGAGGGATCTCAAGAGGCTTACAACCCCACCAGGCAGTGTACCTGACCGATGTAGTATAGTTTAGTGGTAAGTACGGGGGATTGATCGTTCTCCACAGGGAATAGTGTTCGTTAGGTATGAAAGACTACTCTAATAGGTCTAAGGGTTGAGGAAGATTCTTTTTTATGTTTTTATATTTTTATGAAAGCAAGTAAAATCTCGGGTTTGAAAGAGTGGGCGGAATTAGTTGCTAGTCAACTAACCCAAATAACTACGAATGCAAATAAAATAAATAACTGAAAATAAAAAGTTGGTGAAAACTTAAGTGTAGAGAAATGTGTTCACTTAGATTTCCTTACTCCCTAACTATCTTTTACCGGTTGATTAGTGTGTATTAGTTGCGTGGATGACGGGTGTATTCCTTAATACCAATCGTGGGGTGGCGTACGTACTTCCCCAACTCTACAAGCTCCTACTTCACTCCTATGTCGAGCCGGCTAGGAAGCTCCTAACATGGGATCACTAGAATTCGCTTGTGCATTAAATACAACCATAAAAACCTTTAGTACGCATTTGGTTCATGTTTCTTAAGACGTTCAAGCAAGTTACCGAATAGGAAGTTAGCCAGTTTTCTTAAGCCTAACATAGATAAACAATCATCCAATACAACTAATAACACACTAATAACCAATAATCAATAGCTAGGTTTCATTAGATCTAAGCAAACACAAGATAAATCTAGCCTAACATGTTAAACAAAAGACAAGAACAAGATAGAATCAAACAACACATAGACATATTGAATGATTAATTGATAACTTATCTTTCAATGTAACATGGAAGATCTCAAGGCAAAAAGCCTTGAAAAAGATGCTAAAATCGTCTTAGGGGTTTCTCCTAAAAATTCCACACTAAGTCCTCTCTAATGACAAAGAATTAGAAAACTATATATAGATTTTTGGATCTGACGGCGTCACCTTATGGAGTGTGACGCCGTCACCTCGCCGCTTTTAGGGTTCCCGGATGGCCTTCTTGACGCCGTCCCTCTTTAGCTCTCCAAAATCCGTTCTGGCTTATCAAGGCTTGACGCCGTCAGACCTTGAATGTGACGCCGTCCCTCTTTGAATTAAGCCGTGACGCCCTTGATCAGGTTAAAGCGTGACGCCGTCAGAATTCACATGCAATTTTCACTGGCTTATCATGAGTAAATTTCACATCCACCTTTTCTTGCCAAGCCATGACGCCGTCCAGAGTAAAATCTGACGCCGTCAAAGGTAACTTTTAGCCGATTTTTGAGACTTTGTCGTTTTCTTCACTTTTATGCTCCAAAAACGTCCAAAATGCCTCCTTTTCCAGATTTCTCCCCAAAAGTACCTGAAATGACAAAAGGAACGATTTAGGGCAATATTTGATCAAATAAATACGATTTAGGGCTTAAATGACCCCTTAAAAGCGGTACATTTTTCGCTTCATCAGAGGTCATAGAGAATGGTAATCAACTACCTAAAATTGAAACTTTTGCTGAGGGTGTTATCATTACTTTGCCTATCAAGACTGCTGAAGACAAGGCACAAAGAAGGCTGGAAGTAAAGGCTAGAAGCACTCTTATGATGGGGATTCCTAATGACCATCAGTTAACCTTCAATCACATCAAGGATGCTAAATTGTTGCTGCAAGCAATTGAGAAAAGATTAGGAGGGAATGCTGCTACCAAGAAGACCAGGAAGAACCTCTTGAAGCAACAATATGAGAATTTTGCTGCTCCAAGTTCTGAGAATCTTGATCAGACTTTTGATAGACTTCAGAAACTCATTAGTCAATTAGAACTTGTGGAAGTCTTAATTCCTCAAGAAGATGTCAATCAAAAGTTTCTGAGAAGCTTGTCACCAGAATGGAATATACACACTGTGGTATGGAGAAACAAGGATGATCTTGATACCATGAGTTTAGATGATCTGTACAACAATATTAAAGTTTATGAACCTGAAGTCAAAGGTTAATCTGGCTCATCATCTAGCACACAAAATTTAGCTTTTGTGTCCTCCTCCAATAACAGCTCTAGCAGTACTAATGAAGCAGTTAATACTGCTCATGGAGTTAGTACTGCTGGCACACATTTTAATGCTGCTGGGTCTTGAACCCTTGATAACTTGAGTGATGTTGTTATCTATGCTTTCTTGGCTGGTCAATCTACTAGTCCTCAGATTATGCATGAAGATTTGGAACAGATCCATCAAGATGATCTTGAATAGATGGACTTAAAGTGGCAGATGGCAATGTTGACCATAAGGGCAAGAAGATTTTTGAAGAAGATAGGAAGGAACCTCAAGGTCAATGGGCAGGATAACTTGGGTTTTGATAAATCCAAGATTGAATGCTACAACTGTCATAGGAAGGGTCACTTTGCAAGAGAATGTAGGGCACCAAAAAGCCAAGATTACAAGACTGGAGAGAGCTCTAGGAAAGCTAGGAAAACAACAACTTCTACAGCTTTGGTCTCTCAATGTGATGGTCTTGGTGGATATGACTGGAGTGGCCAAGTAGCTGAAGGACCAAACTTTGCACTAATGGCCTACTCTTCTTCATCAAGTTCTGATTCTGAGGTATCTAATGAGTCTGGTTGTTCATTTAAATCTTGTTTAGATACTATTGAGGAACTTAAGGCTAGGAATGAAAAGCTATTAGAAGAGGTTAAGATGTTAAAGTTAGATAATTTAGGCTATAAAGTAGGTCTAAAATCTGTTGAGGAAAGGCTTGAATTTTTCAAACAAAATGAGTCAGAGTATGTAGAGGAAGTGAATGTTCTTGAAGGTAAGCTTTTTGTTAAAGAACATGAAGTTAAAGGACTTACTAAAAAGTTAGAAAATGCTGAAAAAGAAAAAGATGCAGCTTATCAGGAATTAGAAAAACATCAAATTCAGGTTAATAAGCTTGAGTTTGCATCTGAAAGTGTAAATAAGTCAATTGAGTGTCAGTTAATGAGGAGAGGTAGTGGAATAGGTTATAATGAAGTTTCTCCCTCAATAACAGGAAAGTATGTACCCCATATTCCTGAATTGTCTTGTTTAGGTGAATCCAATGCTAAGCCATTAGGAGAAAGTAGTGAATCTCATGAAAAGAAACCTAAGGTAGAAAAGACATATTCTGATGCACCTATCATTAAAGATTGGGTGTCTGATGATGATGAGGACCAGGTAAAGACTAAACCTAAGGTTGATAGTGTAACAGTTAAACCTAGTGTTGAACAGATTAAATTTGCCAAACCTAAATTTGGTAAAAAGGTGTCTAGGAAAATTGTTGAATACACTGAGCAACCTAGGGAGAACACTAACAGGCCTAGAGGTAATCAGAGGAGTTGGAATGGAATGATATCTCAAAGGTTAGGAAGTGATTTTGAGATGATCAATAAGGCTTGTTATCACTGTGGTAGTTTTGAACATTTACAAGATAATTGTTTTTACTATCAAAAACCTATGTGGAACTATGCTAGGAGGGTGAATCATAAAAGTTTTTCTAAAAGTACTCACCCATATGCTAAAAGAAACATGGTTCCAACAGCAGTGCAAACAAAATCTGGTTTAGTATCAGTTACAACTGCTAAGCAAAATATTTCTAAACTAGCAGCAGTAACTAATACTACTAGATCAGTTTGTACTGCTAACAACAAAAGAACAGTGAATGGTGCTAAACAATTGTCTAAGTTTTCAAACAAAGCACATTCCACTACAAAAAGGCCCATTCAAAAGACAACAACAATTAGTGCTGCTAAGGCAAAAGCAGTAGTTTCTACTTCTAAGCCAAAAGCAATAACTGATACTGTTTTGGGAAATTACTTTTATACTGTTAAGGCCTCAGCTTGTTGGGTCTAGAAACCAAAAGTTAAAGTTTTAGATCATGTTTTCAGAAACAACAGTGCATCTATAGTTTTAAAGAGATTTGATTATGTAGATGCACAAGGCAGATCCAAGTCAGTATTGGCTTAGGTCCCCAAAATGAACTGATTTTCTTACTTTATGTGCAGGGCAATCCACAGGTGGAATTGGAAGATAAAGGAGTATTTGACAGTGGATGATCAAGGCACATGACTGGAAACATGTCCTATCTTGAAGATTTTGAAGCTATTGATGGAGGATATGTTGCTTTTGGGAGTAATCCCAAAGGAGGGAAAATCACTGGTAAAGGTACTATAAAAACTGGTAAATTGGATTTTGATAATGTGTATTTTGTCAAAGAGCTTAAGTTTAACCTTTTTAGTGTCTCACAAATGTGTGACAAAAAGAACAGTGTTCTCTTTACTGACACTGAATGTTTTGTCTTATCTCCTGACTTTAAGTTGACTGATGAAAGTCATGTTCTACTTAAAGTTCCTAGAACAGACGATATATACAGTGTTGATTTAAAGAATATGGTTCTCAAAGGAGGTTTGAC
The DNA here is from genome assembly GCA_021014915.2 of Artemisia tridentata subsp. tridentata. Lineage (NCBI taxonomy): Eukaryota > Viridiplantae > Streptophyta > Magnoliopsida > Asterales > Asteraceae > Artemisia > Artemisia tridentata. The sequence continues at coordinate 127,829,968 of CP139509.1, read as the reverse complement.
TTGTCTCTTTGCAAAGGCCACATCAGATGAATCTAAGCTTTGGCATAGAAGACTTGGACATTTAAATTTCAAAACAATGAATAAATTGGTTAAGGGAAACCTTGTAAGAGGTTTACCTTCAAAAGTTTTTGATAATAATGAAATCTGTGTTGCTTGTCAGAAGGGAAAAAAACATAGTGCTTCTTGTAAGTCCAAAGTAGTGAACTCTAAAAGTCAGCCATTACATATGTTGCACATGGATTTATTTGGACCAACATTTGTAAAGAGTTTAATGAAAAAGATGTATTGCCTAGTTGTCACAGATGATTATAGTAGGTTTACTTGGGTGTTCTTTTTAGCAACTAAGGATGAAACCGGTAGTATTCTTAAGGCTTTCATAACCAAGGTAGAAAACCTAGTTAACCATAAGGTTAAAGCGATAAGATGTGACAATGGAACTGAGTTCACGAATAGGGAGATGAACCAGTTTTGTGAAATGAAAGGTATTGAGAGACGGTATAGTGTAGCTAGAACTCCTCAATAAAATGAAGTTGCTGTGAAGTTAGCACAAGAGTTTGAGGCATAAAACAAGAAAATTTTGGAGCAAAGAAGAATAGTTGCAGAGAAAGAAGCTAAGAATGCAGAGTTGATTGCTGCATGGGATGAGGAAAGGGCTCAAGTTGATGTTGATTGGGAGCTTGCTCAGAAACTCCAACAAGAAGACCAAGATCAATATTCTATTGATGAAAGAGCCAGGATGCTGAAAGAACTTATTAATGAAAGAAAGAAGTTCTATGAAGCACAGAGATTATCAGCCAAAAAGAACAAGCCACCCACTAAAGCACAAAAAAGAGCTTTCATGTATGCATATTTAAATAACATGGACAATTAGAAACTAAAGAATTTGAAACATTTGGATGATAGCAGAATTGAAGAGTTATACACAATTGCCAAAAGAAAAATTGAAAGCTTTGTGAACACTGAGGTGGTGAAGGGCATTGAGGAAAAGAAAGAAGAGAGATCAAGTTCTAAAAGAGCAGGTGATAAATTGGAAAAGAAAAGCAGGAAAAAGAAGAAGTCTGAACATAAAGTAGAGCAAGAGCAGATTGAGCAAGCTGATGAAGATGTAGAACAAATGCAAGCTCACACAGAACTTGCAGTTGTATCTGTAGGAGAACCTGAAGGAGAAGCCATGGATGCAGAGCCTTTAAGTGTTAAACAACCAACAGTTGATTTCAAGTCTGGATTTCATGGGAAAACAGCTTATTGGGATATCAAGAGGCATGATGGTTCATCTTTGAGGTTTGTGAGCTTTCTGCAAATGGTTCATCACTTTGACAGAGAAGATATGGTGGCTTTATGGAGGCTATACAAAGGAAGATTTAGTAATGACAAACCAAAAAAAATCTATGATAGAGTCATCTGGGATTACATGAAAGTGATGTTTGAACCACATCATGAGGATGAAGTATGGAGAACTCTAAGGCACAACGCAGTCATAGAATGGAAGCTTTATCAGAGTTCTGGAGTACATGTTTTGACTGCACATGGGCTGATGATTTATATGCTTGTAGAAAAGGATTATCCTTTAGCTTTTCACAAGGATATTTTACATCAAATGTTGTATGGAAAAAAAGACTTCAGCTTCAGTATCCTTATGATGAAATGGCTTATCAGTTGCTCAAGAAGATGGAAAAGCATCTAGGACCCAAGAACATACCACAAAATTAATTTTTTGGGATCATACTCTTTGTGTTTGTTTAAGCTTAAAGAGAAACCTGATGATTTTGGGAGAAAATATTAAGTTTAGGGGAGGATTGTTGGGTTTTAGAGCTGCTACTGCTTGTATGGATTAAGACTGCTGATGGAAATTGCTCTAAGACATTGTTGCAGCTGGTATTAATGGTTACAGCTGCTTGTTTATTTTACTACTGCTAGTGATGCTGAAGATTTTCAAGAAACTACATCAAGTAGTTACTACTGCTAGACAACATGTTACAACTTCTTGTTCAAAGATATAACTACTTTCAGAGTTTCAACTGGTGATGAACTTGAAGAAAAACACTCTGAGTGTTTAGTGCTGCTAGAAGAAAAGTTAGTACTGCTAGAAGAACCTGTTTAAATTCATCTCACCTGATATAACTTATGGACGCCATCAATAAGATCTTAGGACCGTTTTAGCTTAAGACTGATTAGGTCTTATACCTAGCATATAATAACATTGAATATGCACTGGAATAATAAATAAGAACATCAATGTTATGAACAAGGTTTTCATTCATTAAAATTCACATACTCATCTCAATTCTAGATGATCAACTCTAGAACGGTTACACACTAACAAGGATTCTAAGATCCTTGAGATGACAAACAATACTAACCTTAGGCGTCCATTATGGACTTGACGCCTAGACACACACACCTTTCCTGGTGTTACATCTTTGACACACACTAAATTAAATGCCCCATGTCCTCTTTATATAATAGAGAAGTAGGGTTTACAAAGGAATATCTTTTAAACAATTAAGAATATCTTCTAAATCTTTAGTCTTTGTAGATTTCTCTTCTATCAGATTTAGTCCTTCTTGTTTTCATTCTTCTTGTTTTATCTTCATCAAATCAATAAACCCAACAATCTTCCCCTATTTGATGATGACAAAACAACCACGAATCTTGTACGAACTTCCCTAGACGAAGTAGAGAAGTTGAGATAATTAAATCTCACCCACGAATGAAACAAGCTTCCCCTTAAGTCTTGATTTCCTTTGTAATTTCCATGCCATGCTACCACAACATCTCTTCCCCTTTTTGTTATAATTAAATAGGGAATTTATACAACTATGATAAAAAACTTCCCCTCGAGTGGTGCATGAACATCAAATGATTAAACTCATCATAATATACTTCCCCTGAAATCAATGAGTTAACCATCTTCATAACTCTTCAAGTCTGTAGGCTCTATGTAATGATCACATATGAAGAAAACTAAGTATTACCAACTTGATGCTGAAGTAGAACAACCCAAACATGTGTCTTAATGTAACCTTTCGTAAATTCATGTCATTATTATCCTATTTTAAAAGTCACTTCTCACTTTTTCCATTTTTACGTAAACCTTGCACCTTTTACGTCTTACGCGTTCTAAACCCTCATTTTTATGTTCTAACCATATTTAAATCTTCCATTGATCTCACCACTCATCTAATTTACAAAATATGTTATGAAAAAAAAAATTAATATTTTTGGAAGTTTTTATATTTTTACGTTACCCGGTATTGCGTTACGTGTCTTAAAAACCCTACGTTTGAGTACCGGGAGCAACCTACACTACACAATACGCTCTACACTATAACAAATGATAAAAATCTGCACTATAATCTTCCTCCCCTTTGTATGTAACGCCCACTATCTATTATACTCAACACTTGTCAAAAATTTGAGACAAGTGTTGATCTAATCTCTCCTTAAGCCTTCAAACTCTCATATCTATCATCCACTATCACTATTACATGCAAATAAGCTCAAAATTCTGCACTCTCTCCCTCTTCTTTCCGTGGATCATCAAGCACACAAGGACCATTGTATTTTGATTTTCTATTGAAAATTTTGTACAAAGAATGGTGGTCTATTGATGCTAACTCAATCCTTGATCTTTTGCTTCTTGTAGGTATTCACTTTCAAGAGTTTTGTTGGTGAATAATCTCAAGTTTTCAAGTACTCAAGAGTGTGACTCTCAAGATCTTCCAAAGAAGTGTTGGTGACAAGAAAATTTAGTGATCATGAATTAGAGAAAAGGTACAAGTATTGTAACTTAAATCTTGATCTCTATTTATCTTTCTTCAAGATCTTTCTTTCTACTATATTTTTGGATCACAAAATGATATTGTGGCTATAGATTGGATTCTTACTTGATCCCCTAAAAGCTCTTCTTTTGGTGCTCTCAAAGATTTCTCATTGGTGGTGTTGTTTGAAAACCACTAGTCCTTTCTTTTTGTCATCAATCTTGTTCATCTCTTTTTTAAGAAACTCCTCACTAACTTTATTTATTTTTATCATTTCACTACTGTAAAAATTATATATCTTGGTGTATTTGAACATTATATAAGTTATTATGCTTAGATAGGCTTGGTACATGGTTTAAAACACAATAAAAACCCTAAAGGACTAGACCTGCAAACTGTGATTCTGAATCAACGGCAAAGATGGAATAAACTGTACTAATCAGTAAACATTGGACATAAACTAAAAATATGAGGTTTTATACCTATGTCTTGCGGTCGTTTTGACGGGAATTTCATTGAATAACTCATTACGATGATTAAATTAGAAATGTTTTCGTAAAACATGTCACAACCTGAGTAACATATTTGAAACGTGCAAAAGTCATTTTTTTATGAATAACCCACTGTTACTCAAAGAATAAAAGTTGTATATAACATCTTAACTTAAACGTGGGCGAAAACGGGGAATTAATTGGACTTGGGGAACTCAAGATATTGTATTTTTAGTGGGACTGTTGTAAATTTGAAAACTGCGGGACAGAATAGTATGGACAAATAGATAATATAGCTACTGTTATGTAATTTTTGACCAAGTGGGACCCACAAAACTTGTTAGTACAGATCAATACCTTTCCGTAGGTATAAAGAACTTAATTTTTCGACTTACGGTTTGCATGTAACGGATTTTTGGAAGTAAACAAGTTATTAAAATTTCCATCAGCATTAGTATAAAAAGTATAAAAATGTTTACATTTTATAAAAATTGGACCCTTAGACTTATTTAGACTTATAAAAATTATGTACCAAGCATAACTAAGATCATAACTTATATAACTAAATTGCATCAATGTTTATTTTAAAAACCTAAGACAAGCGTATATCTATTTAGGTTCCTTGTAGAGCTTCGCGGCTATTTTCTTCACTTGCTTGTTTCGTACTACTTTCTTTATTCACGGTGAATTCATAGCCTCTCCTTTACTCATCTTAATGTTTTATAAACCTCGCGAGGGGGATACATGCTAGTTTTTTTTTTTTTTTTTTTTTTTTTAAAACTGAATACAAGTAGTTTTGGTATGCTGGACCCGATTACATGATTATAGTTTTTGAGTAGCTTTTGCCATTAAAAGTCCCTAACATCATGAACCGTTAATTCCGTGGGAAACGCTAATATTATGAATATGCATATTTGGTTTGACAAGCCTGTCCGGATGAGTCGCGCTCATGCTCAACGGGTAGCATAATATTGAGAGATTTTAGGTAAATTGGCAAACTTACCTCCTTAGGGCATATTAAATTATGTCAAGGTTCGGGGTCATGCGCTTGATACTATAATCATATTATACGACTTGTATATGCATTACTTGTCGCCCGATGAATAATACTTGTATTCAACTTATTACTTATTAAACTCTATGGATTCACTCAACTTTATGTTGACTTTTTAGCATGTTTTATCTCAGGTCCGTAAGTGACTTTCGGCTTGGATGGGCGACGCAAGGAATGGATATCTATATGATGGCTCATGTTTAAATAAAAGTTTTCATTCGATAATGTTCTAAACTTCTAAAACTTATGTATCTTTTGACTATGTTAAAAACTTTTGGGACCTCATTGACTCTGGTAAATTATCGAATGTGAATTTCAAAAACGACTTTGTTTTAAAGTTGTTTACTATATTTGTACAATGCGACTAATATATAGCACCCCATGTTGCATTCCGCTGCGTTCCTGAAATGGGGGTGTTATAGATTGGTACCAGAGCACAAATTATAGTGAACTAGGTCTTTTGTTTTAAAAACCTAGACTATAATCATTTTTACTTATACTTTTCTTAAAAAAAAAAAAAAAAAAAAAAAAAAAAAAAAAAACATGAGCCTCCATCATCTTGATCGATATCCGTGCGCGCCTACTCCCGAGCTTCCTAATTCTCCCTCGTATATATATATCTTGATCATTCTATAATAATTATATAAGCATTATAATTATTTCTTAACTCGATCGTTAATCCGCGAAATATCACTTATAAATATAAAATCTTTATGCACAAGATTTCTTATTATTTATGCTATTAGTAAACATTATTATTATTTTGTTTATTATTCAAAAACTTTATGCACATCTCTTGATTGCACCGTTGTTATACGTATGCGTAAAATAAATATTATCATTTGTATATGTAATATTTATCGATCATCTTGCTTGTTCACGAAGCATCATTATTCACTCACTTACTTACACAAATATTATTTTCATGATAATATTTCTTCTCTTATTCTAATCATATGTATATATATGATTTTTAAGATTTATCATGGCACTTCCACTCCCACCTGATCATGAGGTAGACATTCCGGAGGACGAGCCAGCTCAACCCGAGCTTGCACCGGAAGAACCTCTACCAGTTCCTCCATCACCTAATCATGTATTCGGCTTTCCTAATAATGATCTTGAAAATCAAGAAGAAGAAGAGGAAGAGGAACAAGAAGAAGAAGAGGAAGAGGAAGAGGAACAAGAAGAGGAAGAAGAGGAGAATGTGTTGATACTCCATAATACGAGTTCAGATGAAAAGGGTGATGAATCTGAACTTATCTATCCTTATGAGGCACCTGCTTCTCCTTATCCACCACCATCTATACCTGACACTTCATCTGATTCAGAGCCTGAGGTTGAAGAGGCTGCCACTGTTGGCACCATTAGACAGGTTCCCCTCTTGGAACGCCGATTTCCTAGGATTATCCACGGGAGGGGTGGATCATCTTCGGCTGCTCCCACTGCTTATGAGCCCGAGGATTTAGTACCTGGGTATATAAGGAGAGATATTAACTCTATTCATGGTAGAGTTAGACTTTTGGAGAGCAAAATGAGTGTAAGGGAACTCGAGGGTGCTAGTGCTATATCTAGAGACAAAATTGGGCATGGACGTATGGATTTTCTTAACTTTGATTTGGGGGTGGTAGAACATCATGTTGACAAGACAGACCGTGAAGTGGCTATGTTGGGTAAGCGTGTTCGAGAACTAGATAATGAGGGTCTTAGAGGTGAAAATAAGAGGTTGAAACATGAGTTAGAAGACAATGGGTTGGCTTTAATGTTTGCTGATATGTATAATGAGAGACTTGAGAAAGATTTTTATGAGATGAGGCACTGGGCCTACACACATTGGGAGGAGATGCTTAGAGCGGGGATGATTGATGAGAGGTCATGTGATGTTGTTGATGTGTTGGCTGTTTATGGGGAGACCCCACCACCCGAAGCACGTGGATCCCCTCGTGACTCTTAGTAGTCTATGTATTTTTATTTCTTTCGTTGTATTTCGTTGTTGTTCTTCATCTTGTAATTGCTAAACTGAATGTATCAGTTAGTAGAACTATTATCGTTAAGTATGATGACTTTGTCAAATTTTGTAATACGATCGAACCATGTATTAATCTTTTGTATGTAATGATGAAGTTGTCATTTCTTAAACTCCACTTTATATTGTTATAATCTCTTTAATATTCGGTTTACTCGTACATGATTATATCTATGTCATTGTATGATTACTCATCAAAATTTTCTTGTGTTGTGATAGAATCATGCCACCAAAGAGAATGTCCGATGCAGCTATCCGAAAGTTAGTTGCTGATAGCGTGGCCGCGGCTTTAGCCGAGGATCGCGCTATAAGGGCTAATGAGGCTGCTGGCGGCGGTGCTGGAGCCGATGGGGCTGCTGGTGGTGGTGCTGGAGCCGATGGGGCTGCTGGAGGTGGTGCTGGAGCCGACGGGGCTGCTGGCGGTGATGCTGGAACCGCTGGGGCTGCTGTTAACACTGTAGCACGTGGTTGTACCTTCAAGCAATTCTTGGGTTGTGATCCCACTAAGTTCAAGGGAACTGAAGGGGCGGTTGCATTGATACATTGGTTTGAAAGTTGTGAGACTGCGTTCATGCTTAGTAACTGCTCAGAGGAATGTAAAGTCAAGTACGCAGCAGGTACTCTACAAGAACATGCCAAATCATGGTGGAACGCTTATGCTAAACCCATTGGAATGGAAGCAGCCTATGCAATCACGTGGACCGATCTCAAGAAAAAGATGACTGAAAAGTTCTGTCCTCGGAGTGAAATAAGAAGACTTGAGACAGAATTCTACTATCTAACGGTCAAAGGCTATGATATTGAAACTTACATCAGAAGGTTCCAAGAGCTAGAAGTTTTGTGTCCAAGTGTGCTACCTGAATTTGAAAGGAAATTAGAAGCTTTTCTTAAGGGTCTTCCCCGAAGCATTAAGGGGAACATGACAGCCGCAAATCCTAACACTCTGGATGAAGCCATTCGTGTTACTCAGAAACTTATGGCACAAGTAGTAGAGGATGAGACGGCTCACAATGCTAACAACAACAACCAAAACAAGAGAAGGTGGAATGATGAGAAGAGGAGAAACGACAACAACACTCAAGGCCGCAACAATGATCATCATCAGCAGCAGAACAGAAGGCGAGAGAATATGAGGGCAATGACTGAAGCCCCAACTGGGGGAAGTGGTTACAAGGGACCTCATCCTCACTGCAATCGCTGTAATAAGCAACACATTGGCTTCTGTAGTGCGAAATGTAGCAGTTGTAGAAAACAAGGACACATAGCGAAAAACTGTAGGGGTAAGGCTATTGCTACTGGTGCTAACGCACAGCCAATCATAACTTGTTATGGCTGTGGGGAGAAGGGCATCTCAGTAGTAACTGCCCGAAGAAGGGGAAGGATCAAGCCGGTAATGCTCGTGGTCGTGCGTATGTGATGGGAAATGTAGAACAACAAGGCCCGAATGTCGTGACGGGTACGTTTCTTCTTAATAATCATTATGCTAAAGTTTTATTTGATTCGGGTTCGGACAAAAGCTTTGTGTCAACTAGTTTTAGCGCATTGATAAATATTAACCCGGTTAAGTTAAACTATAGTTATGAAGTCGAATTAGCCAATGGGAAATTGGTTAGTACAAATTCTATTCTAAAGGGTTGTACCATAAATCTAGCGAACCACCCATTTAGTATTGACCTCATGCCAATTGAACTTGGTACTTTTGATGTCATTATTGGAATGGATTGGTTATCCGATCAAAACGTGGTTATTGTCTGTGGTGAAAAAGTTGTTCGTATTCCACACAACAACAAAACACTACTAATCAGAGGTGATAGAGATGGGTCCTAATTAAAAATCATAACTCGTATCAAGGCTTAAAGGTACATTGAGCAAGGGTGCCAGATGTTTCTAGCACAAGTGACAGTGAAAGAGTCAGTTGAAAAACGACTAGAAGATGTACCTGTTGTTCAGGATTTTCCTGAAGTATTTCCTGATGATCTTCCGGGACTTCTACCACCTCGACAAGTAGAGTTCCGAATTGATTTAGTGCCCGGTGCTGCACCAGTGGCACGTGCACCTTATCAACTGGCACCATCAGAAATGAAGGAGCTATCGGAACAATTACAAGAATTGTCTAAAAAAGGGTTCATTCGACCGAGCTCGTCACCTTGGGGAGCTCCGGTGCTATTTGTGAAAAAGAAGGACGGATCCTTTCGAATGTGTATCGATTACCGTGAGCTTAACAAATTAACGGTCAAGAATCGTTATCCACTTCCGAGAATTGATGATCTATTTGATCAACTTCAAGGCTCAAGTGTGTATTCCAAAATCGACCTGCGATCAGGTTATCACCAACTCCGTATTCGGGAAGAAGACACTCCAATTACTGCGTTTAGAACTCGGTATGGTCACTACGAGTTCAAAGTGATGCCTATTGGGTTGACCAATGCACCTGCAGTATTTATGGACTTGATGAATCGTGTGTGCAAACCGTACCTCGACAAGTTTGTGATCGTGTTTATTGATGACATTTTGATTTACTCCAAGAACAAGGAAGAACATGTGAAACACCTGAAGATTATCTTGGAGTTACTCAAGGAAGAGCAATTGTATGCCAAGTTCTCGAAATGTGATTTTTGGCTGGAATCCGTACAATTTCTCGGTCATGTAATCAATAGCAGTGGTGTTCATGTAGATCCTGCAAAGATTGAGGCTATTAAGAACTGGTCTCCGCCGACGACACCAACAGAAGTGAGGCAATTCTTAGGACTTGCTGGCTATTACCGAAGATTCATCGAAGGGTTTTCTATAATAGCCAAACCTCTTACCAAGTTAACTCAGAAAAATAAGAAGTACGAGTGGAGTGAAGACGAAGAAGAAGCCTTTCAAATACTAAAATAGAAGCTTTGTAGTGCGCCAATATTAGCATTGCCAGATGGGACGGAAGATTTTGTGGTTTATTGTGACGCGTCGATCAAAGGTTATGGAGCTGTACTGATGCAACGACAAAAGGTCATAGCATATGCTTCACGACAATTGAAGACTCATGAAGAAAACTATACTACCCACGATCTAGAATTGGGTGCTGTGGTTTTTGCTCTTAGGCTATGGAGGCACTACTTGTATGGTACAAAGTGTACTGTGTATACTGATCACAAGAGTCTCCAATACATTCTAGACCAAAAAGAGCTCAACATGAGGCAACGAAGATGGATTGAACTCCTGAGTGATTATGATTGCGACATCCGTTATCACCCGGGGAAGGCGAACGTAGTGGCTGATGCTTTAAGCAGAAAGGAAAGGGCAAAACCATTACGTGTAAGATCACTGGTAATGACGGTCCTTCCCAAGTTACCCGAGCAAATTCTTGAAGCTCAAGCGGAAGCAATAAAAGAAGAAAATGTGAAGGCTGAAAATCTGGGAAGAGGAATAAAACCCATATTCGAAACTCGTTCTGACGGAACCCGATTGTTTAATAGACGTGTTTGGTTACCACTGTTTGGAGGTTTGAGAGACTTGATCATGCACGAGTCTCATAAATCCAAATACTCTATCCATCCGGGGTCAGATAAAATGTACCATGATTTGAAACAGTTGTACTGGTGGCCGAACATGAAGGCTGAGATCGCTACCTATGTTGGCAAATGTTTGACGTGTGCAAAAGTTAAGGCGGAACACCAAAAGCCGGCCGGACTCCTTCAACAACCCGAGATTCCAGTTTGGAAATGGGAGAGAATCACCATGGATTTCATTACTAAGCTCCCTAGAACTTCAAGTGGTTATGATGCGATTTGGGTCATTGTGGATCGTTTGACAAAATCTGCTCATTTCCTACCAATAAAGGAGACTTACAGCATGGAAAAGCTTGCTCAACTGTACTTAAAGGAAATTGTCTGTAGGCATGGTATACCTATATCAATCATATCTGACAGAGATAGCCGGTTTACATCAAGGTTTTGGAAGTCACTCCAGGATGCCTTGGATACAAAGCTAGATATGAGTACGGCGTACCACCCATAGACGGATGGTCAGAGTGAAAGAACGATACAAACTTTGGAAGATATGTTGCGAGCGTGTGTGATCGACTTTGGGAGTAGTTGGGATCGACATTTGCCATTAGCCGAATTCTCCTATAACAACAGTTATCACTCAAGCATTAAGATTGCACCATTTGAAGCTCTTTACGGACGAAGATGCAGATCACTGATTTTCTGGAACGAAGTTGGAGATAGCCAACTCACGGGTCCAGAGATAATTCGTGAAACAACGGAAAAGATATTCAAAATCAAAGACCGTTTACTAACTGCTCGTAGTTGCCAGAAAAGCTATGCAGATGGTAGACGTGGACCTTTGGAGTTTAATGTTGGCGATAGAGTTATGCTCAAGGTCTTGCCATGGAAGGGTGTAGTTCGTTTCGGTAAACGTGGAAAGATAAGTCCACGATATATTGGACCATTCAAGATCCTAGCTAGGGTTTGTCTAGTTGCATACAAGTTAGAGCTACCGGAAGAACTTCAGGGTGAACTTCAGGGCATTCATAACACCTTTCATGTTTCAAATCTTAAGAAGTGTTTGTCAGACAAAAGTCTCGTCATTCCATTAAAAGAACTTCGAATCGATGACAAGCTACACTTCATCGAAGAACCGATTGAGATCGTGGATCATGAAGTAAAGAAACTCAAGCAAAGCCGCATCCCCATTGTCAAAGTTCGTTGGAATACCCGACGAGGACCTGAATTCACATGGGAACGCGAAGATCAAATCAAGAGCAAGTATCCTCATCTTTTCGCAAGTAAACCTTCGGGGGATAAAGCAAATTGAGCGCCGGCACGATGCTCTCTTAAGGGGTAGGTACTGTAACCTTTCGTAAATTTATGTCATTATTATCCTATTTTAAAAGTCACTTCTCACTTTTTCCATTTTTACGTAAACCTTGCACCTTTTACGTCTTACGCGTTCTAAACCCTCATTTTTATGTTCTAACCATATTTAAATCTTCCATTGATCTCACCACTCATCTAATTTACAAAATATGTTATGAAAACAAATTTTAATATTTTTGGAAGTTTTTATATTTTTACGTTACCCGGTATTGCGTTACGTGTCTTAAAAACCCTACGTTTGAGTACCGGGAGCAACCTACACTACACAATAGCTCTACACTATAACAAATGATAAAAATCTGCACTATAATCTTCCTTCCCTTTGTATGTAACGCCCACTATCTATTATACTCAACACTTGTCAAAAATTTGAGACAATTGTTGATCTAATCTCTCCTTAAGCCTTCAAACTCTCATATCTATCATCCACTATCACTATTACATGCAAATAAGCTCAAAATTCTGCACTCTCTCCCTCTTCTTGCCGTGGATCATCAAGCACACAAGAAACATTGTATTTTGATTTTCTATTGAAAATTTTGTACAAAGAATGGTGGTCTATTGATGCTAACTCAATCCTTGATCTTTTGCTTCTTGTAGGTATTCACTTTCAAGAGTTTTGTTGGTGAATAATCTCAAGTTTTCAAGTACTCAAGAGTGTGACTCTCAAGATCTTCCAAAGAAGTGTTGGTGACAAGAAAATTTAGTGATCATGAATTAGAGAAAAGGTACAAGTATTGTAACTTAAATCTTGATCTCTATTTATCTTTCTTAAAGATCTTTCTTTCTACTATATTTTTGGCTCACAAAATGATATTGTGGCTGTATATTGGAGTCCTCCTTGATCCCCTAAAAGCTCTTCTTTTGGTGCTCTCAAAGATTTCTCATTGGTGGTGTTGTTTGAAAACCACTAGTCCTTTCTTTTTGTCATCAATCTTGTTCATCCTCTTTTTTAAGAAACTCCTCACTAACTTTATTTATTTTTATCATTTCACTACTGTAAAAATTATATATCTTGGTGTATTTGAACATTAAATAAGTTATTATGCTTAGATAGGCTTGGTACATGGTTTAAAACACAATAAAAACCCTAAAGGACTAGACCTGCAAACTGTGATTCTGAATCAACGGCAAAGATGGAATAAACTATACTAATTAGTAAAAATTGTACATAAACTAAAAATATGAGGTTTTAGACCTATTTCTTGCGGTCGTTTTGATGGGAATTTCATTGAATAACTCATTACGATGATTAAATTAGAAATGTTTTCGTAAAACATGTCACAACCTGAGTAACAGATTTGAAACATGAAAAAGTTATTTTTTTTGTTAATAACCCACTGTTAGTCAAAGAATAAAAGTTGTAGATAACATCTTAACTTAAACGAGGGCGAAAACGGGGAATTAATTGGACTTGGGGAACTCAAGATATTGTATTTTTAGTGGGACTGTTGTAAATTTGAAAACTGCGGGACAGAATAGTATGGACAAATAGATAATCTAGCTACTGTTATGTAATTTTTGAGCAAGTGGGACCCACAAAACATGTTAGTACAGATCAATACCTTTCCGTAGGTATAAAGAACTTAATTTTTTGACTTACGGTTTGCAAGTTACGGATTTTTGGAAGTAAACAAGTTATTTAAATTTCCATCAGCATTAGTATAAAAAGTATAAAAATGTTTATATTTTATAAAAATTGGACCCTTAGACTTATTTAGACTTATAAAAATTATGTAACAAGCATAAATAAGATCATAACTTATATAACTAAATTGCATCAATGTTTATTTTAAAAACCTAAGACAAGCGTATATCTATTTAGGTTCCTTGTAGAGCTTCGCGGCTATTTTCTTCATTTTCTTGTTTCATACTACTTCCTTTATTCACGGTGAGTTCATATACTCGCCTTTACTCATCTTAATGTTTTATAAACCTCGCGAGGGGGATACATGCTAGTTGTTTTTTTTTTTTTTTTTTTTTTTTTTTTTAAACTGAATACAAGTAGTTTTGGTATGCTGGACCCGATTACATGATTATAGTTTTTGAGTAGCTTTTACAATACTACTTGATCATTAGTAATACGGTTACACTCTAACAGGGATCAATGATCCTTGAGGCTTAACAAAAATAAACAACATTAGACCCCATGTTTAATGTTCCCACACACACTCACTATTTGGTGCTTTACATTTTAACACACTTGGTGTTGTTGTAATTTGTAAGTACAAAGCACACTGGTGTTGATTGTATCAATCACAACCAAGACACACTTTTATCTAAGGGTGTGATCTCCTTTTTATAGTACAAAGGAGATCATTACAAAGTTGATAAGACTTGGTCTACTACATGCTTGTTTATGTGTCAATCATTAAGATACAACATGTATCTTGTTTTACAACTTTGTTGACTGAAAAAATATCTAGATATTATCTAAGGATAATATTTTCTTCATCCTTATCCATCCAGCAGTAGTATGACTCACTGATCAGCAGCTTCATTTGTACTAGCAGTTCTAACTGTTTGCACTAGCAGTCTTAACTTTTGTACTAGCAGTTCTAACTGTTTGCACTAGCAGTCTTAACTGTTGCACTAGCAGTCTTAACTGTTGTACTAGCAGTTCTAACCGTTTTACTAGCGGTGTATTTTGCTTATCATTTCAGTAATCTTCATGTTTCATTCTTCTTGTTTTTGTATCATCAAATCAATGAAAATATAATTCCCAACAAGTTTGATCTGCGGTAGTTTCACAAACTTATCAATAATTATATCCAAGTTTCTTTGCAAAATCAAGATGCTAATGAAATGGTCAATACATTAGATAATCATCCATAGACAAAACGATTATAACTAGTTGGTTGATAATAACCCTTTCGACCTATGAAATCACCAACAACTAATCAAACTTGATAGGCAAATGTCACAAAAGCTAAGCACATTTGGTTCTTTAACCAAGCATGAAATTGATCAAGACCATAATTAAACACAAGCAATCCTCATATGATAAACATCATCCAAACAAGTGTATAAAGAAACTACTCCATATTGTTTTCAATAAAATCCAATGTAGCAATAATCATGAAACCAACAAACATCTTGAAAAGTAAAAGTAGATTACCAAAGTGAGATTACAATTGACAATGGAAGGAATTATAGCAATCCTTGGGCCTCCAATCAACTACAAGCTTCTAACTAACCGGAAAATTATGTCCAAACACTTTCTCTAGCACTTGAGCACTTCTTCTTGAATTGGTAGAGGTTCCTTGGTCTTTTGGGATTGATAATATTGAAGGGATATCCTGTCCTTATGATGTAAGGGAGGATAAATGGTGAGTGGTGATGTTATGTTGTAAATTCATTGTCCAAAACTCTTGCACAAGGGTTGTATATATGCTTGTGGGTGAGAGGGATGTAAACTTGGCCTCCAAGTGTCATAAAAGTGCTATAAAAATGATTAGTGAGAAGTATATGATCGGCCTTGGGTCATTATGGTAGTTAAAACCTTGAGTTAATGCAACTCTTCAACTCAGAAAATTCTCAACCTGCGGTTCAGACTTGAACCTGCGGTTTGGGATGTCTGCTGAACCTCAGGTTGAGCTTTGAACCTGCGGTTTGGAAATGGCTGCTTAACCTCAGGTTGAGGTATGAACCTTGGGTTTGAATTTCAGCTTCAACCTTGGGTTGGGAATTATTTTGCACATGAATTTCAACCATGAGTTGGCATATAACTTCATCCTTTAACACTCAACTTTGGCACTTAATCTTGACTCTTTCCTTCTCCATAAAACTTCATAATCATTAACTTGAACTTGGAAATAATCATAGCATGAATCATTATCTTTGATGACGATCTTTTCTTGAATATTCTCTTGATTTCTTAGCTTTTCTTCGTCTTTTTCTTTATTTTCTTTGACATAGTTGTACCTGAACCTGAATACATCTTTTATACCTTTTAAGCGTAAAATTTTCACAAATACAACCAAATAACATGCACAAACATACGAATAACGCTACTAAAATATGTACAAAATGAGCGTTATCACTAATTCCTCTTCATGAAGTTTTTGAGCTAACTCTTCATCTAAAGCAATCTGAGCTTGAGTTTTCTTGGTGATCTTTTAAGATGGTTCTTCTTCTGTCATTATACCTTTACCCTTGTCTATTCTTGATCTCTTTGGTCTTGTTGTGTATACTGCACCATCAGTACCTTGTGAACCACCAGTACTTTCTTCTTGTATACTAGTAGTACCATGTGTGGCACTACCAGTACCTTCTATCAAGCCACCAGTACCTTGATCCATTTGCTCTGTTTGCCTCCCCTTAGTGTCAAACTCTTCTTGAACCAAAGTGACATGAGGATCATTATCTAATTTGGAAATCTTCCTCCCCTGTTTGGAAGATTCCTCACGTTGATCTGTACTTGGGCCCTCTGATGAACTTAATGAAGAAGATGAACTGGATGATTCAAACATATGAGTTGACCTCTTCCTTTTAAGATTCTTGACCTGGTCCTCTAATTTCTTAACCTTGAGCACCAGCTTTGTATATACATTCCCAAACACCTTCTTGTGAGAGATCAGATCAGCTTCCAAAGTAGTGACTTTTTCTGACAATTTTGCACAAGTTTTCATCAATTCCTTAAGTGTATGTCTGCCCTCAGCACTTCCTAATGTTTTACCTTCAGGGAGAGGTGCATCATGGGGCAAAGACTCATAGTCCACCATATGGTGAGTTTCTGAGCCACCCATAGTTTCCATTTGGCTTGGGATTCCACCAAGAGTACTGGGTACTGTTGGTGTTGCCATGGATTGGGTCTTAGCTATATTGGGAGGTGTAGGAACTCTGTGCTGAGGAACATCAGAGTCCTCTCTGGATACAGACCTATCTGGTGATGAATGTGGTTGTAAAGATGATTGTTCTGATGGTGTGAGTGTGTGTTGGGACTCAACTAGGCTTGTTGATCCTTCACCCTGTACCTGGAGCATGGAATCAAAAAGTGGAACTTCTTCCCCACTGTACCCTTTTGAAGTCATTTTCATATTACTAAAAAGTTTTTGGGTAAGTTTGGGTGTTGGATAAACAGTTTTGTGTGGAAGAAGTTGATGTTTCCTCATGTTCAAAATAGTTTGAATGAACCTGGGATACATCAAAAATTTTGATTTGCTGTCAACATTTTTAACCATTCCTTCAAAAATGAGTTTTGAAAAATTGAATGTTCTGTCAGTAGCTAAGCAAATGAGAGCAGTTGCAATATTGCTACTGAACTGTTCCCATGAGGTTTTCTTAGGACTAAGACAGTGAAGGATGGTGTGAATCAAAAACCTCCATTGTGGGGCAAAATAACTGATGAAGCGAAAAGTGTACCGCTTTTAAGGGGTCATTTAAGCCCTAAATCGTATTTATTTGATCAAATATTGCCCTAAATCGTTCCTTTTGTCATTTTAGGTACTTTGGAGAAGAAATCTGGAAAAGGAAGCATTTTGGACGTTTTTGGAGCATAAAAGTGAAGAAAACGGCAAAGTCTCAAAATTGTGCTGGAAAGTACCTTTGACGGCGTCAGGATTTGTTCTTGACGGCGTCATGGCTTGGCAAAAGTGGTGGATATGAAAATTACTCATGATAAGCCAGAGAAATTTTCATGGGAATTCTGACGGCGTCACCCTTTGGAATGATCAAGGTCGTCACGGTATAAGTTAAAGCGGGACGGCGTCACGCCTAATTCTGACGGCGTCAAGCCTTGATAAGCCAGAACGGATTTTGGAGAGCTAAAGAGGGACGGCGTCAAGAAGGCCATCCGGGAACCCTAAAAGCGGCGAGGTGACGGCGTCACACTCCATAACGTGACGCCGTCAGATCTGAAAGTCTATATATAGTTTTGCAATTTTTTGTCATTAGGGTGGAACTTATTGTGGAACTTTGTATGTGAAAAACCCTAAGACGATTTTAGCAGCTTTTTCAAGGCTTTTTGCCTTGAGATCTTCCATGTTACATTGAAGATAAGTTATCAATTAATCATTCAATATGTCTATGTGTTGTTTGATTCTATCTTGTTCTTGTCTTTTGTTTAACATGCTAGGCTAGGTTTTCTTTGTGTTTGCTTAGATCTAATGAAACTAGCTATTGATTATTGGTTATTAGTGTGTTATTAGTTGTATTGGATGATTGTTAATCGATGTTAGGCTTAAGAAAACTGGCTAACTTCCTATTCGGTAACTTGCTTGAACGTCTTAAGAAACATGAACCAATGCGTACTAAAGGTTTTTATGGTTGTATTTAATGCATGAGCGAATTCTAGTGATCCCATGTTAGGAGCTTCCTAGCCGGCTCGACATAGGAGTGAAGTAGGAGTTCATAGAGTTGGGGAAGTACGTACGCCACCCCACGATTGGTATTAAGGAATACACCCGTCATCCACGCGATTAATACACACTAATCAACGGGTAAAAGATAGTTAGGGAGTAAGGAAATCTAAGTAAACACATTTCTCTCCACATAAGTTTTACCAACCTTTTCATTTTCGTCATTTTATTTTATTTGCATTCGTAGTAATTTGGGTTAGTTGACTAGCAACTAATTCCGCCCACTCTTTCAAACCCGAGATTTTACTTGCTTTCATAAAATTATAAAAACACAAAAAGAATCTTCCCTCACCCTTAGACCTATTAGAGTAGTTTTTCATACCTAACGAACACTATTCCCTATGGAGAACGATCAATCCCCCCGTACTTACCACTACACTATACTACATCGGTCAGGTACACTGCCTGGTGGGGTTGTAAGCCTCTTGAGATCCCTCGAGAGGTAAAACCTGTTGTAAGGTTGCAAAACCACGCATCAATAACCTTTTTGAAAAATTAAGGATTGTGATTGGATGTTGTACCCCATTGATGAACTCAAATAAGTACATTTTATTATCATCATTTGTAATACCTGAAATTCAGATAACATGTAAAATGACCGAAATGCCCTACTACTTAATTATTTAATAAAAGCTATTATAAGCATCAAATTAATCCGAACTATGTGAAATAAATTACATATGAAGTAAAATAAAAATTAAGATAAGTCTTTTAATAATTTTTACATGTCCAAATAATTTTATACCACCCCACACATATGTATATAACCGAAATATGTATACATTTTATTGAGTTATGTTTAAATTGTTTTAAAGAGAAGATAATTACAAGTTAATTAAGGTAATTGACCAAGAAATTAATATTATGATTTGGAGTCATTGTGGACCGAAATTACAGCCCCTAATTCCCTCTTTGTTCGGCCAAAATATATCCCATATATAGTTTCCTTTTCTTTGTGCTCTTTTTCTTTGCCGACAAACCCAAATCACCCAAATAATTCTCTCCTTGCTCTTGCGAATTTCTGGAAGTGAACCATCATTTTTCCTGAGTTCTAAAGCATCTCAAGAAGCCTAGAAAAATAGCCTTACGAATAATAGAGGTTGGGTTGGTTGGTTGTCGAATTTTCTTCCTTTATTCCACTCGAAAAGTAATAATTCCAATTCAATTCATTCAATCACGGTAAAATTCATTCTCCATTTTTCTTGTGTTCCTCACATCATATATACTCTGTGAAAAATGATTCCAAGGTTTATTGATCGCGTTTTTGCTCGTGGAGAATTTGGTGTCGTTTTTATCCAAACCGAGAGATCTAAAATCATGCGACCTGTTCTACACGTCCTAAATCTTATCTGGTATTTTTCCCACATCTCTTGCATCATATAAGGTCTAAATAAAATGATAGAATCGAACCATGCATGCACTTCGAATTATTTGAGAATTAAATCTTTAAAACGTGTTAAAACTCTAAATAATTGTGTACGAATTTTCTGGGTGTGAGGCTTAATTTTCCTGAGGCCTATACGATCCATACAATCTGGGAAAAATATTGGTTTGAGTTTTAGAAGCCTAAAAATGTCGTGGTAAATTATTGTACAAATCGGGTTTATTGGAAAGTAAAGAAAAGAAAGAAAATAGAATGGAACCCTAATGAAATCGTTTAAGGCTAGGGTTAATGACATGAAATCTGATCAATTATGAGTGTTTAAGGTTGTTGGTAATCATGGGGTAATGATTTAGATTTGATATTAGGGTTTTATTTGATTTTGTTATTTACCGATTTTAAGAATAAATCATAAAGGGGTGTTTTGTAATTCTAAAAACTCAAGGGATAATTTTTGTAAGATATTTGAACCAGGTATGATTCGTATAAAATATTAAATGAGGGGTCCATATGTAAATTTTGTATTTAAAAGGTTATATGGGTAAATATATATATTTATTAATTCGGATTGTAATTAAATTAAGTGGAGGGACTAAAAATGTAAATACTGGAAACTTGAAGTCATTTTGAGTAAATAATAATATTAAGAGGGTTCGGTGTAATTTTGGATAATTATGGGGGCTACTATGTAATTGTTATGAATTTATGATTTAATATATAAGTTTTATAACTATAGGGACTAAATGTGTAATTATGTGAAACTAAAGGGGTAAATCGTACCATACATGAAATTAGAAGGTAGATTCTGTAAATAATTAAATATAAGGGTTAATGGTGTAATTAAGGATATTATATGGGTTAAATTGTAAATTATGTAACTTTAAGGTTTATTTTGTAACTTTTATAAATAAAGGGTTTAAAGTGTAAAATATGGAACTAAATGGACTAAAGAGGTAATTCTGAATAAATGGATGTATTTACATGAGTAACTTATGATATTTTCATTTTAGACCCTTAACTTGATATATTTACAATTAAAACCCTAAACTATGTAAACTTGTCATATTTAACCCTAAACTTTTATAACTTGCTAAAGTCAACCCTAATTCCATAAAGAGACTAAATTAATGACTTAACTAAATCATAATACTTAAATCTTACTAATTATAGAAATCTGCTAATTTTGGAAACTTACTAAATAAGGAAACTTTCTAAAAATGGAAACCTGCTAAAAACAGAAAGTCACTTAATATGGAAAGTGGGATCGTTAGTAATTATGTCTTTACTCCTCTAGGTGTGAAGAAGGAGTGATTGGTTGCTTGTCACTATCTTATTCTATGATTCTGCTATTTGGGTAATAAGGTACAGATATTCTGCCCTTCTTTAGTAAGGTGCCTTCGTCTCATTTCTGATTTCTGATTCACTGCCATGTTCTTTGATTCTGTGAACCTTTCTGGTTTCTTTCATGATATTATGAACCTTTGACATGACCTTTCTGTTATGAACCTTTCTGATATTAAACATTTCTGATATATGACCTTTCTGATATTGAACCTTTTGTGATTATGAACCTTTCATTCATGAACCTTTACTTATGAACTTTGCTTATGAACCATGATTATGAACCTATGATTATGAACTTATGAAACAAGATATTGACCTATGCAAGTAAACTAAAAACATGATTCATGATACTTGACCTTTACCCTCAGTTTGATTCTACGAGCCACTCACTAGGCATGAGGGTTTCATGTCCATGTCAGTCGATGCACCGATGGCATGACTCTAGGGTAGGAGAGTGATGACCTACCCGTCCCTGCATGTTATGTTTATGATTCATGTTTATGTAGAGGCAGATTATGGCCACCTGGGGCGTATGGATGCATCCTAGATTTGTTTCTGTATTATGTTCATGTTATGATATGTTATGATATGCATGGTGACTGATGGTGTGTGCGATACACGTCTTTCACAACTCTGGGAGCTGATCACTCCATATTTCTGATTTCTGGGGTTATTGAGAGGAACATCTCTCTGCATGGCGGTATGATTATGATTTCATGTTCATGTTTCTGGGCTCGTAGAGGATTACTGTTTTCCATGCACTTTATAGACTTATGACCTTTACCTTTCATTACTGACACCCTATGACATGATTTGGACTTATCTCTGTACTGGGCTTGGTATGTTTGGGCTTGATGGGATCTTTTGATTACTTCACCATTACTCATGATACTATCCATACTTTCTGATATCTCTGTATAACCTTCATATTTCTTCTCATCTATTATTACATCATGTACGATTCCTTCCATCTTCCCTATTTCATTATTATTGTTTGTTACCGTTAGATCTGTTCACTGAGCTCGTGTAGCTTAGCCGCGTTTTCTTTCCTCGGGACAGGTTTTTAGTTGGAAGTTGGGATTGAGTGGATAGTACATTGGACTTAGAAGAATTTACTAGCAGCTTGGGATTAGCTATTCATGATGGTTAGAAGAACTCATGTTAGACTTAGAAATCATTGTATTGGAATCCTGTAATTTCATATTTCCTTTGTAACCATTGAATTCTATTGTATTATTTATGTCGTATGCTTGTATCTGTTCTGATAAGCCACCGTTGTTGTGACACCTTTGCCCTTGTCGGGTTGGGGTGTTACATCATTTATCCTATTTATTTGACTTGTTTTATTATATTATCTGTGAGAATTGATACGTTAATGTTTACTTTTGTATTTCTCAGGTAAAAACAAGTATTATTGTGAAACTTGGCGATTTTGGACTAATTATAGAGCAAAACAAGCAAGAAGTTAAGAGTCTACTGAAATGTACAAGATCAAGATTATTCTGCTCCAGATACGCCGCATCCTACTTATTATCTACGGCGCATCACTATCAAGATTTCACAAGCTACGATCCAAGACAGCAAGGACATGCGCCGCATAGATAAATGGAGTTATGCAGCATCTTCTGGCGGTGTACGAATATTCCTGAATATATTAATCTTGGACCCCACGCGAAGTTAAGTCAATGCGCCGCATCTACTTATTCAATGCGCCGCATCTAGCCCTCAAAACAGAAACTATAAATACCCCAAAGTCAGATGAATTTCGGAGTTCGACATTTAGCAAAACACAAAGACCGAAGAAACCCTAGGACGAATTCAGACGAAGTAGCAACACAAGACACACCTTGAACGAAGATACAAGAGCTGTAAGAAGGTCCTGCATGTATTCAAT
Source organism: Artemisia tridentata subsp. tridentata (assembly GCA_021014915.2). Classification (NCBI taxonomy): domain Eukaryota; kingdom Viridiplantae; phylum Streptophyta; class Magnoliopsida; order Asterales; family Asteraceae; genus Artemisia; species Artemisia tridentata. The sequence goes on along the minus strand of CP139509.1, from coordinate 127,806,796 downwards.
TCATTAAGTAGTTTTATTTTATTGTATTAGTACACTTTAATTCATCAGGATTGATGGGCTTGTGTCATTGATTTAATCATGCACTTCAACTCCCCTTAAAATTGCTTTCTCATTAATTAAAGTTTATATGTTGATGTCTTTGGTGACTTTTATTAGTGCATTGATAACTTCTGTGTCTAGCTGAGCATTGCTTGGGTCGCCATGCCCCTTCCTCGCCTATTTATTTTATCGCCTATTCAGTCTATCGTCTGTAGAAAAGTAGGAAGAAAGATAAGTAGGATAGTCATAAGTGATCATTAAGGGTTTACTCGCCGATAAGATTAGAGCCAACGAGAAAGGGATTAATCTCGGTGCGTTGCATCGAACTATACACTTCATATAAAACTAGCAATAAAACAAGTGACAAGTTACTTAACTATCAGGACAGGTCTTCTTATTGTCTCAAGTATTTATCTGTGTACGTGTGTGTTAATCGCTGATTCGTGCATATTAGTTTAGTTTATATTTAATCATAACCAAACCGTGCCAGTCTCTCAGGCTGAACCCCCTTGCGTTAGATTAGGTTGTATAGCTAACTTAAGATATTAAAATACTGATTAGAATAACTAGATAATACGTTCCACTCTTAGTGATCGACACTCTACTTACCATTATATTCATACTGACCGGGTACACTGCTCGTTAAAGTGTGTGTTATATTGATAAGTCGGCTAAATATAAATTTAAACTTGAATACTGCTAAAACCACAACGACATACCGTGGGTATAAATTAGAGCACAACATACACGCACACCAAGTTTTTGGCGCCGTTGCCGGGGAGTGAATTGTTATTATCTGTTAATTTGATTAGTATTTTAATTAGGTTTTTAATTTTAATTCTAACCGCTAACTCTGTTATATATTAGTTAAATTGCATTCATTGTATTATTTGCATATTTTCTGTTTTTGTGTGTTTTTATTTTTCTTTTATTTTTGTTTATTTTCGTTTGTTTTTATTTTTGTTTTTCTTTTTCTATTTTCTGCATACTGCTATCGTTGTACTGAGCTAATTTAAACGATACGGCGCATCTATTTTCTTAGATACGGCGTATTGCGTTTAATTTTTTATAAAATACAACGCGTTTAATAAATTCGAGTGCGGCGCATCTTTCCCCAAGATACGGCGTATTCCGTTTTTAATAAGAAATTTTTCTAAACGATAACGCCATACGACGCATCTGCTTTACCAGATACGGCGTATCTATTATTTTAAATTAAAAACAGTTTTTGAATTATTAAACAGATACGACGCATCGATTTTTATCGATACGACGCATCTACTGAATCAAAAATCTTGTATTTTGAAACGTAACGAAAATACGGCGCATTAACTTTTGTTAATACGACGCATTTAATTTTAATAAGTATAATAGATTTTTGATAAATTAAACTGATACGGCGCATTCTAATTTATAAGCGGCGTATCTAATTTCTGAATAAAAGTATGATTAAATTTTAACGATTATAAGATACGGCGTATCCAACTTTTTGGATACGGCGCATCATCTGCAGATATCAGTTATTTTTATTCTTATATCCATTTCTAAATTCATTAATTTTTCTTCTAGCGAACAAATCCTACTTACGATTTTACCTATGATGACAGGTTTTGCTATGGAAGACATGTCAGTGAACGGATATCTTGCTAAGGAACTCTCGCTTTCGGATTCATTCGAAGTGGAAGTTTTTGATGATGTCAACTTCAATGTGCTCATGATTAATGCCGATTTATTCTCTTGGGAGACCCCTCTTGAAGCTACTTATAAGGAATTCAAGCACTTATGCAATATTGAAGATGGGATATTCTCTTATGATTTACTAATGAGCTACACCGAAGATGAATTGTTACTCTTATGGCCCATCATTGAATCTAAAGGATTAACTTGGACTACTATCGAAGAAAAAGATGGGAAATTCCAAATTGAATACATGAACTCAGCAAATATAGTCAACAAGTCGAGCAACGAAAGCTATGAAGTCCAACCTTTACAAACTTCTTATATGCCTTATTCCGAACAGTATTGGGGATTTGATAAGAGCTATCTGGATAACGAAAGAATGTATGCTGAATCGGAGATACTATTTCATGGAAAGTTGGTAAGGTTGATGGATATCTCTTTAGAAGAGTGGCTTGAACTTAAATACGGTAATCCCAAATTTGCTCCTATGAATGAAGTCAAACGGATTGTGACTTCATGGTTGACACGAAGTTTTAAAGGACAATTTAATGAGTTCATGGAGATAAGAAGGAACATGATTGGTAACACTAGCTTTGACGTTAACCACGATCCTAACAATGTTGATTTTTCAAATTGGTTAGCTAGTAAGTTCAATAACCATAAGAGCATGGACCGTGCTACTAAAGATGTGTTATGGGTATATTGGACGAGAGGTGATGATGAGGAAGTAGAGAGCAACAATGGATCGTCAGATGACAATTCAATAATCGAGGAAGGGATTGAAGAATTATTCAGGATAGACATTGATGTGTTCAATTATGAGACACCCTTGTGCAAACAATTTAAAGAATTTAATTACCTTCTTCAAATCGACGCTGATGTGCTTACTGGAGATCTACCAGGATTCAAGACTTATGATGATTTCAAAAACACCTGGTACTACGAATGGAATGACCAAATACCATGGGTTTAGGATAAGCCATGGGAATTTGAGCATATTAATCACACTTGTAAACCTTTCCGCTTCAAGGATGGATTTAGTGAATGGCCAACCTGTGATTATAAGAATGATGGAACCTGTAATGGGGGAAGTATAATTGGAATGAAACGGGTTGGAAACGATGTGTACTTTGAAGACGACGATTGGTATGAAAAAGTTGAAGACTGCCCTCGTAAAGCAGAGGCTTTACAAGAAAAAGGTAGAATCAACTACCTAAAAGAACTTAAGGGAGCATCAGACACTACTTTCTGGGAATGGGTGCATGGACAATTTGATGATTACACAAAGCTTAGTCGATGCTTGCAATGGGAATTGAAAAATGAGTGGGATGAGATTCAAGATTATTATCAGTCCTTTAACGTGGTTAATTATGATCCCTATGATAATAACGATGAGTCGCGAGAAGAATTGATTGATGAACTTGATGACTATTTGAATAAAGATCCTTATTTTAAGTTTGTTGATAAAGACGATGAAGAATTCACCAAAAGAAAATGTCAACTACTTGGGATCCCTTATAATAAGCCACCCATGATTATTTCTAAAAAAATTAAAATCATCAAATATTCTTTGGGACCTGATGAAGAATATGTTGCGATAAAGACCAAAAAATTTATTAGATTAAGTCGTACAGAAGAAAATGTTGCGGAGCTATACGGGAACATCTTTCAGATGAAAGAAGAAGGATGGCTCGTAACAAGATCTAAATAAGGTGCTGAACGTGAGTCTAACTTGAAGACTCTGGAATAAAGACAAGTGCTGACCGGGAGACAACCCGGAAAATATTTACTTTTCTGTTCTGTGTCGAGTCAGTCAGGCCCGCAGAAGATACGGCGCATCTCAATCCTTAGATGCGACGCATCTCCTGCACTGGTCATATCTTATTTTATTTTCTGCATTTTTATTTTTAACTTTAAAACTTTCTGTCAGTATTTTAATGCGGCGCATCCCTGGTTAAGGATGCGACGCATCTTCTATTCTGATTCGTATTTAGTCCAGGCTCGATACGGCGCATCTTCTTCCATAAGATATGGCGTATCGACTAACCTGATGATTTTCAGTTTAATTTTTTAAGTTTTATTTTTCCTAACTACTAATGTATTATGCAAGTTTGAACCTTCTTAACTCAGGTGTGTTAAAGTCTTGATGGTATTATAGATTCCTGCATTTCCTGTGGATACATCAATTATGAAGCTTAAACGTTCTCATCCACAAGAAAAATGATTTTTGCTCTTATAAAAATAATGGAGGATCATACCGAGCAAATCTCAGGGGAGTTTTTCTGTTCTAATTCTTTTATTTTCCAGTTTTTAACCTTTCACACAAACAACGAGGACGTTGTTTAACTTAAGTGGGGGGATTGGAGAATTAGAACACTTACTTGTCCTAAACTTTTTCAAAATATGCTTAAAATGTGCTTAATATATCAAAATTTAAAATTTTTAGCATGTTTTTGTTTAAAGTCTAAATTACATAGCTGCACACATAACATTATTTTCAAAAATTGTGAACTTTTCAAAATTCACAAATCTATGAGTGTGCCGGTGACTTGTAAACTTTAGAACTTGGCTTGTATACTATTCGAGACCACCATAATAAGTATTATTTTTATAATTAGAATGACTTGTCTAAATTGGTAAATTTCTAGGATTACACCCAAATAGCCTTTATATGTTATGTGTTATTAGCTAACTTCACTGGTTAGTTAACCCCCGTATAAACCTTTTGTTACTCTCACTTTTAGAGTAAGATACCCCTACAAAAACACTCAGAGTCATTCCTTTCGTTTCTTACACCTTTGTTATAATGTTTCGTTACACCCTTACACCTTAGCCTACCTTGTAGATTAAAATCCGTGGTTGGTTAATTGCTTTAGGCAAAGTGTGTTTCCTTACATTACCTGTGTTCGCGTGCGTAATTCATTATCTATGGTTAGGTCGGGAAATTGCACAATGCAATTGGAGTGAAAGTAAATATTGTATATCTTTGAGTTTATTTTTCGTGTGTTTACTACTTTCACTATTACCGTTATTTCTGAAGTCATGAAAAGTATGGAAAAATTATCCAGAGTTATCGTTATAGTGATGTGGTGAAATTTTACACATCTATGTTTATGTTTCAAGTTAAAAAAAAAAAAAAAAAAAAAAAAAAAAAAAAAAAAAAAAAATCGAAAAAATGGAAAAGAAAAAGAAAAAGGAAAAGTTGGATGTTTGTTTTAACCAACTTATGTAAAGTTTTGTATTAAGTGGTCGATATCACCACTAGTTGTTGTATATTATATCTATGGATTGAATGGGAGTTGGACGTTATGGGAACGCCAACTAAGGTTATTCTTTGATTGAGATCTTGTTGAGTATAATTCGTGTCTACCTAAAGTGTGTGTTTCAAGTGTTAAAGCGTGAGTTATCCAATGATATGAGTCTTATTCATGGGATGGTTGGGATAGCAATTTACCACACTTAGGATTTTAATTTATCTGTTTTGTTTATTTTTCATTTTACACCAATTTATATCCCAAATATTATCCATACCCTATATCATTTCTTTATCCAAACCTTTGATTTATTGAGATTAGGGATTTGAGCAATCTTAAGTATCGTAGTCGTGGATTCAGCTATGTATTTTTGATTTTGTCGCTCTTTTTGATATAATATTATTGGTGAAGATTACTTGGTCCTATCTTTAGCCTATTCGAGTTAAGGATTTGAGCAATTGCAAGTATCGTGTTCGTGGATTCGATCATGTATTTGTGATTTTGTCGCATTTTCTAGAATTTGAGATCGATAGAGATTAAGAAGAATGATTAACCCTTAACCTACAAACCCTTTTTACCGTTTTAGACTTGTTATTCCTTGGCTTTAGTGGGGGAGATGCGTATACTTGCCAAGCTTATGATAGAATATTCGTCACGACTGGACAGTTGAACGATTAGATTTGCTTTTATCAAATTATTTTATTTTACTTCTAATTCGTTAAGTGTTTGGTTTTGTGATTATGCCAAAATGAATACATGCTTAAATATAAAAATAAATCCTAACATCTTTTAGGATACATTTTCATAAGATTAATTCTAAGGTTTACTTGGGGACAAGTAAAGTTCAAGTGGGGGATATTTGATGAACTCAAATAAGTACATTTTATTACTATCATTTATCCTATTTATTTGACTTGTTTTATTATATTATCTGTGAGAATCGATACGTTAATGTTTACTTTTGTAATTCTCAGGTAAAAACAAGTACTATGTGAAACTTGGCGATTTTGGACTAATTATGGAGCAAAACAAGCAAGAAGTTAAGAGTCTACTGAAATGTACAAGATCAAGATTATTCTGCTCCAGATACGCCGCATCCTACTTATTATATACGGCGCATCACTATCAAGATTTCACAAGCTACGATCCAAGACAACAAGGACATGCGCCGCATAGATAAATGGAGTTACGCCGCATCTTCTGGCGGTGTACGAATATTCCTGAATATATTAATCTTGGACCCCACGCGAAGTTAAGTCAATGCGCCGCATCTACTTATTCAATGCGCCGCATCTAGCCCTCAGACAGAAACTATAAATACCCCAAAGTCAGACGAATTTCGGAGTTCGACATTTAGAAAAACATAAAGACCGAAGAAACCCTAGGACGAATTCAGACGAAGTAGCAGCACAAGACACACCTTGAACGAAGATACAAGAGCTGTAAGAAGGTCCTGCATGTATTCAATTCATTAAGTAGTTTTGTTTTATTGTATTAGTACACTTTAATTCATCAGGATTGATGGGCTTGTGTCATTGATTTAATCATGCACTTCAACTCCCCTTAAAATTTCTTTCCCATTAATTAAAGTTTATATGTTGATGTCTTTGGTGACTTTTGTTAGTGCATTGATAACCTCTGTGTCTAGCTGAGCATTGCTTGGGTCGCCATGCCCCTTCCTCGCCTGTTTATTTTATCGCCTATGCATTCTATCGTCTGTAGAAAAGTAGGAAGAAAAGGTAAGTAGGATAGACATAAGTAATCATTAAGGGTTTACTCGCCGATAAGATTAGAGCCATCGAGAAAGGATTAATCTCGGTGCGTTGCATCGAACTATACACTTCATATAAAACTAGCAATAAAACAAGTGACAAGCTACTTAACTATCAGGACAGGTCTTCTTATTGTCTCAAGTATTTATCTGTGTTCGTGTGTGCTAATCGCTGATTCGTGCCTATTAGTTTAGTTTATATTTAATCATAACCAAACCGTGCTAGTCTCTCAGGCTGAACCCCCTTGCATTAGATTAGGTTGTATAGCTAACTTTAGATATTAAAATACTGATTAGAATAACTAGGTAATACGTTCCACTCTTAGTGATCGACACTCTACTTACCATTATATTCATACTGACCGGGTACACTGCTCGTTAAAGTGTGTGTTATATTGATAAGTCGGCTAAATATAAATTTAAAACTTGAATACTGCTAAAACCACAACGACATACCGTGGGTATAAATTAGAGCACAACATACACGCACATCACCCATCCTGGTTAAAGTTTCAAAAATTTCAGTGTTTGGCATAGCACAAATACCATTTTCATCATTCAAATGGAGATGCCTCCTGATTGATGATTCAGTAAGAGTGATAGATTTACCATCTACTGTTGCATTTAATTCTTTGTCACCATTTTCAAATGTTTCGACAGTAACAGTCTACCAAAACTCTTTGATTTGGGAGACATAGATAGTGGGATTAAGAATTAAGGAATACCTTATATGAGAACCATTTTAAAAGTCCACTATCTGATGGAATTTGTTATCATCGTCTGCTTTTTCCAAATAAGCTACCATGTTGTGTTTATCGACAAAGGTTAAAGTAGCCATTATTGTCAGTAAAAATATGATTTGACCACTGGCATTAAAGTAATGAAGGTTAGAAAGTAGATGAAGATAGTGAATTGAGATATTATGAAAAACTTATGAGAGTTTCTATTTGACCGACTTCAATTAAAAGATAACTTTTGATTGAAGAAAGATGAATGTAATATTCTAAAAGTAAAAATATCCAAAAAGAAAACCCTTGAGTTAAGATTTTGATCAGTAAAAATATCAACATACTCTCAACGGCTAGTTTCGAAAAGCTATTAATTCGCACCAGTACTAACGACTATCTAGCAGTACAAACGTAAGCCTACCAGCACTAACTTTAAGCCTGGCAATACAAACTTTTTGGAAAATTTTGACTAAGTAGTATGAACTCAATTTAAATTAAAAACCATACTGCTAACAACCATTTTGAAGGGATTAAGTGTAAAGACAGACACTTAATCATAATTTTGGTTTAAAGAAACCTCTGGTTGTGTGAGAACCAATGATTTCAGTTATAAATAACTACCTGTGATCAGATAAACTCATTCAAAGAGCTTTCTTGACAGGGTTTCCAGCTCGTGGCAGTTGTTGCCTCTAACACAATTGTGTTAGATTCACATTTGCTCGTTGTTTTCTCTAACAGATGTCCTTGGACTAACTCATTATACAAAAGTATAAAATGATAGAGAGTGAGTTATGTCAGTTACCGTCTGACTAACTAAGCCATCAATTCCAATACAAAACCTCATAATAAGATTTCAAGAATGAAGTTTTAAAGAATGATTTAGCTTAGGTATAAAACCTTTGTTAATAGATCCCCAAACTCTATCTATCATCAACCTATTATGTCAGCAACTAATCCACCAACTGCTGCTCACACTATGCACTAGTAATTCCTTTGTGCTTGAGCTTCCAAGTATTTATATTGAAGATTTTTAGCTTGAAGATCCTTGATAATATGCATGGTTTAAAGGGAAGATGACATCATTCATATGGTTTTGTCATTATCAACTTCATGACCTGCATTTGTTAGTCCAAAACCAAGAAAACAAAGTGCAAAGCACTTGCTGTATAATAGTATCAACATATGACTAACAGTTCTAACAAACAGCCCAAACTTGTACTTAGAGTACAAATTATACATTGTACCTTTTGACAAACCTAGCCGTACAAATCCATTTTAATGTACAAAAACACACAGTTTAAAAACTTTAAGGGTTGAGCATTCCAATACTTGCTACCAAGTATTGAAACCTTCCAACATCAAAAGCTTTAGTAAGAAGATCTGCAAAGTTTTGATCAGTATGAATTTTGACAACTTGAATCAACCTTTTCTCATTGCAGTCTCTAATAAAGTGATGCCTAATTTCTATGTGTTTAGTTTTAGAATGCTGCACTGGGTTTTTAATAATGCATATGGTACTGCTATTGTCAATATATATCATGGTGTTCATAAAATTATACCCATAGTCAAGCAGTTGATTTTAAATCCAAAGCACTTGACCACAGCAACTTGTAGCAGCTACATACTCAGCTTCAGTTGTAGAGGTTGCCACAATTATCTGCTTCTTACACTGCCATGATATCAGTCTGTAACCAAGGAATTGACATCCACCAGTTGTTGATTTCCTGTCAGGCTTGCACCAGCATAGTCACTATCTGAATATGCCACCAAGTCAAAAGGTGATTCCCTAGGATACCAAAGACCCAACCTAGGTTGACCCTTAAGATATCTAAAGATCCTCTTGACAAAAGTTAAATGAGAAGCCTTGGGAGTCACTTGAAACCTTGCACAAGCACATACAACAAACATGATATCTGGTCTTGATGATGTAAGATACATCAAGGATCCTATCATAGATCTGTAAGTGTGTACATCAACACATTCTCCATCAGCATCCTTGAGTAAAGGTTTGTCTGAATCAACTGGTGTGCTTGCCACTTTAGCATTAGTGAACTGAAACTTTCTTAGTATCTCTGCCACATATTTATCTTGACTATTAAATATGCCTTCAGTTGATTGCTTTACTTTCAACCCCAAAAAGAAAGTAAGTTCCCCCATGGAACTCATCTAAAACTTATCATGCATAAGTTTCTCAAATTATACACACATTTCCTTCCTTGTGGATCCAAATATAATATCATCCACATAAACATGTACCAGCAAGATATCCTTCTTGTTCTTCTTAATGAATAAAGTCTGATCTATCTTGCCCCTTTGGAATCCATTCTCTAGCAAATATGAAGCCAAAGTCTCATACCATGCCCTTGGAGCCTGATGTAGTCCATAAAGAGCTTTCACAACCTTGTACACCTTGTAAGGATGTTCTGGATCAACAAAACCTGGAGGTTGAGAGACATATACCTCCTCTTCAATAGTACCATATAAGAAGGCACTCTTGACATCCATCTGGTAAACAGTAAAGCCAATGAAAGAAGCATAGGCCAAGAATAGTCTGATTGCTTCAATCCTTGCTACTGGTGCAAAAACTTCTTCATAGTCTATTCCCTCTTCTTGTGTATACCCCTGGGCTACAATCCTAGCCTTGTTTCTGATCACAATACCCCTTTCATCCCTTTTATTCCTAAAAACCCATTTGGTTCCAATTACCCTCATACCCTTGGGTAAATCTACTAGTACCCAAACCTTCTGAATCTTGAATTGGAGAAGCTCCTCTTGCATTGCTTCTACCCAGCTTGAGTCTTCTAAGGCTTTGAGAACATTTTTGGGTTCAGATTATGAGAGGAAACACACAAACAAGCATGTGTTGGCATCTTCATGTTGCTTTTCTTCATAAAAAGTACTAAGAAACCCTTGTTGGTCTGATTTCATAGTTTGTCTTCTTGTCTTCACACCAAAATGTATGTCCCCAATCACATTGTCTAGGGAGTGATCTCTGTGTATCCTTGTGTGTGGTGTAGTGAGAACTGCATAGGTAGGTGGTAGATTGTTGATATCCACCTCATCTTCTGAGAAATCAGCAATATTAGTATCTGATGGGCCAGCAATATGAACATATTGCCTAGTAGTACCAACTTGGGGCTCAACAGTACAATCTTCATTCGTACTGTTATCTTGATTCTCTTGTTCCTCAGCTCCATCTACATTGTTTTCATCTTCAATTCCTTCCTTGGTTTCATCAGTAGAAGGCTCACATTCTTTGAAGATGAATCCACAGTGTTCCATATTGGCATCAGCAAATGATCTTAATCATTCTCCTTTCCCAAGCCTGCTTCATTTGTTGCATCATCAGCTTCTGAACCTGCAAAATCATTAGAAAAGGTTCCTGCAACAACTGGCACATAGTTCATTGATTGGGTTAGAGTATCAAGGTCAAATAGCCATTTTGGACCTTCACCTGCAACATTAGATTTATTTTCTAGAAATTGAACATGCAGGTTCTCCTCTACTTTCCTTGTTCTTGTGTTGTATACTCTAAAGGTTTTGCTATTAAGAGAGTACCCAACCAAGAAACCTTCATCATATTTGCCATCAAATTTTCCTAGATGGTCTAAGGTATTTAGAATAGTTACATGACACCCAAAAGGTCTTAGAAATCCTAATGCAGGAGTTCTACCTCTAAAAAGCTCATATGGTGTCTTGTTGTGAGGTTTAACTACCAAAACCCTGTTCTGCACATAACAAGCAGTATTAACTGCTTCAGCCCAAAAAGTGATAGGCAACTTAGAGTCAGCTAACATGGTTCTAGCAGCTTCTATTAATGTCCTATTCCTCCTTTCAGCAACTCCATTCTGCTGAGGAGTTCTAGAAACACTAAACTCTCTTCTAATACCTTTTTCCTTACAGAACTCATCCATAACTCTATTTTTGAACTCTATCCCATTGTCACACCTAATGACTTTTACTTTGTCCACTAAGTTTTCTATCTCAGTAATGAATGTTTTAAGAATACTAGGTGTCTCATCCTTAGTACCTAAAAAGAAAACCCATGTGAATCTACTATAGTCATCAGTAACTACAAGAGAATACCTTTTATGCATAATACTACTCACAGATGTAGGGCCAAATAAATCCATATGCAGCATAAACAAAGGTTGATCGATAGAGTTATAAACCTTGGGCTTACAAGAAGCCTTGTGTTGTTTGCCTTTGAGACAGGCAACACAAGTCTGGTCATTTTCAAATCTTTTCTGAGGCAAGCCTCTTACCAAACCATCTTTAACAATTTTATTAATGGTTTTAAAATTTATGTGACCAAGTCTTCTATGCCATAACATAGACTCATCCAATGTGGCCTTTGCAACAAGACAAGTAAGGGCCTCTTTAGGAACAATCTTCTTCAAATTAACACTGCACATGTTGCCCTTTCTTGGAACTTTAAGTAGAACCTGACTTTCATCAGGAAGCTTAAAGTCTGGGGAAAGCACAAGACATTCAGTGTCAGTAAAAAGAACCTTGTTCTTTTTGTCACACATTTGTGAGACACTAAACAGGTTATACTTAAGCTCTTGCACAAAGTACACATCTTCAAAATCTAATTTACCAGTTTTCAAGGTGCCTTTACCAGTAATTCTACTTCCTATTCCTCCCCCAAAGGTAACATATCCTCCATCCAATGGTTGAAAGTCTGAAAGATAGGACATGTTGCCTGTCATGTGCTTGGAACATCCACTGTCTGCATAACCTTGATCTTCATCATCTTCCTGTGAATGTCCTTGCACATGAAATAAGGAAATTAGTTTCCTTAGGGTACCCAAGCCATCACTGACTTGGGTTTGCCTCGTGCATCAATATAGTCAAATCTTTTCAAAATAATTGATGCACCATTGGGTTTGATTGGTCTCCATACCCAACATGCTGAGGCCTTAACAGCATTAACCCTTTGATCTCTAGCAGTGTTTTTAGAGTTGCCAAGGCTAGTAGTATTAACTGCTGGCTTTGCAGTTTTAGCCTTTGGTTTCCAAAATTGTTTTTGAACCACTGCTTTATTATGAAAAGGCCTTTTAACAGTTTGTTGTGCATGTTTGAAAGTTGGTTTTGCACTTGAAACTGCTGGTCTAGGGTAAACAGTTTTAAAAGGGTCTGGCAGTACTAACTGTTGGTTGGGCAGTACTATTTGGTTTGTGGCCAGACTTCAAACAAGCATTTTTGTACAGGACAAAGTCACTTCCTAGCTGATGCGACTTGAGATCATTCTAGTTCCTCTGGTTACCTCTTGGCTTGTCTGTGGTCCTATACATCTCACAATACCTAACTGTTTTCCTAACTGGTTTTACATTTATTTTAGCCTTAACAGTTTCATTATCAACCACCTTTGGAACATTGGTTCCTTCTACTTTAACTACATCAGGTTTAACCACAACCTGATCTTCATCATCATCAGATGTCCAATCCTCAATAGTTGGAGCATCTGAATTCCTATCAGTGAACACCTTATTCTCAGCAAGAGAGGTGTCACTTGCACTCTCAAAAGGCTCACTAGTTTCTACAGGTTTATCAGCAATTACATTCACTTTTGGCTTACAACCATACTCTAACTTAGGTTGTTGAAACTCAGGTAAACATGTATCCTCTAGGTCAATTCCTGGGGGTGCAGGAATTCCTCTGTGAGGAGGTGGACATGTTTTATACCCCAACCCAGACTTAGCCTTATTAACTATTTGACACTCTATAATTTTTTTCAAACCTTTTGATACATATTCCAAAGTATCTACAGTTAATTGTATGTTGTCTTTTGCCTTAGTGATTCTATCTAATTCAATTTTTAACAAATTAATCTCAGCATTCTTAAAATACAAATCTCTTTATAAAACAGCTATGTCCTCAGCAAAAACATACTCATTGTTCTTATAATGCACTATTTGTTCCTCAAGAACTGTTAAACCTCTCTTATGATTAGACAAATTGTAATTAGTTTTGTCTAATTCAATCCTCTGCTCATCATAGTGTTTCTTTAAGGTTTCATATTCTTTTAGAGTAGTGCATGTTTTAGAACAACTTTTAGATAGTACCTCAGAGTCAGAGAAGGCCATAAGTGCCATCTCAGTAGGTGCTTCCTCATCATCTGCCATAAAACTCCAATCAAAGCCTAAGCCATCAATAGCGAACATAGCCTTTGAGGTTGGCTCAGCATCATCCACAGCCTTGGGCTTGCTTCCATAACCCTTGCTCCTGCTATCCTGTTGCCTAGGTCTCCTGCATTCCCTTGAAAAATGCCCCAACTTGTGACAGTTGTAGCATTCAACTTTAGATTTGTCAAAACCAACAGTATCATTGCTGCTGATAGTGATCTTCTTGCCAGTTCTTTGATAAAATTTCTTAGCCCTCAGCTAAGAAGTGAGATCTGCCACTTGAGATCCATCTCCTCCAAATCATCATCATTAATCTCCTGGAGATCTTCATGTGTCAGCATTGACCCATCATTCTGGCTTGTCAGGAAGGCACAGTAGGTTGTATCATTCAGAATACCAGTAGTACTGCTTGATGAGCTAGCAGTACTAACACTAGGGTTAGCAGTACTAACTCCTACAGCAACCTTTACTTCATCTGGACTTGAATTACTAGGAGATAACACAAAGGCCATGTTCCTAGTGCTTTAACTAGTACCTCCAGCCTTCTTCATATCCTGCTCAACAATCTTGAAGTTGTTGTAAAGATCATTGAGGCTCATAGTATCAATGTCTGGTTTATTCTTCCAGACCACCACATGCATAGCCCACTCTGCAGGTAAGCTTCTCAAGAACTTGGAGTTCAAATCTTCCTGAGGTATATCAACACCAAGAACAGCAAGTTGGCTAATAATCTTTTGCATCCTATTAAACATGTGATCCAAAGACTCATTACTGGTTGCACTAAAGTTTTCAAAGTTCTGCTTTAGTAGAGTCTTTTGAGTCTTCTTGGTGGCTTCATTCCCACCATACCTAGCAGTGATTGCCTCAAACAAGGACTTTGCATCCTTGTATTTGCTAAAGTTTAAGAGTTGATCATTCGGAATTGTCATCATCAGCAAGCTCCTAGCCTTGACACCATTTTTATTTTGTAGCCTCTCTTCTGCAGTCACTGGAGAGGTTTGCACAACAGTCTCTTCTTTACCATCAACTGTTGTTGTAGATGTTGAAGGTTTGAAAGAGTTTCCATCTTCAATGATCTCCCAGAGTGCATAGTCCTGCACTTTGAAGTATTGTTCTATTCGAAGCCTCCACATCTCAAATTCTTTTTGCTTTAGCATTGGCAATTTAGCAGCCATGTTTGTTTGTGTAGTCTCCATGTCTATTACTTTCTCTTCTAAATCAATAGTATCAACCTGTCTCTGATACCACTTGAGAGGATTATAAAACACTTAGGATGTTACTCCTTTACGATGTGTTTATGATACTTTAATGTTATTTAGTCAAGTATGCGGAATCTACTTAACCACACTTAGAAGATTTTGTTTGTTTGATGGAACAGTAATGCTTTGTATGAATAATGAACACATAAAGTTTAACTCCAAACGATTTAATATTATTCAAGAATAATACGAGTGATCTAAATATCACTAGGGTCACAATGACCTTGAATGTTAACAAAACTTTTTTGACTCGTACGACTTATGACTAACCTAGGATCTCCTTTTATAGACTTAAGGAGTCCTTTACAAGATAAGTAATCTACCGTATATTTCTAACTAATTAAGATATACATAAGATCTATTCCATACTTATCCATAATACATATCTTCTGAAACAGTTATCCATGCAGCAGTACCTTCATTCGTATACTAGCAATACTAACTTGAACTTTGTACTGTTAGTTATACTTCAGCCGTCTTCACTTATACACTAGCAGTTTGTACTGTTAGTGAATTCTTCCAGCAGTACTAAGTCAGAATATTTAATTCCCAACAGTACTGCTAACCCTAAAGTTAGTACTGCTAGTTCACAAACTAGTACTGCTAGCTTAGGTGATGATACTATGTATGCTTTTCTGGCAAGTTAAGCAAATGGGTCTCAGCTGGTTCATGAAGACCTAATTCAAATTCATGAAGATGATCAGGAGGAGATGGATTTGAAGTGTGGTATGTGCTTAAACACATACCTTTTCTTAACCAAAACCGGACCCAAAAAGACCAAAAACTAACCAAAATGCCAAAAGATATTGTGTTTTTGTGTTTTTAATTGTGCAGGGAAGGATATTTCAAAAATAGGACAAAATCGAGGAAAAATCGGGAAAACGAGCACGAGTTGTGGAAAAGACTCAAAAGCCGGAGCCGGAAAAGAAAATATGGTCAAAAAGTCAACCGAGGTCCTCCAAGTATCAAAGTTTGTCAAAATCAGCCATTAGATCATCTTTTGAAAAATGGCAGCAATGGTCCTTAAAAATCCAGAAATTACATATTTGGTCCTTGCAACTTGAAAGCTCAAAACCCTTAAACCCTTTTAAATCCCGGTTCTAATAATACCCAAAACCCAACCCACCTTAAGTCTACAACCCAACCCACACTCAAAACCCAAGCCCATCTTCCTAAGCCCAAACCCGAAAATACACTAAACCCGGTCAATCACTAATTCACAATAGTCAAACAAAAATAAAAAAAACACACCCCGCCCCCCAATTCACCCTAAACCTAGATTTTTACTGTGCAATCATGAACCCTAATCTTTTACCCGTACACTTTCATCGTAATTAAGGGCATAAGCGTCCAATCATTGGCTTCCAGAAGGTGTCAGAAACACATGAATGGGGTACGTGGCACACTCCTATTGGACCTAACACCTCATGAAGATTGATCAAACGGTTGTTATTGCAAGATTGGTGCTCAAGGAAGATCTAAGGGTGAAGATTAGCTGAGGATGCACACGGATTGCCAAGGTGGCAGGCCTAGAACCTTCACTTCGAGTCTATAAATAGAGGAGTAATCTCATTGATTAGCATGTAGTTTTTTTTGTAGTGTTATGCTGTCGAAATGATTTTTAGTTTGTAATTTCACTTTTCAGTTTGTAACTTTTAAGAGTTGATTAATGAAATTTTAGTTTAATCTTTCTTTAAGCTTGTTTCTCTTAAATACTTAAGTCTCATTTTAGCTTATTCAATCTCTCAGTAGCTTGTTACTAACATATTTTAGCTTATCTCAATTTTAATATTTCATTTTAGTTCAAGTTATTTCAAAATATCCAAAAATATTCAGAAAATACCAAAAATACAAAAATATTGTTAAAACAGCTTCAATAAGCTTGTTTTCTGAATAGTAAAAGCTTATATAAGCTTGGTAGCCTATTGTGAGCTTTTGGTATAGTTCAAAACTGTTTTTGCTTCACAAATCAAAAAGTCAACAAAAAGTCAACTGATCTGGTCAAATTAAGCTGTGGAATAAGCTGGACAGGAAGGAAGCTTGTTTGGGGTTATTTTGGCTTAATTGGATAAGCCTGGTTGGTGGTTTATGGTTTATCAGATCTGATTTCTTCTTTAGAGTTACTTGTAAGTTTCTACCTTAATTTTTAGATCTAATAGCTTATCTGCTTATAGCTAATCTATAGTGCTTATTTCCTGTTGAATTTTGTTTTTTAGTTAATAAGTAGCTTAGGTAATAATAGTTTGATCAGGTGCTTAGCTTAAATTTGCAGATTCTAGTGCAAAAGTTGCAAATCAGTTGGTTAAGGGGTGTTTGGATAGTGGCTGCTTTTAGGTGTTAAGCTGTTAAGCACTGTTCATGTGCATTTTCTGAGATTTTCTTCAGCTTAATTGAGGTGAAATAATCATAGTTCAATTGGTTTTTAGAGGTTTAAGCTCTTTTAGAGGATTTTGGCTTTTAGGGTAAAAAATTAGCACCATCACTGCCTTAATAAGCTTCCCCTTAAGCTGAGCTTATTTGACTATAGTTTTTGGCACTTACATGTTCTAAATAGTTTGATAAGTGAGTTCTCAGGTCATGGTTTAATTTCATTTAAAATTGCAAAGATTAGAGGTCATTTCACATCACTGCTGCTACAGATCTAAGTGTGCAGAACACCCGTTTTAGTTGCTGATCTCAGCCTATCTGTGGCTTAACCAGATAAGCTGAGGCCTTGATTTTTGGTTTTTTAAATAGTTTATATATTAGGCTTGAAATACATAATCTGGTATCTAGCTTTCTGGCTTATCAGCTAGCTTAAATTTGACCTGCAAATCAGCCCTCTAGGCCTGTGCAGTCTGCAACCAGATTTGTGTCACCATATGCATCTAATCTCAGCTTAATTTGAATAAGCAATTGTGCTCAGTTTTTGGGCATTTTTGGTCTAATAGTAGATTTTCACATTAGCTTTCAATAGTATCTCCTGGATTTCACTAATAAGCCTTTGTCTAGCTTATACATCAGCTACAAATAGGGCTTAGAGTCATTTGGAATCTGTTTAGAAAATAAGCTGTGCAGAAGCTTGTGGGCTTATTTCTTTGGCTTATATGTGTTTTCTTATTAAACTTAAGCTTAATATAGTCCCTTGCTTCATTCCTGAGCTTTTGGGAATTTTTGGATCTGTTTTGCTTATTTTTGGCTTATTACATAACTGCTTATTGGCTGTTACTGCTTATTGGGGTTTTGTCACTTTTTGAATTTATTTTTCCTGGACTTAAAACTTAATTTTAGATTTACTTAGATTTTTTCAGATTTTTCCCATTTGTTTTACTATTTTTAAATCAATTAAATAGTTTAATTAGTTTTTAATTCATAAAAAATTCATAAAAAGTCAAAACAATATTTTTCTTTTTCCCAAAATTTTCTTTTTATATTTAGAATTTAAGAAAAATAACTTTACATTTTTAGGACTTAAATTTTAGATAATCACTTT
Source organism: Artemisia tridentata subsp. tridentata (assembly GCA_021014915.2). Lineage (NCBI taxonomy): Eukaryota > Viridiplantae > Streptophyta > Magnoliopsida > Asterales > Asteraceae > Artemisia > Artemisia tridentata. Next base: position 127,788,465 of record CP139509.1, on the reverse strand, counting down.
TTAATTACGTTATTAAATTACGTCGCGTTCCATTTTTAAATTCAATTTTCGTTTTTAGGTTAAATGCTTAGTTTAATTATTGCATTAGCATAGTTTAATTAGTTTATCTTGTTTTTTATTTTAATATTAGTAGTGTAATCCAAAATCAATCACTCTTATTCGCATTCACTTCACGAATCACGATCCCGAATCACAATTCCATTCATCCTTCAATCGGGACTACGACTCGGGTTTTGCATATTTCTTGTGCAATTCCTTAGACTATAATTCGACTCACATCAAAGTGGTAATTAGCTTTGATGAGCATGAGGGCTAAGAGATTCTTTCAGAGGACAGGGAAGAAGATCACTATCAATCGTAGTGATACTGCTGGATTTGATAAAACAAAGGTAGAGTGTTACAACTGCCATAAGTTGGGACACTTTGCTAGAGAATGTAGAGGGACCAGAAACTAGGAAAGCAGAAGCAGAGGATCAAGGACTCAGGAGAGCAACAGGAAGGCTGTAAGTGAGGAGGAGTCTTCTTCAAAGGCAATGGTAGCCATAGATGGACTTGGATTCGATTGGAGTTTCATGGCTGAGGTAGAAGCACAAACAGAGATGGCACTGATGGCTTTCTCTGACTCTAAGGTACATACTGTTAAAGCTTGTTCAAAATCTTTCTTAGCTTTAAAAGACTATGAAACACTCAAAAAGCAGTATGATGAATTGAGAATAGAGCTTAACCAATCCAATTATCATTTAGCAAATCATAAAAGAGGTTTAGCTGTAGTAGAAGAACAACTTGTGTTCTATAAAAAGAATGAAACTGTTTTCACTGAGGACATAGCTGTGTTTAAAAGAGATATCATGTTTAAAGATATAGAGATTAAAGAGCTTAAAAAACAGTTAGAAAAGATTAAGCTTGATAAAGATAACATTGAGATGCATATAGAGAAATATGCAGGGTCAACCAAGAGTCTAGATAAAATTGTAGAGTGTCAGCTAACAAACAATTTTAAGAAAGGTCTAGGCTATAAAAGTGTTGCACCACCACATAGAGGGAACTTTCCAGGCCCAAAGCTTGATCTGTCCCATCTAGAGGAAGAAAAAGAACTTGAATCTAAGGAAGTTAAGAGTGATTGTGAGGATAGATTTACAGAGGTTGGTGAAACTTTTGACACATCTTTTGTTGAAGAGAAGGTGTCAGAAGTTCAGGTAGAAAAGAGGAATTCAGATGCACCAATTATTGAAGATTGGGAATCTGATAATGAGGATCAGGTTGAGTCTACATCTGAGGTAGAAAAGCAAAATACTATTTCTAGTGATGCTAAGGTAAAAGCTGTTAAACCTAAAGAGCAAGTTAAACCACCTAGGAAAACAGTCAAATATGCTGAGATGTATAGATCACACAGGCCTAGGGGTAACCAGAGAAATTGGAACAATTTAAAATCCCAACAATTAGGTAGTGATTTTGTTATGTACAATAAGGCTTGCTATACTTGTGGTAGTTTTAATCATTTGCAGGCTTATTGTGATTACCATCAGGGGAAAAGGATGGTACATGGGAATAAAAGGGTGAATCACAACAGTTTTGCTAAATCTACTCACTCTTGTGTTAACAAAAATATGGCTCCTAGAGCAGTTTTGATGAAGAGTGGCCTAAAAACTGTTAATACTGCTAGACCAGTTCATACTGCTTACCCCGAATCATCAGGTGTTAGTGCTAAACCAACATCAAGCTTTTCTAAACCTGCACAACACACTGTTAAAAAGCCCTTTTGGTATAAAATAGCATTATATAGCCAAACAGTTAAGACTGCAAGGCCAGCAGTTTGTACTGCTAGGCCAAGAAATGTTGTCAGGGTAAAAGGGGGCAATGCTGTTAAGGCCTCAGCATGTTGGGTATGGAGACCTATCAAACCCAATAGTGCATCAATCACAATGAAGAAATATGATTACATTGATGCACGAGGCAGATCCAAGTCAGTAATGGCTTGGGTCCCCAAAGGAAACTAATTTCCTTTATTTTATGTGCAGGGACATCTACAACAAGAAGATGAAGAAGATCATGGATATGCTGATAGTGGATGCTATAGGTACATGATGGGAACATGTCTTACCTCTCAGATTTCAAAGCTTTTAATGGCGGATATGTTGCCTTTGGGGGAGGAGCAAGAGGTGGTAAGATTGCTGGTAAAGGTACAATTAAGACTGGTAAACTTGATTTTGAAGATGTGTATTTTGTGCAGGAACTTAAGTTTAATCTCTTTAGTGTCTCACAGATGTGTGACAAAAAGAACAAAGCTCTTTTTACTGACACTGAATGTCTTGTCTTGTCTTCAGACTTTAAGTTACCTGATGAAAGTCAAGTACTACTTAAACTTCCTAGAAAGGGCAATATGTACAGCGTTGATACGAAGAAAATTGTTCCTAAAGAGAGTCTAACTTGTCTTGTAGCAAAAGCCATATTGGATTAATCAATGCTTTGGCATAGGAGACTTGGTCATGTTAATTTTAAAGCCATTAATAAGATTGTAAAAAGTGGTTTGGTAAGAGGTTTACCTCAGAAATGTTTTGAAAATGACCAAACTTGTGTTGCCTGTCTTAAGGGAAAACAACACAAAGCTTCTTGTAAGCCCAAGTTTCAAAACTCTATTACTCAATCATTATTCATGTTTCATATGGACTTGTTTGGTCCTACATCTGTGAGTAGTCTAATGCATAAAAAGTATTGTCTTGTGGTCACAGATGATTATAGCAGTTTCACATGGGTTTTCTTTTTAGGAACAAAGGATAAAACCAGTAGCATTCTTAAAAACTTTATCACTGAGATAGAAAACCTTCTTGATAAGAAAGTCAAAATTATCAGATGTGACAATGGGACAGAATTCAAAAATAGAGTTTTGGATGATTTTTGTAAAGAAAAGGGTATTGCTAAGTCAAGTGTACTGCTAAGTCAAAAATTTTAGTCAAAATTTTATACTGTTATATAGAAAATGATTTGCATTGTGTTTTGTTGTTTTTGACTAACATTTGCAAGAAGAGAAAGCAGTAAGATTGGAGTTTATGATTTGTGAGAAGCTAAAGTGGTGGATGGATTGTTGTCATAATTGAGTAATGATAGAAGAGGATTTGGGGATTACTTGACAAAGGTTGTACACCTGAGTTGGGAGGTTCCTTAAAATCTTATTCTTGAAATCAATTTATGCTTATTTGGTGGTATAATTGAACATGAATTGATGGCCATAGTTAGTCAGATAGTAACTGAGCTAACTCACTCTATACCATTCTATCATTTGATAGTGTGTTAGTCTAAGGACATCTGGTATAGAGAAAAGCAAGCAAAAGTGAATCTTACACATATGTGTTAGAGGCAACACCAGCCACGAGCTGGAAACTCTGTCAAGAAATCTCTTTAAATGAGTTTATCTGATCACAGACAGCATTTATGCTGAAAACATTGGTTCTCACACAACCAGAGGTTAAATACAACCAAAATTTGATTGAGTGTCTTCCTTTACACTTAAACCTTTCAAAAAGTTTGAATGCGGTATTGTTTTAAATAAAAATTGAGTTTATACTGCTGAGTAAAAGTTTTTCCAAAACTTAGTACTGCTAGGCAAAAGTTAGTACTGCCAGGAAAAATTTTGTACTGCTCGGTAGCCGTTGTAATGTTTGATCATAACCGTTTTTTCTAATATAGCCGTTGAGTAACTATCGCTCGTTACCTTACTTATAGCGTTACTATTTTGGATAATTATCTTACTTTCTTCATTTTCAGATTTCTTCTTTCTAAAGATAAGAATTATCCATTAGATAAAATCTCAAACCCTAAAGTACTCTTTATAAACTCTCAATTGGCTCTATTAAAATTTCAATTCACTCATATATGATCATAACCCAGCAAACATATCAAAGTTTTATTACTTCTAATGGCGATCTTAGCTTTTGTCGATACACATAACATGGTGGCTTTTTTGGAAAAACTAGAGGGAAGCAATGATTTTCATCAGATAGTAGACTTTTTAAACTCTACCCATATAAGGTATGCTCTTACTGTCAACCCTACTATCTATGTCTCTCAAATCAAACAGTTTTGGCAGACTGTCACTGCCAATACTCTTGAGAATGGAGACAAAGAGTTAATTGCAGAAGTTGATGGCAAGGCAATCACTATTACTGAATCATCTGTTAGGAGGCATCTCCATCTAGCAGATGACAAAGGTATTAGTGTTTTGCCAAATACTGAAATTTTTCAATATATTTCCAGAATGGGGCATGGGCCAACTGATGACAAACTGACTTTTCAAAAAGGTCAATTTGCCCCACAATGGAAGTTTTTCATACATACCATTCTTAACTGTAGAAGTCCAAATAAAACCTCATGGGAGCAATTTAGTAGCAATATTGCAACTGCTCTCATATGCTTATCAACAAACAGGACTTATAATTTTTCAAAACTGATTTTTGATGGTATGGTAAAAAATGTGGATAACAAATATAAGTTTTTAATGTATCCAAGGTTTATACAAACTAATTTGAACATAAGGAAAAGTTTGCTTCTATCCCACAAAAATATTTATCCAACACCTTGCCTCCAACAAAAACTTTTCAGTAACATGAGGATGGCTTCTAAAGGTTATAATGGGGTAGAAGTACCTTTATTTGAAGATATGCTTGTACAGGTACAGGGTGAAGGATCAACAATCCCAGTTAAGTCCCAACACACACCCATTAGTGTTCCATCATCATCACACACCCTAATTATTTCACAAACCTATAGGAGAAGGATTATAAATGAAACTGTGGTACCTCAACCCAGTTCTCCTACTCATACAATTGTAGCAGATTGGGTTATCTATGACAGAGTGGAATGGGCTACCACTACTGTGTCTAGCTTAGAAGCAACACAGGTCAGTAGTAACATCATTAAGACCCCACCCATGGCAACATAAAATGTGTCAAGTCCTCATGGACTTGGTACAGGTGATGGAATCCCCAGCCAAATGGAAAATATGGGGGGCTTAGCTGATCCACCTAGTCTAACTAGGGTTGAAACTGAGTCTATGCCCAATGATTCACCTCTTAGGCCAGGTAACACAAGCCGAAGTGATGAGGGAAGTATAAAACTTAAGGAATTGATGGATATTTGTACCAAGTTAACTGACAGGGTGAATGGATTAGAAGATGAATTGAAGCAGACAAAGGTTCTTTATGGTGCTGCATACAAGAAATTAATTGAAAAAGTGAAGAAGTTACAGCACAAAGTCAGAGCCCTTAAAGCAAAGAGGAAAGCTAGTATTGTGGAGTCTACAAGCTCAGATGATAATGACTCTGATGATGACTTGGATGATTCTCCCAAACAGGGGAGGAAAACTGATGCTGAGACTCAGGGGAGGAAATTGCAATTTAATCAAGACATGGATGGTAATTTTGATGCAGATATGGATGAAGATATGCAGCAAGATACAGAGCCAGTCAACCTTGAAGAAGGCACATAATTAGTGAATCTTGTAGATATAGAAGATTTTGTAGACACAGCTACAAGTGGAAGCACTGAAGGTACTTCTGGATTAGTGCAACAGGTTATTGAAGTATCCAGGCAGATGGAAGAAGCAGTTCAAACTGCTGAAGCAACACATGGTACTGCTAGTCTAACTTTTAGTACTGCCAGTAGAAGATCAGACAAAGGTAAGGGGATTATGATTGAGTCCGATTTACCAAAGAAGAAGACGAAGGATCAAGTTCAAATTAGTTTTGATCATGAATTTGCACAAAGAGTTCAAGCTGAAGAACATGCCAAAATATTAGAAGAAGAAAGAATTGCAAAGTTTATGGTTGAACAAAAGCTGAAGGGTGATGAAGCACAGAAATTGATACAAGAGCAAGAAGATGCACTGTTAGGTCGGAGTATTTATAAATCAGATAGGGCAGCTGTTCCTGAAGCAGAAAGAGATGAAGCTTTAAATGATCTTCTGGAAATAATTAGGAAAAGTCAGAGTAAAAAGATGGCTGCTAGGAAGGAACCTCCAACAAAAGCTCAACTCATAAAACACATGAAGGAGTACTTAAAGCATCAAGATAGTTGGACTGCTAATCAACTGAAAGGAAAATCAAATGAAGAGATTGAGGCATTGTACTTTACTGCTTACAAAAAGGTACAAAGTTTCATTCCTATGGATGCAGAAGAAGAGGGAAAGAGGACTAAAAGGTTTGGTACATCTTTAGCGTCTGAATTTTCCAAGAAGAAAAAGATTGGAGAAGGTTCTTCTACAGCTGAACAAGAAAAAGAAGAACAAGAAGCAGAGGAGTTGACAGATGAGCAGCTAACACAGATGATGCTTGTCATTTCTGAAGAAAGCATGAATGTTGAACCAATAAGGACTAAGTATCCAATTGTGGATTGGGAAATTTATTCAGAAGATAAGAGGAAGTATTGGAAGCTTATCAGAATGGGTAATATTACTGAAGTATATCAGTTCATGGAGGATATGCTAAAGGCTTTTGACAGGGAAGACTTAGTAAAGCTATGGGAATTAGTCAAGGAGAAATTCAGATCAGAAGCTCCAACTGACAACAAAGAGAGAGCTCTTTGGGTAGATTTTAAGAGGTTGTTTGAACCATATGATGATGATAGATTATGGAAGTTTGAGTCTCATAATCTTGGTACAAAATGGAGATTGTATGATACATGTGGAGTAAATCATGTATCTACAAAAGCTGGAGTTGATGTCTACATGTTGGTTGAATAGGAATATCCTTTGAGATCAGGAAGTCTCACAGTAATGTTATCTGTCAAACTCAAAGTTGAAGAAGAATCTGAGATGGCCATAGAACTACTTCAGAAGATCTACAATCAACGTAAAAGAGAGATGAAGGCTGGAAGACAAAGAAGATAAAGTGTTTGGAAGAATCCCCACAAGACAAAGATTTAATTCAGAAACTTGATGATTTAGGGTAAATCACAAGTTTAGGGGAGGATTGTTGGGAATTAAATGATCAAACACTTTGTACTGCCAAGTCAAGAAGGTACTGCCAAGCATAAAGTTGGAACTGTTGAAGACTTACACTAACAGTACAAACCAGTTAGTACTGCTAGTGTAATATGTTGAAGAAAGAAGGTACTGCTGAAGAATACACTAACAGTACTAACTGAGTTAGTACTGCCAGTGTAAATATTAGTACTGCCAGTGTAACTGAGTTAGTACTGCCAGAAGATATATTGTACTGCTGAGTATGCTGAATGAAGATTTGTATTGCTTAAGTGCTAAGTACGTATAAAGAGTTATGTATAGAAGATATTTAGGATATATCTTAAATAGTTAGACTTATACGAATATTCTGCATGTTTAGAATATTGATAGTTATCATGTAAAGGACTCCTTGTGCCTATAAAAGGAGGTCCTAGGTTAGATCTTAAGATATATGTTGTTTTGTTAAGATTCAAGGTTGAAAACCCTAGTGATATTCAGATCACTCGTATTATTTGCTTAATAATATTGAATCGTTTTGGTTATAACTGTTTAATAAATTATAGTTCCATTGATCATACTACATTGTTTATATTCTTCTAATCACTAAAAAGTAGATTCCGCATACTTTTTGGTGTTAAACAAAGTTTCTAACAAGCTCATCAAGATCCGTGTATTGGGATCCATAGAACGTGACAAGGGATCGACTAAAATGGATTTTGAAAACTTATAGAAACACGATCAAAATCCCCGGCAGCGGCGCCATAAACTTGGTGTGCTACAACGAGTTCAAGTTTTAAATTTATAAAGATGAATTACCGAATCTATTAATAACACATACGAGCAAGTGAACTCGTCCGTTATCGAAAGATTATGATGTGTTAGAACTTATGCACGCCATCATTAATTAAGTTCTTGGATCGTTTTGAGCCTTAGGGTTCAACAATAACAATTAACAAATATGCACAGCGGATTAAAACAAAACAATTGTTATTGACACAAAGTTTTCACCAAAACATCACTTCAATTATATTAATAACGTGTTATCTAATCTATAACAAGGATCAATGAATTGATCTTGAAGTGAAACAAACTAGTTCTAGGCATTTACATCTTATGCCCTAGAACACACACACACCCCTTTGATAATCTACATTGTAGAAGACTTATGTAAACTACGTACCCTGCCTCTCTTTATATAATAGAGAGTGCTAGGGTTTACAAAGAGATAAGACTAAATAATAAGTTATTTCCTGTATCTTTAATCATTGTAGCTTTCTCTCTTTGTCATCTTTAGTCCTTCTTGTTTCATTCTTTTATTTCTTTTGTCACATCAAATTAATAAACCCAACAATCTTCCCCTATTTGATGATGACAAAACAAACACCGTCTTGTACGAACTTCCCTAGACGAAGTAGCAGAAGTTGAGATGTGATCATCTCCCTGAATGAAACAAACTGTCTTCCCCTTAATCCATGCCATGCCATCACAATATTTCTTCCCCTTTTTGTTATCAACAAATAGAGAATGAATAAACCATAAAAACTTCCCCTCGAGTGATGCATGTACATAAAATGATTCTTCAAATCTATAGGCTGTATATATTGTTGAAGAAAAATATCATCACCAATTTAATGCTGAAGTAGAAGAAACCAACCTTGTATCCTATGCCTTGTACTAAATACGACTTCGAACGTATACTTAACGTATAGGGAGACCGCAATCTCTTGACAATAATCACTGAGCACAATAACGTAACTCCTTCAAGTGTTTTGTCAATTCTTAGTCACTTGAACGAACAAACAAGCATCTTAAAACGAATGGGAACGTTTAAGATATGATAAGACACAACCTTGATAAATTCAGCCGCATCATCAAAGAAATAATAAATAATCCTCTCCTCAATAAGAAAATTAGTGCGAGCCTTTAAATCTTTTAAGAACAAATAAACAAACTCCTTGTGTGTGTGAACTTCCCCTGTGTGTGTGTAAACCAATAACCATACTTACTTCCCCTAACTGCTGGTAAATACTGCAACTATCAATCATGTAAACCCAACAATAACGTAACAGCAGAGAGTAAGTCCAACAGCAGAATCAATATGCGTAACAGCAGAGTAAGATTACCACCGACAGCAGAGTAAAACAACTTAGCAGCAGAGTATAATATAAGCAGCAGCAGAGTAAAATATCATATCAGCAGAATAAAATAATGCAGCACTAGACCACATGCTCTCTCTATTGACCCCACATACTCATGAAGTACGAAGTATCAATTTAAAGTATCCAACAGTGCATCTGCTCTAACCTGCTACTTTGACCAATTTAACCACGCCTCCACTTGCAATCAGTTTATCCTTGATCTTTTTAATGTACCACAGACCCACTTGATCAAGAATAACCACCGACCAATACACAAATAATATACCAAGCGACCAATTAATAAAGATTCGAAATTAATATCGGATCGCTTTGACCAATTAAAACAATCAACAGCAGCTTTTTCGCTTTTTGTCGCCAAAATAAAAGTGACCAATGAAATCGTCCATATCAGTAATATAGATCAATATGCTGTTGACCCCACTTGCGTCTGACATTAGCTAAACACAGTCCAATTCATCTGCTCCGAATATAATACTCACGTTTGACCAATAAATAAACCTCGACAAACAAATCATCCCCAAAACGTCAACACCAATCAGAATAAAATAATAAATCAGTTACAAGTGACAGCTGAATTTAATCGGCACTCATCCACTTGCACAAATATATACCAACCCAATTTATTATTTAATTGATCAATGAATGACAGTACGAGGTTAATTCGTATGAGATTTAATTGTTGTAAGCGACAAACACAATTATGTTAATTGAACGAGATCACCGTCAGGCCCACTAAAATAATATTCAACAGCAGCAACTTTGACTTACGTTAAATCAAAAACAACAGCAGAATAAATGAGTATACCTTTTTCTTCGAATCCGCTTCTCATCAACACCAAATAAACTTTGTGAATCCCTAGGTAACGAGCTCCCCAAGCTCTGATACCACCTGATAGAACTTATGCACGCCATCATCAATTAAGTTCTTGGATCGTTTTGAGCCTTAGGGTTCAACAATAACAATTAACAAATATGCACAGCGGATTAAAACAAAACAATTGTTATTGACACAAAGTTTTCACCAAAACATCACTTCAATTATATTAATAACGTGTTATCTAACCTATAACAAGGATCAATGAATTGATCTTGAAGTGAAACAAACTAGTTCTAGGCGTTTACATCTTACGCCTTAGAACACACACACACACCTTTGATAATCTACATTGTGGAAGACCTATGTAAACTACGTACCCTGCCTCTCTTTATATAATAGAGAGTGCTAGGGTTTACAAAGAGATAAGACTAAATAATAAGTTATTTCCTGTATCTTTAATCATTGTAGCTTTCTCTCTTTGTCATCTTTAGTCCTTCTTGTTTCATTCTTTTATTTCTTTTGTCACATCAAATTAATAAACCCAACATGATGGTAAATCGGGATCGTTCGTATGGATTTGTGTGAATCAAGAAGTAAGTAATTAAATCTACTAATAGTAAATCAAAGTACGCAAAAATAAGCAATAATGATGATGAAAATTCAAATAATTAAAACTACACTTGCTTAGACTAGTTTACTACTCTTGATAAGCATGATTGTGATAACTCCTTTTAACATGTTAATTATGACAATTAGATGGTGTTCTAATCTATTGTTCTTACAAGTTAAACCTTCGTCAAGATTTTAGTTTATAAAAACAAGCATTAAGTTTAACCAATCAATTCAAGATCAATTCAAGTTTCATAAGTTTGATTCACGTTAGTTTCACAAGCTTAAACACAAAAACGTTCCTTTGTTTTATCAAATTTGCTTAGGAAATGGTGAATACAAAAGGTAATCGATCATAGACAAAAAGGTTACAACTGATGGTTAACAACTAATCTTTCGACCTATGAAGTGGTTTTCAATCAATCCAATTTGATAAACAAAATCATTCTTATTACAACCACATTTAAGTTTCTTTGTTAAACCAAGAATAATGGGTAAAACAATCATTCATAGACAAATGATTATAACTAGTTGAATAATAATAAACCTTTCGACCTTTAGAATTACGAACAACTAGTCAAACTTGATTAACAAATGTCACTATGAAACTTAAGCATAATTGGATCTTAGTATTAACTTAAAATTGAATTAAAACATGTGATCACAATCATAAGCAAATCATTATATAATAAACATCATCTAAGCAAGTGCACAAAGGCACTAGCCACTCATAGCAAACATAAACATAACTCAGAATTTTGAACATTAGAAAACCTAATTAAGAGTATTACAATGATTGAAATAAGATTACAAATGATTAAGTAATGATACCCAAAGTATTGGTGTTGACTTCTTGATATTTTGACTTCCAAATGTTGACTTTTTGGACTTCCAAACATTCCTGGACTTCTAAGGACGAAATTGAGAGCTTTGAGAGAGTAGTTGAGAGTGGTTTGATGATTAAATAGTTGATTGATAATTGTGTGTCTTCAAATGAGTGCAAATGGTTCTATTTATACTACTCTTAAGGCCTTAGATGTTTAATGCTCCAACTTGGCCAACAAGCAGACTAGAATGGCCTAGAATACCGAATAGAAGGACCTAGAATCGTTGGATATAAGCTGGGATTCTTATTGATGAAGGTTTGGCAAAACAGGCATCTCCAGCCAATCGGTTGGGACTCCAGCCGATCGGCTGGTCTTCAACGTTTTCCTCCAGTCGAGTCGGTTGCGTGCTGCGACCGAACGGTTGGAGGTCTTCTGCAGGACACTTTTCCTGGTCTTTTGTGTTTGGCTTGCCTATTGCTTCTTTCTTGTTTGTGTCTCTTATTCTTCATCCAAACTTGGTCTTTCCTTTTCTGGGAACTTTAAGAATTTGAACCCTTGGATCTTCATCCTTTGAAATGCCTTTTGATGTGAATCTTGACACGGGAATCTTTGTACGATCATGAATCTTCATTTAATCATCATTTCTTCCACTTTTCCTTTATTTTCCTGTACTTGTCTACATATACTTGGCAAACATTCTTTGGTACGATTAAGTAACAAAATCATATAGATATAACCAAATAACATACACAAAAGCACGGATAACGCGACTAAAAACATGCACAATTTGAGCGTTATCAGAAAGAAATTATTTTCATAAAAGATTTTACATGTCTTGTCTGCAAACACATGGCTACAAATACATGTGTAACACCCCAACCCGACAAGGGTAGAGATGTCACAATGATGATGACGTATCAGAACAAACACAAGCATATAACATAAATAATACAATAGAATTTCAAGGGTTACAATGGAAAATCTGAAACTACAAGGTTATAATACAATAATTTCTAAGTCTAATCATAAATTCTTCTAGTCATCTTCAACAGCTAGTAAGGTCTTCTAGGTCCAAATCTCCACTCATACCCAGCTTCCAAACTAAAACCTGCCGCAGGAAAAGAAATGCGGCTGAGCTACGAGAGCTCAGTGAACAGATATAACGGTAACAAAGCAGTAATACAGAATAATGAACAGTAGATAAAGTACGAATCAGTCAGAGTTAAGGCATAAGTAAATGGTAACAATAATAAAAGGTAAAGGTTATAAGGTGTAGGAAAACAGAAATCCACTACGAGCCCAGAAACAAGTCAAATCAAATGTAACCATGTAATCATATAGAGGGGAGACCTCTCAGTAACCAAAAATATGAGGGGAGTCCTCAATAAATAAATGGAGTGATCAGCTCCCAGATATATGAAAGACGTATATCGCATACACCATCAGTCACCAGATATAATAGGTAATATAACAGAAACAAGTAACAGAAACAGATCTAGGATGCATTCATACGCCCCAGGTGGCCAAATAACTCCTCAATACACCAAATCTATTTAAAGTCAGGGACGGGATAGGACATCACTCTCCTACCCTAGAGTCAAGTCATCGGTGCATCAATGACAAGGACATGAAACCCTCATGCCTAGTGAAACAAGTAGTGGCTCGTAGTCTCAAGCTGTAGGTCAATGGTCAAGTATCAAATGTCCAAGTATCCAGTTCAGTTCCATATTAAGTAAATCAAGTCCAATTTCCATTTTAGTTATATCAGAAAGTCCATATCAGAAGTTTATATCAGAGGGTTCAATATCAGAAGGTTCAATATCAGAAGGTCAATATCAAGAGTTTATAATCAAAGTTCCATAGTAACAGTTCATTTAAAAAGGTTTCTATTTAAAAGTCCATTTAAGAAATCTTTCAATAATGGTTTTTCATAAAATAATCTTTAAAACAGTTTTCATAAAGAAAGTCTTAAAAATAGTTTTCTTAAAACATTTCCATAAATAATTAAAAGGTTTTCTCCTCTAGTTATAATATCAAGTGTATCAAGGTTCAAGGCAAGGTTTATGGCAAGGCTCATATCAAGGTTCATAGCAGGGTTCAAGGCAAGGTTCAAAACAAAAGATCAAGGCAAGGGTCCAAAGCAAAGGTTTAAGTCAAGTGGATTATATCAAGGTTCACAATACAAGGGGAACGTAGCAATGGCTTGGGAAATCCTAAACGAATCAAGAGAACGAAGACACCTTACTGAAAAGGGCAGAATATCTGTACCTTATACCGCACGTGAAAATACAACTAGAAACATAAAGACCCGAAGCAAACTCCATCTTCAGCGAATCTACACGAATTCATGACTGACTTATTAAAAGCTTATCTAACTCAGATTACTTATCTTAGTCGGCTTTCCATTTTTAGTAACTTTCCTTTTTTTAGCATGTTTTCATAATTAGCAGGTTTCCATAATTAGGTTAAGTCATTAATTAAATGATATTATGGAAATAAGATTTATTTTAGCAAGTTATAAAAGTTTAGGGTTAAATATAACAAGTTCCCATATTTTAGGGTTTTAATTGTAAATACACCAAAGTTAAAGTTTTAAAAAGAAAATATCTCAAGTTACTCATTTAAATACATAAGTTATTCAGAATTACACTTTTAACCTTTCAGTTTCACAATTTACAGATTATACCCCTTTAGTTAATTAAATTACAAAATAAACCCTATAATTACATAAATCACAATTTAACCCTTACCATATTTATATTTACACATCAAGCACTTTACTTTACCAATTTACAAAATATGCCTCATATTTAATAAATAGTACGAATGATCCTTCAAGTTTTAAAATTTACAAAACAAGCCCCTTTAATTTCCATAAACACAATTCGAATCCTATATTTTTAATAATTACATATTAAGCCCTTAATTATCCAAAATTACACATTATACCATTTATATCCTTATTTACACTGAATAACCTTAAGTTTCCAGAATTTACACTTTAGTCCCTCTATTTAATTTATTTTCAATTCGACAACATAATTACCCATTAAATCCTTTTCTCACAATATTTACACATAGGACCCTCATCTTATATTTTTTATACATTAAAACAGATCTATATAACATTACAAAAATATCCCACAAGTTTCAAAGTTGGCAAAACGCACCCTTCTTATTTTATTTCCAATCGGTATAGATTTTAAAATAACAAAACCTAACCCTAATCCTTCCAATCATTAAACAATCATTACACCATCATTTAAAGATAATTACTAATCAGATCCAATCATAAAAACATAAACCCTAATCGTATGATTAGGTTTTTCCCATTTTTCTTTCTTTTTTCCTTAAAACCCGATATGAACACAAAAATACTACGATCGCTCTAAGCTTTAACAAATCAAATGATCATTTTTCCAGAGTGATATGATGATATTAGAACCCAGAAAAATTATGAACAAGATCCAGAAAAATCGTATGAACCCATTTGTATTTTATTTACGTTTTTATTCTCAAAAATTCGTACGATCATATAAGCTTGCATGATTCGATTTTATCAATTTATATGAGTTATATATGATGTAAAGATCATAAGAAAAATACCAAATCAATTTTATAACGTGTGGATTAGGTGTAGAGATTTGTACCTCTCGGATGAACTAATTCAAAAAAAATTAAATCCCTACGTTCGAACCAAGCTTTCCACGACCCAAATCTTATTTTTCCCAGCCTCCTATAACCTTGATGATTACCAGAAAAATACTAGCACACCTCCAGAAAATCAGATTGGAGAAGAGAGGATTTGTTTGTGTGATTTAGGGTTCTTAACGATGGAATGAAAGTGGGAATAAAATAAAACCGTGTGAAATAAATGGGGTGGGCATGATTTTCGGTAAATTGGGTTGAGGGACTCAATTTGCTGAATTTGTGTATTTTTTCCATATTTAGTTTGATGATTATCTCAATTTATTTGATCTTATACTCTTTTAAATGTAAGAACAATTAATTAAAATACACACATATATATATATATATATATATATATATATATATATATATATATATATATATATATATATATATATATATATATATATATATATATATATTTTCGGTACAATGTAGTGTGACAAGTGTTTTTGTACATTGTAAAATGTTAAAATGTAGTAACAAAAATTTCCTCACTTCATATGTTGCTTATTTCACAGAGTTTGGGAATTTATTTGGTGTTTTATACACTTATTAATTAAATTTTAAAGTTTTAGGGGCAATTTGGTTATTTTGCATGATTTCAAATTTTTGGTTTTACAACTTCTTCCCCTCTAAAAGAAAATTTTCGTTCTCGAAATTTGAAGTCGCAAGGTTAGACGAAGTCGTAGCAAGTCGCAAAAGATCGTCACGAATATTCTCACGCCCGGGGAGGTTCTTCCAAAAAGGAAAGCTCATAAGGAAATACGAACAAGATTTCAGATCAAATTAATTGTATCAACAGTAGAGAGCTCTACAGGAGTTCAAGATTTATAACCGAGGTCAACAGAATGTAAAACGAGAGTCCAAACTCATCCGGATATCTAATGAACGAAGGCAGAGTATACGCATAGGTAGAATGAACCTAAAGTCTTACTAATCACGGATAAACCAACGGAGATCAAATTCTAACTTCTTAGGTACTCCACAAGACATCCTATGGCCACAATGAGGGCACGTTATATGGTGTGTAGGATCGAAACATGTTGATTATTGTGTATCGGGTGGCCTTGGATGATGGAAGAACATGATGTTCATGGTAGAGTTAGAGAGAAGTTAGAGAGAGAGGGAACCTTGAGAGAAAACTAGGATAATATTAGCTTGTGTGTGTGTAAGTTACAAGAGTTCCAACCCTTCCCAAGTGTGGGAAGGGGTTTATATACTAACTAATATTGGTGCCCCTAGTGGGCTGTGGAGTGAGCTGACAGTGGGGAAAGCCCCGACCCACTCCATAAATATAAATACGACTAATACTATTAATACTAATACTAATAATACTAAGCTAATATAAATAAGCCTACGAGCTATATAAATGCTAAGTAGATACTCGGGGTGACCGAGCCTTCATCTGAATATTTATATTCCTAACAATCTCCCCCTAAGGGAGGTCACCCCGGAAATAATAATTTGAATTCTAGCATTCTGTCTTCTGAACTTGACGTCATAGCTCGTAGTCTTTGATTCTTCAATATCTTTAGTCTTTGTGCCTTCAGCAGTAATGATTTGATGACTGATTGATTGTCTTGGATGATCTTTGAGTATTCTTCGACTTTATCATCCAACATTTGTTTCCAAGTCATCTTTCAGCAGTATGTTTCCATGTGATGTGTTATTCTTTGAGCCGACATGCTCACACTATTTGGTGTCATGATCTTTAGCATCAGAGTTTGCAGAAGCCGTGTTAAAGGTCTTTTAGGTTGATCATGACTTTGTTGAGTTACAATGATGATGTAGTGTGAACATGTGGTAGAGGATTGGCATCTTTTCTGCAACCAGCTACAGCATTCCACAGCTACAATCGCCAGAAGTTCCTGCATACGACAGTTAGCAACAAATCGACCGGTACTTACAGGTTCGGACTTCGAGATTGTTAACAGCATAGTGTGAAAACTCTCTCTAATCCTTACCAAGACCGTTCCTAATCGAAAACCCACAGAGGGCTTTTTAAGATCGAACCGTAGCACATCAACGATTAGGTGAGTCGCTGGAGATCACTCCACGACTGTAGACCGTTCGAAACCGCCGTGACCACTAAGCGTAATCCATAAAGAATTACCGAAGTGACCTGCTTTCAGGGCTGCTTGATGTTGACCCTGGCAGGAATTTCCATTCAATCATTGAGAATTACATTGGTAAATTCCCTCATAAATGTTCTGGCAGATTGCTAAGATCTGCGTAGGACTCTTAAGTTTACAACTGGTGTCCTTAATGTTGAACACCCAGTGTAGAAATAATTCGTGTCCTTATGAGATCTTATTATGCATCTCGTGGCTCTAGACTCGATAGTGCGTTTTGATTTAGTGAGCGGAGGCTGGAGAGAACTGCCACCTTTTCAATATCATCTAACTCGGAGTGAGAGAGACGATAGAAATGTATCGAACTCTGTGACAATTGAAACAAGAATCCTTTGAGGGACCTTGAGTGGCTAGGGAGGGTTGTGCAGCGTATCACTGGGTCCATGATAGTTTGTCTTCAATGCCAGTAATCAACTAAGTGATTCTGACAGCATATGTATTGACCCGGTTTCTGCCTAAGTTGTAAGGAGGGCTTTTTTCTTTTCACCCTTTATCTTTACAATTCTTTTTCATTCTTCAACCCCTTCAGTGCTTACCGAGACTTCATAACTAGCACCTTGTTGGGTTTGTTCCAGTACTAGCTCCATCTCAGTCGGCACTCTTCCCTCATTCACTTTTCTCCTTTTTAATCATACCTAAGGACTTCTACACTAACTAGTGGGTTGTCCCTGGGTAGATCCCTCCGGCTCTGGCGGATCGTGGGAACTTGAGCCTAACCTAACCATCCTTATAACTCCATACATTAATTAAAATGGTCGGTCTTTGGTATTCATCCACGATAGCCAAACCAAATCTTTGAAAAATCTCTCAAAGTGTTCATGATTCTGAAACACATTTTTGCAAACACTTGAGAGTTTTATATTTTTCAAATGCTCCCCCTCAACATGTGCTCGGTTGATTGTTTTATAAATTTGCACATGTTAGGTAGAGCTCGCACTTTTTGAATTGATCCACTTTCAGTGAACATGACCGATTCGAGACACGCTTACATCACTAGTTAGACTAGCTTGAAATTATTACCCGGCCTGGTCAAGTCCACAGAAAGTTTCTCGAAGTGGTACACTCTACTCAGATACATGTTTTTCGAGACACGCTTACATCACTGGTTAGACCAGCTTGAAATTATTACCCGGCCAAGACGTATCCTTTCGATTGATGACAGTTCAAGTTTCGTCAATTCATTGGTGAAGTCTGAGCCTTGCTCACATAAGATGCATGCCAAATCCTTTGCTCCCCCTCAATAAGTGCATTGGTATACAAAAGAGTTTAGCACTTACTGGAGAGCTTACTTTCACATCCAAAACATTTTGCTCCCCCTCAATATGTGCATTGATATATAAAATGGTTTAACACATACGGGAGAGCTTGCATATATGTTCAAATCATCACATTTTATTGGGATTTCATATTTAAATCACATTCTCTCCCCCGATCAAAAATTTCAAACCATTTGAGATTTGTGATCCCAATTGATTTAAATAAGTTAGAAAAATGTGGGAGAAAATGTGTCCGATTTAATATATTCTGATAATGGAACATACTATGCTCTCCCTTAAACTAAGAGGGAGATTCACTGCTTATTATGCACAATTCGACAATTATGACACAAATGATGTTGACCTTTTTTGGGCAGATGATGTAATCACCCGCTTTTCTGAGTTAGTAGTCAACATCAATTATCCATCCACCAACAAATCTTTCGCAAATGTCGTTGATCCCCACTTGGCGAGATCAACATAGATGAATGGTGGTGGCGGTGGTGAAAGTGTTGTTGTTGTTGTTGTTGCCGACGTTGTTGTTGAGGTGAATTTCGAGCCAATCAATAGAGTTTGATCGTCTGATCAAATGGTTAGAATGGGAACTGGTACATTCATTTTGGCTATGGAATCTGCATAAGAATATCAACACAGATATACATACATACAGATACACTATTCCTAAATAGCTACCCTTCAGCAGCTTGCCACATTATAATACCAAGTTCATCTTATAATCAAACCACAATCAGGAACTACGTCAAACCACTATCTAGCAAGAAAAGCAAATACCAATCATGCACATGGCAATTCACACAGATATCAATATTAAACTCAGGAACTTAGGAACATGATTCTAATATGATAGCAATATACCTAAGCGATTCCTGAGAACATATGCACAATATCAACAACAATTAAGCAGCAGAAACAAGCAACATTTGAGACTCATTCACTTAGATCATACAAATGTCAGTGGAGCATTCAAGAACATCAAACGCATCGGGTTTTCTAACTTCTTTCAGATTTTGAGTTTTAATGTATCTAGGGGATTAAACGAGGATTCCAAAGAGATACAAATG
This sequence comes from Artemisia tridentata subsp. tridentata, assembly GCA_021014915.2. NCBI lineage: Eukaryota > Viridiplantae > Streptophyta > Magnoliopsida > Asterales > Asteraceae > Artemisia > Artemisia tridentata. Next base: position 127,768,935 of record CP139509.1, on the reverse strand, counting down.
AACCTTCTAGTTATATGAAGCTAGGATACTATAAGCAAGTTGCACATAATGTCCTAAACTTTCTAGCAACTAACAAACTTGGTCATTTGATATATTTAAGCAATATCCTCTTCAACTAATACCCCATTAACTGCAAAACCTTTTCTAAGAGTCATGAATTAATCAAGAAACCCGTTTGATGATATAAAATTTGAATTCACTCTCCCCCTCAATCAATGACCCATATTCAAGTTAAAGATTTGTGGTCGTTGATTGAGTGACAAATTTTTATGCATAATCCAAGTATAAACAAATTTCATACAACACATATTCACCAAGTGTCTCACAAATAATTTTCAGAAGAATCATAGAATGAAAACTATTTGTTATACTAAGAAGATTTCTCTTCTTTTACAAGAAATGATGCACTGAAACGTACATCAAATCAGGAAACATGGATATGAAGTAATCCATGCCCAGGTGAACATCACCCAGTTGGAGGAACAGCCGTCTTTTTTGGCGCGGGTTGCTATCTAACGTAATAGCAAGCCATTTAGACATGTTTTAACCATCCATTTTAACTTCTGCTCGAGCTTCATTTAAAGACCCGTGCCATTATTGAATGACATTTCTAAGTCCGTAAATGTTATCGATAAACAGAAGACATGCCTAGGTGAAACTATTTTTGGTATTTTCTATTTTTCAATTTTTATGGTTTTTCTGGTTTTACGATTCTCTATTTACAATAGCAAGATTTCTATGTATCTATTTACAAAAATGGTATAAGATATGAAAAAGAATGTAAGAAGCAAAATATATACAAGGATACGAACCAAAAACCATTACTCCTCAGCATCCTGAATCTTTTCCGCTTCCATCATTTGACTTGCTGAAGAGTAACGTGAGCACATTTAATTAGGGATTGATTCTGGCTTTTCACTCTCCCCTAATTAGTGCTCTCCCCCAATCTGACAACCTTTCTGAAGAACACCCATAATAGGAAGAAGACTTTGGATGAACGCCCATAATATGAAGAAGTCTTTAGATAACCAAATGCATGCCGTCTTTAGTCTTCTAACACATAGCGTCCTTGAGAAACGCCGTCAAAAACCTTAGGCATCTTTTCGATAGTTTAAGTTGAGCTTCAACTGAAATCTAGCTTAACCCCACAACTCATCAAACAAGAACTGTCATGAGGTTAAGCTAAACCACAAATTTAAGCCCAGTAACAACTTGATTTCAGCTTAACCTCACAACTCATCAAACAAGAACTGTCATGAGATTAGGTTAAAATCAAGTTGGACCTAACCTTAAACTACAGAACAACTTGAACCTAACTTAACTCCACAACTCATCAAACAAGAACTGTCATGGGATTAAGTTAAATATCAAGTTGTAAGAAAAGAACTCAACATTTTTGAATGTAGAGAAGACTGTAGACTTGACCTTCTTCAAGATTGCCCAATATGGAGGAACAGAATACCAACCATCTTCATCTCACGAAATGCCTTCCAGTAACCTTACATATAACCCATCAGCCCACAGCATACACATGAGATGATAACACCCAACAGAGAATGAAGAGTAGACTGACGACTCGACCTTCTTCAGTCATAAATATAACACCAAAGTAACAAGTTGAACCACTGATCATCTATAGTATGTATCCATCCTTGGATATTAATCCCTGATCACGTGAACCTGTTGTGCGTCCTTGATGTACACATTCTCTCTCCCCTGATGGTTACGATTAATCAGCCCATGACGTAACAGTGAAACGTTAATACCAAGGTAACAAGTTGAACCACTGATCATCTCTGCGGTTATCAACACCGGAATAAATGATTAAGCTCGATCACATGAACCTGTTGTGTGTCCTTGGTGTACACATTTCTCTCCCCCATGATGGTTACGATTAATCGGAATCATCATCATGATGTGTACATGTAGCCTAATGAAGTGTACATGAAGCATTGACTAGACACCCATTGTTGCTGATTGTACCAACCCGTGAGACTATGTCGATTAGCATTCCATGACCATGTTCTTCAACACCTTGATAGACGGAGGAAGAAGTGTTGGAGAAACATGGTTTGTACGACTCCTGAACTGACGTATTCAGGAGTCGTATAACCATTTCTCAATCATCAACCAACATGTAGATTAATATTCACCCTTTGCCCCCCTCAAAAATTGCATATGCCTGCCAACTGCAATTTTTGATGATTGAACTAGTGAATATGAATACCATCAACGGTAAGTAGCTCCACTTGACGGTTCTTGAAGACTGACATGTTGTTTATTCACCCTTTCCCCCCCTCAAAAATTGCATATGCCTGGCAACTGCAATTTTTGATGAATATGTGAATAAAAATATACTCCAATATGCGCCGATCCACTTGAAGACTGAATAAGCACGGAAAGAGCATGAAACTTGTTGATGAGAATGGCCATAAATAAGAAGATTCCTCTTCTTTTGAAGATAAAGTGCACTCAAGCGTACACTTTTCTTTTCTTTGAAGAACGAGGCCTGAACTGAGGTATTCAGACGTCATATGATGAAGAACGAGGCCTGCACTGACTTGTACAGACGTCATTATGATGAAGAGCGAGGCCTGCACTGAAGTGTACAGACGTCATTATCTCTCTCTTTACTACTTCTCTCATCTAATTCGTTACCAACCCCATTATCATTTTGTCGGCTTGATGTCGTGACCACTGATGGAGAAAAACCCAATATGATGAACTTGAGACTGAAGTAACATAACCCGAACTTGTGACTTAAACTTGTACTAATGTGTGACAAAGAGCGGTGTAGAGACTTCGTGCAACATTGAATCCCTAAGTACTCTATACTCTTCAACCAACCAACCATCAAGTATAAGATGTACATCACCTCTTGGATATCCACAACTTCGTGTGACACTGAGCACTACAACGTAACTCCTTAAAGTGATAGTTATTTTGTAATAGAGAGAAAGAAAAAATAACTAGATATCCAAGTCCTCGTCATTGTAAATGTTGAAAGCTCGAACAAGGATCTCGAAGAATCTTCATCCAACCTCCCCGATATCTTCAGATACTAAGTACACGCACCCATGAAATTTCACTTCAGCCTCAAATAAATAATACTGAACTAACCCCGTAGTCACATCTTGTCGATTAAATGCCCCGATCTAGCCATTTATGATATATCGACTGAACTTGTACACTAACCAACCTTGTACACAGATTATGACCACTTGATGAAGGAAACCCGATACACCAACCTTTGTCCAACTAACCAACCTTGTACACAGATTATGACCACTTGATGAAGGAAACCCGATATACCAATACTGAAAACTGAAGTAGAAGTCCCCAAATTTGTTACTTAAGCTTGCACTAATGTTGGAAGAACGGTGTAGAGAATTAATGCTCCAAGCAAATCTCTAAGTGCTCAATACCCAACCAAAGTATGAGACATTAACACCTCTTGCGATTATCGACAACGTCATTGACGTGTGACACTGAGTACTCCAATAACTCTTAAGTGATAGTTACCCCGACTGCTGGTAACTAGATAACCCAAGTCTTCAACTTAAATTTTGAGCACGAGCAAGTTATCATTGAAGGTCATGCATCCAACCAACCCCGACTTCAAGATAAAATAAGTAGACACCTTCGTGAAATTTAGCTTCAATTTCAAATGAGGAATACCAAATGAACCTTGTGATCATCTTGTGCTGTTGACTAGCCAAAAGGAGAAGAAACATGCGCTAATTCTCCCCCTCAAAAAGGACATGAAATGACCTTTTTGCCAAAGTTGAGAGTCCGTGATGGTTGTGAATTTGTCAGGCACAATACATGGAAAGAGACAAATAAAACTATTGCAACGAAGATGGTGATTGAGACTCTCTTGAAGTAACCCCTTACTTGTCTCCTCATCAATAGTTTAGCAGATTAATAAGTTCCCTGAAGCTCATAATATGCCAAAACCGCTTGATGAAATATGTTTAACTTTAGAATGTAAAAGGTTAAACCACGTCTCTGAACAACCACCTCTTGTCTTTAAGTCTGACCACCTCTTGAGAAGATCTTGTACTACAATCCCATTAGAAGCTTGAGAAACAACAATCACTTGATGAAGCTTGATAAAGGACAAGTTCGCGACTTATACTTGCACTTAATTTGTGATGTAGAACCTATATTGAGCACAACAACGTAACTCCTTTAAATATAGGTAGTGATATATACCCAACCTTCCATCCTTTATTGTATATATCCACTTCTTGAACATCCAAGTCTAATCACCCTAAATATGCTCGAGCAAGGGTCATCAAACATCGTGCATCCATCCACCCCGAGATGTTTGTGACACTAAGTACACCAACCCGTGAATTAACAAACCAACCAAGTTACCATAATTTCCCAATTCCTGCCGATCTCGTAGCACAAACTTATCCCCAAAAAATAGTCAAACCCCGTAAGTTTTATTAAGTCTAAATCCAAGTCCAACCTATTTGTCCAAAATTAATTTCACGGGATTTTACAGCTCTTGAGATTTAAACCGAGAAATCGAATCTTTCGCGGGATTTTCTAAAATCTACAATAGAAACCATGAAATCAACAAGAATAACCAAGAGTGAAGTGCACTACTAATCTTTGAAATTCAAGTCAAAGAAGTCAAATCTCAATTTGATCAAATCGCAACAAGCCAAGTCACAGTTAGTCAAATTGCAACAAGTCAAATTGCAATCAACCAAGTCGCAATAAGTCAACACGCAACTTGACAAATCACAATTAGACAAAGCGTAATTTGTCAATTGTAACTCAAATCGCAAAGATCAAATTGCAGGATCACTCAAATTGTGGGCACTAATAGGACAACGCTGACAAATCCACACCTCTGAAATCACATTGACATTCATATACCCAACTACTAGCCGTGCCGTGTGTATCCTCGTGAAATTTGTGCCAACCAAAATCCCACTCATTTACCAATAATCTCATCAATTTGTATCCAATACTATCAATCTATCATAACTATAGTATGGATGGCGAATTTGAGTTCAGTCCAGGCACTATCATATTCAGCAGCCAACCATTTGATAGCTCATAACCAATATTGGTTCACAAGCCCAACAAGAAAATTATAACAGGATCCAACCCACTTCTTATTAAATAAGTGAGTCCAATTAAACCAATCAAATGATCCAAGTCCACGCAGCTCATAGACTTAAGGCCCGATAAAAAAAAACACTACCCTAACACTTCGGGTATTTAAGTGTCACTACTCCATTTTAACTCTAACCCTAATCTCACTTATCTCATCAGCTCCCATCTTCCTATCTTTCTATTTTCAGTCAAACACCAACCCTAATCACAAAACATCCGCCCCTTCATCCAATAATATTTTCGTATCTGATCCTATCAACTACACAAGCAACACTTTGTTAATCGACCAGTGAGGTGTGGAACAACTTAAGGTCACATCTTCTACGAAAAACAAACAAGACCAAAACCATTTTGAAGATATTTCAAGCGGTTGAGCTTCAAGATCCATAACGGGTCACGGGTAAGGTTGTATCACTTTGTTTTCATTTTGTTAGAACGATATTAAGAATGATTATAACAGATTTGTTATTAATCATTCTTTATCATCGGATATTAACACGAAGCAAAGCTTAAAAAAAATGTCCCGTGATGGTTAATTTCTTTTTGTGCATATGATCCTTGAACGGTCCATGGGTTTGTACCACACGAAAAGAAAAGAAATCTGAGGACTTGTAGATGATATTCATTTTGTATTCGAGACTTGTAAAGACCTATGATGATTGTTCTTTCGACTGTTAAGATCTTTAATGATCTTCGTATCATTGTGAAACGTGGAAGAAAATCTGAGATCTTTTTGTTCTTTTTAGTTTGTAGTTTCGTTCTTGTGTGAAGATGGGGTAGATGTTGTGGCTTGATGTATTAGTTGTTGGTTGGAAGATGAGATATTAGTGTGGCTGCTGTTGTTATTGTTTATTTATATTACTTGGACTAATGATAGAATCGAACTGAGGTTTTGATTTGGTTTATGGTTTGTTGTATGATGTCAAGTGGTTTGTTGTTTATGTTGTTGCATTTGGTTCTTTAGTCAGAGTATTTTGGTTAATGATGTTTTAGATGTTGTTGTTTGGCTGAGGTCTGAGATGGTATTTAAGGTTTAGTTGTCATTGATGTCTGCTTCATCTTCATTCTCCTTCTATGATTCGGTTTGACTTTACTGGTTTGGTAGACAAACTGTAACCAAGAACTGATAGACAAACCGCATCGATGAACAGATAGACAAACCGCATCGATAAACAGATAGACAAACCGCATCGATGAACGGATAGACAAACTGCATCGATAAACAGATAGACAAACCGCATCGATGAACAGATAGACAAACCGCATCGATGAACGGATAGACAAACCGCATCGATGAACAGATAGACAAACCGCATCGATGAACAGATAGACAAACCGCATTTTGACCAGTCAAAGCTGTCACTTTCGTACTTTCCCTAAAAACCGGATCTGAGTTTTTCTCTTTCATAACAAACCGCACGGAAGAACAACAAAAATTCAACCAGAAATCTTCAATCATTAAAGTGAAACACCACAAAATGACTTAATTGAGCCAAAGCACATAAAAGAAACAAGCACACCCACGTTAGAATAAAATAGTTTTACAGCAGCTTCAGAAAACTAGCCTCAAACAGCCACGCTAGAGTCAAACAATTTCCAAGCAGCTTAAAAAAAACTATATCATCACAACAGCATAAAAAAAACTTCAAACAATATGAATCGAACCACAAAAATCAACACAGTTAACAACCTGTCTCTGATGCCAATTGTAGGATCGAAACATGTTGATTATTGTGTATCGGGTGGCCTTGGATGATGGAAGAACATGATGTTCATGGTAGAGTTAGAGAGAAGTTAGAGAGAGAGGGAACCTTGAGAGAAAACTAGGATAATATTAGCTTGTGTGTGTGTAAGTTACAAGAGTTCCAACCCTTCCCAAGTGTGGGAAGGGGTTTATATACTAACTAATATTGGTGCCCCTAGTGGGCTGTGGAGTGAGCTGACAGTGGGGAAAGCCCCGACCCACTCCACAAATATAAATACGACTAATACTATTAATACTAATACTAATAATACTAAGCTAATATAAATAAGCCTACGAGCTATATAAATGCTAAGTAGATACTCGGGGTGACCGAGCCTTCATCTGAATATTTATATTCCTAACATGGTGTAAGTATTATCATGTTGGCCAGGCGTCATAATACTAGCACCACATAAATATGCCTTCATGATGATAATACTTTATCTCGAGTCGTAAGCAGAACAACCTATCTTAATCCACCTAGTACTTCTACAGTCTTAAAGGTCAACAAAATCAATGTCATAGTCAAGGCACGAATCAGAGTGATGCGGAAGCAAAGATACTTAAACAATTGCCTTATAGTCTACCCATTCCTCACTGGTCAAAACATAAGTTCATATCAAGAAATCCTAAAGCGAGTTCTCAAGGTGTTCTCCTATGTTCTTACAGTGGAAGCCTAATGGTCCAAAACACGCAGGTCAAGGGTAAATGTATTACAAGTCGCAGCCTGGTCTCTGATACCATAAATTGTAACACCCCGACCCGACAAGGGTAAAGATGTCACAATAATGGTGTCATATCAGAACAAACACAAGCATATGACATAAATAATACAATAGAATTTCAAGGGTTACAATGGAAAATCTGAAACTACAAGGTTATAATACAATAATTTCTAAGTCTAATTATAAATTCTTCTAGTCATCTTCAATAGCTAGTAAGGTCTTCTAAGTCCAAGGTACTCTCCACTCATACCCAGCTTCCAAACTAAAACCTGCCGCAGGAAAAGAAATGCGGCTGAGCTACGAGAGCTCAGTGAACAGATATAACGGTAACAAAGCAGTAATACAGAATAATGAACAGTAGATAAAGTACGAATCAGTCAGAGTTAAGGCATAAGTAAATGGTAACAATAATGAAAGGTAAAGGTTATAAGGTGTAGGAAAACAGAAATCCACTACGAGCCCAGAAATAAGTCAAATCAAATGTAACCATGTCTTCATAATCATATAGAGGGGAGACCTCTCAGTAACCAGAAATATGAGGGGAGTCCTCAATAAATAAATGGAGTGATCAGCTCCCAGATATGTGAAAGACGTGTATCGCACACACCATCAGTCACCAGATATAATAGATAATATAACAGAAACAAGTAACAGAAATAGATCTAGGATGCATCCATACGCCCCAGGTGGCCAAATAACTCCTCAACACACCAAATCAGATAAAGTCAGGGACGGGATAGGACATCACTCTCCTACCCTAGAGTCAAGTCATCGGTGCATCAATGACAAGGACATGAAACCCTCATGCCTAGTGAAACAAGTAGTGGCTCGTAGTCTCAAACTGTAGGTCAATGGTCAAGTATCAAATGTCCAAGTATCCAGTTCAGTTCCATATTAAGTAAATCAAGTCCAATTTCCATTTTAGTTATATCAGAAAGTCCATATCAGAAGTTTATATCAGAGGGTTCAATATCAGAAGGTTCAATATCAGAAGGTCAATATCAAGAGTTTATAATCAAAGTTCCATAGTAACAGTTCATTTAAAAAGGTTTCTATTTAAAAGTCCATTTAAGAAATCTTTCAATAATGATTTTTCATAAAATAATCTTTAAAACAGTTTTCATAAAGAAAGTCTTAAAAATAGTTTTCTTAAAACATTTCCATAAATAATTAAAAGGTTTTCTCCTCCAGTTATAATATCAAGTGTATCAAGGTTCAAGTCAAGGTTTATGGCAAGGCTCATATCAAGGTTCATAGCAGGGTTCAAGGCAAGGTTCAAAACAAAAGATCAAGGCAAGGGTCCAAAGCAAAGGTTTAAGTCAAGTGGATTATATCAAGGTTCACAATACAAGGGGAACGTAGCAATGGCTTGGGAAATCCTAAACGAATCAAGATAAGGAATCAAGAGAACGAAGGCACCTTACTAAAAAGGGCAGAATATCTGTACCTTATACCGCAAGTGAAAACACAACAAGAAATATAAAGGTCGGAAGCAAACTCCATCTTCAGCGAATCTACACGAATTCATGACTGACTTATTAAAAGCTTATCTAACTCAGATTACTTATCTTAGTCGGCTTTCCATTTTTAGTAACTTTCCTTTTTTTAGCAGGTTTTCATAATTAGCAGGTTTCCATAATTAGGTTAAGTCATTAATTAAATGATATTATGGAAATAAGGTTTATTTTAGCAAGTTATAAAAGTTTAGGGTTAAATATAACAAGTTCCCATATTTTAGGGTTTTAATTGTAAATACACCAAAGTTAAAGGTTTAAAAAGAAAATATCTCAAGTTACTCATTTAAATACATAAGTTATTCAGAATTACACTTTTAACCTTTAAGTTTCACAATTTACAGATTATACCCCTTTAGTTAATTAAATTACAAAATAAACCCTATAATTACATAAATCACAATTTAACCCTTACCATATTTATATTTACACATCAAGCACTTTACTTTACCAATTTATAGAATACGCCTAATATTTAATAAATAGTACGAATGATCCTTCAAGTTTTAAAATTTACAAAACAAGCCCCTTTAATTTCCATAAACACAATTCGAATCCTATATTTTTAATAATTACATATTAAGCCCTTAAATATCCAAAATTACACATTATACCCTTTATATCCTTATTTACACCGAATAACCTTAAGTTTCCAGAATTTACACTTTTAGTCCCTCTGTTTAATTTATTTTCAAATTGACAACATAATTACCCATTAAATCCTTTTCTCGCAATATTTACACATAGGACCCTCATCTTATATTTTTTATACATTAACACAGATCTATATAACATTACAAAAATATCCCACAAGTTTCAAAGTTGGCAAAACGCACCCTTCTTATTTTATTTCCAATCGGTATAGATTTTAAAATAACAAAACCTAACCCTAATCCTTCCAATCATCAAACAATCATTATACCATCATTTAAACATAATTATTAATCAGATCCAATCATAAAAACATAAACCCTAATCGCATGATTAGGTTTTTCCCATTTTTCTTTCTTTTTTCCTTAAAACCCGATTTGAACACAAAAATACTACGATCGTTCTAAGCTTTAACAAATCAAATGATCATTTTTCCAGAGTGATATGATGATATTAGAACCCAAAAAAATTATGAACAAGATCCAGAAAAAATCGTATGAACCCATTTGTATTTTATTTATGTTTTTATTCTCAAAAATTCGTATGATCATACACTAGTACAAAAATGGGATTTAGTCACACATGCTGTTTTTCGAACAGCCACACAGTCGCCTTTTTATGTGACTAAATGTACCAGAATAAAATAAACAGCCACACTTGATCCGACTTGTGTGACCATTTCGGAATTACATCCGAGGCTATAGCCACACATTTGAATATTTTCGTGACTATACGTATCTGGTAAATTTTTTTTTGATTTTTTAGTCACTTATAATTTGGGACGTGTGACGGATACAAATAAGGTTGAAACATTAGTCACACTATATATATACATATGTGACAAATATATGTCACGCAATTGAAAAGTGTGACCAAAATCCATATATGGTCACACGAAGTAATTGTGTATGTGGCTAAATCATATGCTCAAGTTTGTCACACATTATTTAAGCGTGACTGCTAGTTTTTGTTGAAAATTTAGCCACATATGAATTTGAAATGTGTGACAACTGAAAAGTAAGTTTGAAGCATAGTCACGATATGCATTTAAAAGTGACAAATATATGTCACACACTTGAGATGTGTGACCAAATGTCATATATGGTCACACAAAACCATAGGCATACATGATTAAGTGTGACCAAAATTCGATACAAATAGTCACGTAAGTTAATATGTGTGTCTAAAGTTAAGTGTGTGTTTGCCTGCCAATTCCTAATGTGTATGGTCACATTTAATTGTAGCACAATCATGTGACTATAGGCTATACAATAGTAACACCATACCACAAATGTGCATCTAAATTATGTTTATGGCCACATTATAAGGGTATTATATGTGACCAATACATTGAAAATAGTCACACTGTGAAATATTCATGTGACTAATATGTATAGCAAAATGTGAACTCAGTTATCATTAACCTTGATATTAGTCACATTGAGTGTTTGTGTGACTAAATTCAAGATGTTACATATGGTCACATGAAGTATTTATTTAGGTGTCTAAATCATAGAGTCATATTTTGAGTTCAGACTGTTAGTCATGACTCTTCATTTAATTTGCCCCATTACAATGCTGGGATTTTACTTGACTTTCTAAAGTCAATTTTCAACTTTATAATGAAGTAACATGTTACTAAAGTGCCTGCAAGTGCATATACATGATAAATGGAAACTGCAAATACAATAAAGCTTGACTGCAAGTGGACATATAACAGTGAAAACCGCAAAATTTTTCATTGCCATTGAAAAGCTTGACTTTTTTGAGTCAAAATCCATTACAACAGGCTAAATTACAGGAACAACTATTTAATACTAAAACAGCTATTCATCTAACATTACTAACTTTACAATACCAGCAGTAACCTTGCACTTAGCCTTGAGCAGCAGTCTTAACTTCAACCAGCAGGGTTAACTATTACACTAGCAGTCTTAATGCAGCATGACATGATTCACTTGGATTTTCGTATAACAATACCTTCAATGTCGGTTCGATAGTAGTCACTTTGTGATTCCTTGCCCAAGTCTTCTTTATATACACGTGGCAATATTTTTTCATTTTGCTCGTGAATGACTGTACTAAACTCCTCATCGACTTCGTCATATGTATCTTTGTAATTCTTGGTAGGTGTTTTAAAGACAATGGACAAATTTTTCTGTACCTGGTCTTTCACATAAAACACTTGTGTTGCTTGTGACGCTAATATGAACGGATCATCCTTGTGGCCGAAAGTATTCAGGTCTACCAACGTATAACCAAGAGGATCATGTTTGACCCCATGAGTTTTGCGATTAGCCCAATCACATTTGAAAAGAGGAATTTGCCTGAAACGGTAATCTAGTACCCATATCTCTTGTAAAACCCCATAATAAGATGTTTTTTTTATGGTTGCAACTTCTTTTTTGGATATGTGCACATCTACTGACTCAACACTAACCCCACTGTTCTGGTAAACTATGCCATCATTACTTTTCGTACGAAATGTATACCCATTGATGTTATACGCCTCGTATTTCACTACGCTGGCGCGTGGTCCAAATGATATCCACCTCACAGTTTCTGATACACTGTCATTGGATATCGCTAACTCTCTCTCAACCTGAATTTCATTACAAGTATATATATTACCTTTAAATTGCAGGAACAACAAACAAACAATTAAAGAATAGGAGTGTTTGGGATAATGAAATGGTGTGCTGGTCGACCTCTATCTAATGTCATATACAGGAGGGACAATTATGATGATAGCAACAAACAAACAATTATAAACAACATACAAGTAATTACCTCTTCGAGTAACCACTTAGCAAAAGATTTACTGTGCTCATTCTCTAGCAATGCAAGTTTTTTACCCGGGTTTTTTCCTTTCAAAACTTCCTTGTGTCGCCTGAAACAAATAAATGTCTTTGATTATTATATTTGATAGAACATTTTAAGCAACGAAATCGACATGTGTTAGTAATATATACTTACTCGATATACGGTTGAATTTCATCTGTATTTTGTATTACATAAAAATGTGCTTTCTGAAAGGATTCTACGGAAACTTCACTTGGTTTGCCGGCCGACAATGGCTTTCCGTCCTCAACTTCATTGGTTACATGTTTATCAGCTGGGATACCAATAGTTTTCATGGTTTTATGATATTCGCTAAAAAACTCTATTGTTTCTTCCGCGATAGTCTCCTCGGCAATGCATCCCTCTGGTCTATTTCTGTTTCGTACATGTCCTTTAATAACCTTCATACATCTTTCGAAGGGATACATCCACCGAAAGCATATGGGACCACATAATTTTACCTCCCTAGTTAGGTGCACAGTCAAGTGTATCATAATATCAAAAAATGACGGAGGAAAGAACTTCTCGAGTAGGCACAGTGTAACAACAAGTTCTTCTTGCATCTTATCTAGTTCTTGCAAGCTGATTTCTTTCCTACATATAGATTTAAAGAAAAAGCAAAACCTGATTATAGCATATCGTGTGGGCGGGTGCATGACTGAACGTATAGCAATGGGTAAAAACTCTTGCATTAGCATGTGATAGTCATGCGATTTAAGGCCAATGAGCTTCCTATCATTTAGGCTGACCAAACTAGAGAAATTTGAACAATAGCCTTGTGGTACCCTGATGTTGCTTAACGTTTCACAAAAGATGTCTTTTTCAGCATTCGTTAATGTGTAACCTGCTGGAGGTATTGTTGTTTTGTCTGCTTCTTGCCTAGCAAACAACTCTTCTTTTATCCCCAACTCTTCCAGATCCAGTCGAGCATTCATTCCATCTTTTGTCTTTCCAGGAACATTCAGCAAAGTTCCGAGTAGACTCTCACCAACATTCTTTTCTACATGCATGAAGTCAATACAATGCGGAACAGAATGATGCCTCCAATACCTTAGCTTTCGATACCAAATGTTGAATTTCTTCCAATATGCTTCATTTGCTTGGCTTGAACTACCCTCTTCTTCTGTTGTTTTCCTTTTCTGCTTTTTAATCTTCCCACCTCTTCCTCTGGTATCTTGATCTTGGTTTTTCGAGGTTTTTCCTTTTCCCCACTTATTTTCAATATGTTGTACCTCGTTGTATATTTGTTCCCCGGTCAATGGATTTGGAGCATGACGTGGTTCTTCTTGTCCATTAAACGCCTTCCTTTGCGTTCTGAACGGATGGTTGTATGGTAGATATCGTCTGTGTCCAGCATAACTTTGCTTGGATGAGGCGGAAAGTCTAACACAGTGTGTATCTTTCCCACATACTACACAACCTTTGAATCCACTGTATGGGCAGCCACATAATGTACCAAGTGCAGGGTAATCATTTATCGTCCATAACACAACGGCGCGCAGATTAAAGTTTTCTTTTTTAGAAGCATTGTATGTATCAACCCCTTCCTCGAATAAGGTTTGCAGATCATCAACCAACGGTTCTAAAAATACATCGATATCATTTCCCGGGTATCCCGATATAATACCGAAAGCATGATAAACTTTCTTTTCATACACAACCATGGAGGAAGGTTGTATATGACAGATAAAACTGGCCATACACTGTGATGCCTATTTCCTGAGTTGACGTCAACCCCATCAGCCGATATTCCTAGCCGTAGATTTCTCGGATCTTCAGCAATTTCGGGGAATTTTTCATCTATGGTACGCCATGCCTGTGAATCTGCGGGGTGACGTAAAACACCATCTGTTATCCTCCTTGTTGCGTGCCATGTTAGATCTTCTGAAATACTTTCTAACTTAAAGAGGCGTTGCAGTCTTGGTATAATTGGAAAGTACCACATTACCTTTGCCGGAATGTTTTCGTACACTTTATGTGTCTTACTATCCACCTTCCATCTTGATGTCCCACAAGTTGGACAAACAGTCAACTCCTTGTTAACCTTCCAGTAAAGAATGCAGTTGTTGCTACATACATGTATCTTTTTGTATCCTGATCCCATCATTCTCACTAGTTTTTTTGCCTCATAAGTTTTTTCAACCATTTCGTTACCAGCAGGTAGCATCTTTTTCAACAATCCTAGTAATTCAGTAAAGAACTTATCAGAAGCTCCATACTTACCCTTCAAGTTGAGTAGTTTAACTATTGCGGACAACTTTGTGAAGTCAGGACATCCTTCGTAAAGTGGCTTCTCCGCGTCTAATAATAGTTGTTGAAACTTGGCAAGGTTATCCTCATCAAAACATTCTTTTGCACCATTAACCATGTTCACTGTTGCTGGGCCATCTGTTGGAATTTCTGGAACAAAATCCATGTCGAAATCCGTGTCGTCAACAAACTCCTCTGTTGTAGCATTAACAGGTATTTGGGCAGTTGTTGCTTGCTCATCATTTTCTCCATGTTTATCCCATTTTGTGTAGCTTTGATTAATCCCGTGGCAGAATAAATGGAACTGCACATCCTCCACTTTATGCTCTATGCGGTTTAAACATGAGATACACGGACATGGCATCTTAAGCTGTTGTTTATTACCTCGTGGGTCGATGTTCATCATCTTCTGCAAGTTGTGTTCTGCATACTTAATAAACGCGTGTACTCCAGCAATATATTGTTTCTTGGTCCTACTAGTTTTCATCCAAGACTTGTCCATGCTATTGTTGAGGTCAAATTGTAACGTATGTATCCTACAAGTCACAAATTAAACCAATATAAGCATCAAATCATTTGTGCATAAGTAAACCAAGTATTTACCACTACTAGTACAAAAGGTACTGCTGCTAGTGAAATTTAGTACGGCTAGTATAAATTTAGTACTGCTAGTACCCGTCACAAATTAAACCAATATAAAATTGTAAATGTTTGATACGTTTGGGCCTAAGTCTAATGTGGGATAAAATGTTTATTTTGAAAATATTACAACCATACATTAGTAAAATCTAGTATTAATGGTTTTTGTTGCAAAGTGAAAATTAAAATAATACTACTCTGTTAGTATAGTATTAATGGTTTTTGTTGCAACTTGCAACTTGCAACTTGCAAGTAATTATGGGGAAGGCTATTTCATCATTACACACTATTCACATTGCTAGGCTCGATACATCTTCCTTCCTCTAGGTGTTTCTTGATTGTTGTTGTATATAAAGCAACATACCTCTCATAATTTTCATCTCTTCTTAACAAACCAAAATAAAATTTAAAAATTACAAAAAATCTCAAAATTTTTTGTTATCAAAATCATATATGGAAACTAAACTAGTGATTTGTTCTGAATTGGCAACAGTTGCAAACTCAAAGCTTGTGAAAGACATGATGCTAGTTTACTATGAGCGACAGGTTGAAGCTACTTCCAAGGAAGTTCATGATTTGAGGCACAAGGTTTCTGAGAAAAGAATGCTGATAAACAATAGGGATAAGATGATCAAGGAGTTAGAGCTTTTATATGGTTTTGATTCTGCTCTTGAAAGCATTGCTGATTTAAGGAGGATGCAAGAGGAGGACATGATGGCATCTGATAGGTTTCTTGTTGATATTGCCCAAAAGCATAAGCGTCTAGGTGATTTGGGCAACTTTATCACGAAGCTTGGATCAATGAACTACTGATGTGGTTGATATGTTAGTTGACTATGTTTATGTCTTTTGTGTTTTGTGGTGTCATGGTTGATGTTGTTGGTAGTCTTTCTGATGTTGTTGTGTTTTGTGCTGTCATCGAATGGTAACGATAGATGTATGGTATGATGTTAAATATTAATGCAGCTATGTTAATGTCAATATTATTTTCTAACAGCCTTTTGATTTGTAAAGTTACAATGTCAAGTGTTTAGCACTGCCTAGTTCCAAAAATGCATATACTTAAGAAAGTCAAACTTTGTTTATTACACCTAAATGCAGGAAGTTACCTACACATACCAACCAAGCCTTTAATGGCATTTACTTATACATTGAACTATGTGATCCTCTTTACTTTAAATGGCCATTACATAAACACAACATTACACACAACATTACACCATCAAAAACCTGTCAAACACTAAACCTCATCCACAATGACTTCCAAGCCAAATGTTATTGAAATATCCTCTGATTCATCAGGACTAATGTCTCCTAAACCTGATTGGAATTTCCCCTACCCTCCTACAGGTAGCTTTCATAAGAGAATACCACCTAAGGGAAAGGTTGTTGACTCGAGCTCTGACGATTTTAGCTCCTTTAACAGTAGCTTTTTTAATGATAGCTTGGTTTCTAGCTATCATTCAACATCTGAAGATGAAGCTGTCTCAAAAAAAGCCACAATGTCCAAAAACCCTCCAGTTCACACTCTGTCAATCCCAGGAAAAAGGGAACAAGTTCTATGCCTACCAAATCAGGCAACTAGGGAAGAAATCCAAGCAAAGAAGAGAAAGGGAAAAGGCCCAATTGAACTCACTAAGGGTAAAGGGAAAAGGACAATTAGCTGAGCTTTACTAGTCTTGATGTTATGATGCTACTGTAATAAGTACTATGTTTTCTCCTTGTATGTAATCAACTATGCAATCAACAATGCATCTATGTATGCAGAATTTTGTTATGTAATAACAGTTGGTTTTTCAAGTTGAAGATGCTATTTTTCATTCATGTTAAACCCAAAATACAACTTTAAAAAACTATATATCCTACAAGTCACAAATTAAACCAATATAAGCATCAAATCATTTGTGTATAATTACAATGGATAGTGGGCAGAATTTGCTATCTTTATAATTGTAAAAAACAATTTCGAGAATAATATAATTTCACCATTATTGCATAAAAAAAATGATTTCCTAATTAAAAAAATTACCTAATTTAGATCTAAATGAACCTCCCTCCGTTGTTGATGGCCGGACCGGCGAGTGGTGGCTGTGATTGGTTACTGGTGAATGGTGGATGGTGAGTGGTGGCTGTGATTGGTGAGAAATGTGCGAAATTTGAAATTTGCTGAAAAAAATATGGGGGTCTTTAATTTTGAAATTTGCTGAAAAAAATATATATGGGTGGGTTTTTAAAAAATATATATGGGTGGGTTTTTTAAAAAAATATGGGGGGCTTTAATTTTGAAATTTGGTGAAAAAAAATGGGGGCTTTTTTAAATTTTTGGGGAGGGAAATACCAAAAAGGAAGCAACAGGTATCGAACCTGTGACCTCCCCTTCACAACACCAACAACTCAACCATCTCCGCCCTTGGGTCTTTTTCGATTATACCTTCTTTTGTATTCCTCTTATAGACTATCTACTTTATTAAAGAAAATTGTTACAAAATCCAAATATCTTCTATACAAAGTTAAACCTGTTAGTACAACGTTAAACCTAGCAACACTAATAGAGACACAAGCAGTAATAACATTATTTCCTTTTTGCTTGTCTGAAGATCTTTCTCAGTAACTCTCTTGCCATTACTGAGTCTTCATCAGTAACTGTCAGCTTAGCATCTAACATAACAAATAAGCTAGCTGCCCTTAATGGATAATCTTTTTCTATCAGCATGTAGACATCCACTCCATTCTTTGTAGATACATGGTGAACACCACATGTATCATACAGTCTCCATTTTGTACTCAACTCATGAGCTCGAAAATTCCATAAGTTATCTTTTGGATCAGGTTCATACAACCTCTTCAATTCCACCCATAGCTCCTTCTCTTTGTCTTGTATACGATATGTAGATCTGAACATTTCTTTAACCAGACTCCATAGATTGTCCAAGTCTTCTCTATAAAAAATCTTCAGCATATCTTCAAAATACTTATAAATTTTTGAGTGTCCTCCTAGCCTGATTATCTTCCAAGCTTTCCCAAATGTATCTTTGTGTATCTCCAAATCAATAATTGGACGTTTAGCTTGAATAGGATGATGAACATCCAATGCTTCTGGGATTATAACAATCATATGCTGCTTGAGTCTTTCGTCAGTTAATTCCTCTGCTGTTTCTTCTTCATCTGCTGTAGGTACTTCTTCACCAATCTTCTGTTTCTTTGAAGATTCAGACTCCAATATTATACCATGTCTTCTTGTAGTTCTACATGGTTTTTCTGTTCCCATGGGAGTAAATGTGTTCACTCTTGTGTAAACCCTTTCAAACTCACTCTTGATCTCCTCAAAACTTCTACCTTGGAACTGCTTCCTTTTGTATCCAGCCATGTTCATCATGTAAACACACATGGTGTGTCTTTGCTGAGCTTTACTAGGTGGTTTACTCCTCTTTTCTTTGGCTTTTTGTTCTGCAGCAGACTTTCTTCTGGAATTTATTAGTTCAACAAGTTGTCTTGACTTCTCATCAATGGACAACACTTCATCTCCTCTGAGTTTACCTAACTTTTCCTTTAAAACTTCATCAGCATCAATCATATACTGAACTTCTTAAGCGTGATCAAACATTGCTTCAGTTGCTTGATTTGCAAGTCTTGTTTGATCAAGGAAATATGCAATATCAACAATTTCTGATGTTTCATCTTCCTGTGCTTTATTAGGTACCTCTGCATCAAAACTAATCTGAGCAAGAACACTCTTCTTGTCCTTCTTTGGTGGCTCTTCTTCAATCATAATGCCCTTTGCTTTATCTGCCCTTTGCCTTCTATCATACACATCCATATCTTGTTGATGAGAAGTACCAATATTTTCAGCATCCAAATCTTCTTCACCCATATCTTGCCTCCCCTGAAACTCAACATTCTGTTCAACCAAATAAATATTGGGGTCTTGATCAATATCAGCTGTCTTCCTCCCCCGTTTGGAAGAAACATCCATGTCATCATCATCTGAGCTTGTAGACTCCACAATATTTGCCTTTCTCTTTGCTTCAAGTGACTTGACTTTAGACTGCAATTTCTTCACTTTTTCAATGACCTTCTTGTAAGCAGTACTATACAACTGCTTTGTCTCCTTGAGTGCTTGCTTTGTCTCCTTGAGTTCTTGCTCTGTCTCCTTGAATTCTTGCTTTGTCTCCTTGAGTTCTTTCTCCAACCCAGTCACCCTTTGAGTCAATTTGGTACAAATATCCATCAATTCCATTAGTGACACTCTGCCCTCATCACTTCCAGGTGTGTTACCTCCCGATCGAGGTGAATCGTGGGGCATTTCCCCCATATTTGGTTGTGAGGCTGATTGAGAACCAGATGAACCTGTGGGTGTGGGGATTGGACTCAACTGGGCTTGTTGATCCTTCACCCTGAATGTTTTGATTTTGAACCAACATTGTTTCAAAAAGTGGAACTACTATCCCATTAAACCCCCTAGAAGCCATGCTCATGTTACTGAACAGTTTTTGAGTAAGGCGAGGAGTTGGATAAACAATTTTATGAGATAGAAGCAAACTTTTCCGTATATTCAAAACCGTTTGTATAAACCTTGGATACATTAAAAACTTGTATTTGTTATCCACATTTTTCACCATACCATCAAAAATTAATTTTGAAAAGTTAAAAGTCCTGTTTGTTGCTAAACAAATGAGAGCAGTTGCAATATTGCTGCTGAATTGCTCCCATGCGGTTTTCTTTGGACTTAAACAATGAAGGATGGTATGTATGAAGAATCTCCATTGGGGGTCAAAACATCCTTTTTGAAAAGTCAGAATTTGAGAAGATGTGTCATACCCCATTCTGGAAAGGTTATGAAAAATTTCAGTATTAGGCAAAGAACTAATACCATTTTCATCTGCTAAATGGAGATGCCTCCTAACAGATGCCTCAGTAATAGTTATTTTTCTGCCATCAACTGTTGCAATTAACTCTTTGTCTCCATTATCAAATGTATTGGTAGTAACAGACCGCCAAAACTGTTTGATTTGAGAGACATAGATAGTAGGATCGACTGTAAGAGCGTACCTGATGTGGGTATTGTTTAGAAAATCTATTATCTGGTGGAAGCGTTGACTCCCTTCTGGTTTCTCCAAGAATGCAACCTGGTTATGCGTATCACAAAACTCTAAATTTGCCATGAAAATTGAGTAAATGCTTGATTAGAGTGCTGGGTTATGACTGGACCTACTTCAATTAATTGTT
Source organism: Artemisia tridentata subsp. tridentata (assembly GCA_021014915.2). NCBI lineage: Eukaryota > Viridiplantae > Streptophyta > Magnoliopsida > Asterales > Asteraceae > Artemisia > Artemisia tridentata. The sequence continues at coordinate 127,748,209 of CP139509.1, read as the reverse complement.
TCTCAAGTTTGAAGAAATGGTATAAATTGTATAAAGAAAGAGAGTTATCCAATTTATGAAACCCTACTCTGTTATAGAGTTTTTTTTTTTTTAAGAGGTAAGTAAAGTAAAGTAATGTAATGTAATGTAAAGAAATAGGGAAGAGCGGAAGTAAAGTTTATAGATTTGTGCATGTTTGTAAAGTAAATGAAAGTAGGTGGCCTCATTTTATACTTTTTATATTTGTGGAATTACTATTATAATCCATAATAAATACACACTAAAGACAAAGGTTCTTTTCGACATTAACTCATTTGATTTTTGTCTTTATTCACTTTACTTCACTATGAAAGTTGGGACAAAGAAAACCAAGAACACACATAAAGTTTCACTCCATTTCATTCCCTTCATCTAAAAAAACTTGAGAACATAGTGTAAATAAAGCGAAGTAATTGACAATAGTTACCCCAACGGTTAGAAATAAACCACGGTTAAAACCCATAAACGGCTACCCATTACCCAGCAGTACAACGTTTTACTCTAGCAGAACAAAAGTTTGCCTAGCAGTAATAACTTTGTGCATCCACTCCATTCTCAGACAATTAATTAAACATCAAATATTTCATTGATATTTTTTAAGGCTACAAGTATATACATCTAATTATCCATCCTAAATACTAAACATACTAAAAAAAAAAAAAAAAAAAAAAAAAAAAAAAAAAAAAAAAAAAAAAAAACATCATCCTAAACTGCTTCACTCCATTTCACCCCAACTTGTTAGAACCAGAGCTCTCTTCCCTGCTTCCCATCGATTTCTGGCTTTCCTTGAGTCGTTTAAACACAATTTCAAGATCGCTAACCCTCTTTTCTAGATTATAAGGGTCCTGAAACCCATCTTGTTGCTCCCCCTGGTTTTGCAGCACAAACCCATTTTGCTGCTCCACCACAATTTGCTGCTGATCCTCTTCTTTTTGCTGCACCACCTCCTCCTCTTCACCTTCCTCCTCCTCTTCCTCTTCATCTTCTTCCTCCTCCTCCCCGTAGTCACACAATCCCCAAACCTCATCCCAGTAAAAGTCTTGCGCATGCAGCCAGTTCAAAATTTGACCCCTCATCCACGTATCTACCTTCCTATACGACCCATATTCTGCAATGGGTTCATCCCCGAAAGCAATTAACACTGCGTCAAACAGCAAATTGTTGTTTAACACCCACTCGTACTCTTCAGCATCATTTTGAAAGGTAACACTATTTGCTGCCATTGTTGAAGTTTTCTTTGAATTGAAAGGGATATATGTGTTTGTGTGTGTTCTTTGGTATATATATAGGTATAAATAGGCTGGAGAGGTAGATGCCAAGACTTTAGGCGGGAAAATGGATCGACGGCGCCCGCCAAAAGTAAAGTGTCAATTGAAGTTTTACGATTTCCTTTTACCAAGTATTGACTTTCCATGTACAATGAGTTGATGCAACAACAAGTTGTATATCATGCTTTGTGAATAATAAACTTCCAAACTCAATATTTCCAACTATTGATCAAGTGGTGGTTTGGTTTAATTAAGAGTGGCAAGATGTGTAGAAAAAAAAAAGAATAGTAGTTAAAAAAAAAAAAAAAAAAAAAAAAAAAAAATCTAATGGTGTTGACGTGGCGGTGAAAACCAACTATAGCCGATGGTTCGGGTTCGTGGCGGGTTTTAGTGTACCCGTACCCGAACCCGTTTATAATATACCCGTACCCGCCCCATATCCCACCGGATACCCGTTATCCATCGGTTTTTCGGGTTTCCCCGCGGGTATCGAGGTTATCCGTAATATAATTAAAAGTTAAAGAAAATGAATATCGTATCAAACGATTTAACGCAACATATCGCAACGCAACGTACTCGGCACGATATTCACCAAAAAAATCAAATGCGCAAGAGGTTTCAAAAGTTAATCATTCTCATTTCAAAAGATAATCTCGTTTTAGCCTTTTAAAAGGGTTTGGTATCCTCATTCGTGTGATGGTAGAGAACACGGACTCACGAGTACTCACTCCAAAAAAACGAATAACCGAATTAATAGTCGAGAAGAGTATTGACAATAACTCGAGTCGAGACGAGATGACAAAAACAAGTCGAAGAGATAACTAACAACAAACATATCAAATAAGATGAGTCGATTGGTAATCGTCTGTATTTTCCCATAATCCCGTTTATTAGTACAAGGTATACTCGTTTTATGATTTAAAACAAGTTTGGACTTACGACAAAATTAATCTTTGGAAATAACAAAATTTCGCCAAGACCCTTTCATTTATCGAACGTTTCCAATTCAAAAGACTTTATTGAAAATCAATTTCCCGAGTAATTTATAATATAACGAGTATTTATATAAACCCTAAACCCTAAACCCTAAACCCTAAACCCTAAACTCTAAACCCTAAACCCTAAACCAATCCGTAACTCAAACAATAACCAAACGAATAGTCCAATAAATCCAAATATGTTAGTGTACGGGTAGCATGTCTCAAATAGTCAAATATCCCTCGTGTGTTCCGTTTTTATCCCAAATGTCACACGAAAGGTTTTCAAAATCAAGATCCTACTTAAGATCCTATGGTAAAGATCCCGATCTTTACCATAGGATCTTAAGTAGGATCTCGATTTTGAAAACCTTTCGTGTGACATTTGGGATAAAAACGGAACACACGCGGGATATTGGACTATTCGAGACATGCTACCCGTACACTAACATATTTGGATTTATTGGACTATTCATTTGGTTATTGTTTGAGTTACGGATTGGTTTAGCGTTTAGGGTTTAGAGTTTAGGGTTTAGGGTTTAGGTTTTAGGGTTTAGGGTTTATATAAATACTCGTTATATTATAAATTACTCGGGAAATTGATTTTCAATAAAGTCTTTTGAATTGGAAACGTTCGATAAATGAAAGGGTCTTGGCGAAATTTTGTTATTTCCAAAGATTAATTTTGTCGTAAGTCCAAACTTGTTTTAAATCATAAAACGAGTATACCTTGTACTAATAAACGGGATTATGGGAAAATACAGACGATTACCAATCGACTCATCTTATTTGATATGTTTGTTGTTAGTTATCTCTTCGACTTGTTTTCGTCATCTCGTCTCGACTCGAGTTATTGTCAATACTCTTCTCGACTATTAATTCGGTTATTCGTTTTTTTGGAGTGAGTACTCGTGAGTCCGTGTTCTCTACCGTCACATGAATGAGGATACCAAACCCTTTTAAAAGGCTAAAACGAGATTATCTTTTGAAATGAGAATGATTAACTTTTGAAACCTCTTGCGCATTTGATTTTTTTGGTGAATATCGTGCCGAGTATGTTGCGTTGCGATATGTTGCGTTAAATCGTTTGATACGATATTCATTTTCTTTAACTTTTAATTATATTACGGATAACCTCGATACCCGCGGGGAAACCCGAAAAACCGATGGATAACGGGTATCCGGTGGGATATGGGGCGGGTACGGGTATATTATAAACGGGTTCGGGTACGGGTACACTAAAACCCGCCACAAACCCGAACCATCGGCTATAGTTGGTTTTCACCGCCACGTCAACACCATTAGATTTTTTTATTTTTTTTTTAATTTATTTATTTATTTATTATTATTATTTTTTAACTATTATTATTTTTTTCTTTCTACACAACTTGCCACTCACCAAACCACCACTTGATCAATAGTAAAGGGGCAATTAATCCCTTTACCGATCAATTGTAAACAGACAAAAAAGTGAGTAAACCCTAATCAAAACACACATTCTTCTTACTCCCACGGCGGATTCCCACGGGTAACAGTAGGATCCTGGGGCAATTAAACCAAACCACCACTACTTGATCAATAGTAAAGGGCCAATTAATCCCTTTACCGATCAATTGTAAACCGACACAAAAATCAATAAACCCTAATCAAAACACACATTCTTGATTCTTCTTATTCCCACGGCGGATTCCCACGGGTAACAGTAGGATCCTGGGCCACCTTTCATTTCATCTTTGTCTTTTAATTTAGCTAATGGTAATAGTTTGAAAAACAGACGTGGCAAACAAAAACACGCAAACAATGAATCCAAATGACAACAAAGGTATGTTTTTTAATGTTTTCACATATCAGTTGATGATTCATTGTACAATAATTAGTAACAGGCTTTTGATCTATAAATGGTGATGTTTGGGGTTGTTGTTTACCGATTCTAATGTAAAGCTGTGTGAATTTATTGTTGAATGTAAAGCTGTGTGAAGTTTTAATTTATTCAAGTTTATGCTTTAACAGGTTCAAAGACAAAAATCCCTTCCAACAAGGTATATACTAAAGTTGTTATGTGTTTGTGGCTAAAGTTGTATACCTTAATTATACCATTAATTAAATTTTTTGAAACAAATGGTATGTTGAACTATTAGGAGGTATGGGAAAACACAGATTGGAAGAGAAAGAGCCCTTTCTATTTCTCTAGCGATGAAGAATCTGGTGATGCTGACATAAAAGGTGTGAATTTATTGTTGAATGTAAAGCTGCTGTGTGAATTTTTAATTTATTCAAGTTTATGCTTTAACAGGTTCAAAGGCAAAAATCCAAACAACAACAAACCCAATCCCGCCGGGGCAGGGTATGGGGGAGGTAGGCTGTAGACAGACCCTACCCCTACCCCAAGGTAAACCCGGGAGTAGAGAGGCTGCTTCCAAAGAGACCTCCGGCACTAGGTCCAAATTCAAAATCATTTCCAACAAGGTATACTAAAGTTGTTATGTGTTTGTGGCTAAAGTTGTATACCTTAATTATACCATTAATTAAATTTTTTGAAATACATATGGTATGTTGAACTATTAGGAGGTATGGGAAAACACAGATTGGAAGAGACAGAGCCCTTTCTATTTCTCTAGCGATGAAGAATCTGCTGATGCTGACACAAAAGGGGTAATAATGGTCCATTTAATAAGTGTTGTTTCGCTACCTTTATCACATTCTCAAGACTTAATCCATTATATATACTCGTTCAACTTGTAGGTAAATGACAAAGATGAATCCTCTTAAGCTACTCCCAAACTTGGGACTACCGTATAATTAAGAAGATGTACCAACCGATGGCCGTGAAGAAGACTTCTCGTACATTAAATGTGTTGAGAATTATGTAAAGGTGGTGATCATCTCGACTATTATGAACTAGAGGATAATTAGTTTAATATGGTACGTAGTAGCAGTTATGAGTAAGAAGATGTACGTTGTATCAACCGATGGCCGTGAAGAAGACTTCTCGTACATTAAATGTTGGGCCGTGAAGAAGACTTCTCGTACATTAAATGTTGTGTTGAGAATTATGTAGAGGTGGTGATCATCTCGACTATTATGAACTAGAGGATAATTAGTTTAATATGGTACGTAGTAGCAGTTACGAGTAACAAGATGTTGTATCAACCGATGGCCGTGAAGAAGACTTCTCGTACATTAAATTGTTGAGAATTATGTAAAGGTGGTGATCATCTCGACTATTATGAACTAGAGGATAATTACTTTAATATGGTACGTAGTAGCAGTTCTGATATTTAATTTGGATAAATGTAATTATTAATGGTGCAGTAACTGGTAACTAGTGTAGTTTAACTCTGTAACTATTTTATAACTGTAATGATAGTATTTTGGTTTGTTAAATGGTAGCAATTTGTGTTCTTGATGTGATGATTGCACAGTTAGATTTTATGGTAGCAGTTTCTGTTGTTGATTTGATGATTGCACATATTTATTTAATGGTAGCAGTTTGTGTTCTTCATTTTTCATGTTGGTTTATGATTTAATGGTAGCAGTTTGTGTTAAATGGTGTCAAGTTGTGTTCATGATTTTGGTGTAATTGTGTAAATTTGAGTTCTTGATTTGATATGCAGTTTGTGTTCATGATCTTTGTTCTAGATCTTGGTTCATGATTTGCGATTAAGATAATGAAACTATAACATTTGGAGCCAAAATTTTGATAATGGTAGCAGTTTGTGTTCTTCATTTTTCATGTTGGTTTATGATTTAATGGTAGCAGTTTGTGTTAAATGGTGTCAAGTTGTGTTCATGATTTTGGTGTAATTGTGTAAATTTGAGTTCTTGATTTGATATGCAGTTTGTGTTCATGATCATTGTTCTAGATCTTGGTTCATGATTTGCGATTAAGATAATGATATACAGTATAACATTTGGAGCCAAAATTTTGATTTTTTCAAGTTTATGCTTTACTAAACAGGTTCAAATTTAAGGCAAATTTTTAAAATAATTCAATTGTTATTTTGAAATTAGAATTTGGAGCCAAAATTTTGATCCAAAATTTTGAAATCGCCTAATTAATTAGAAGCGGGTACCAAGAATAAGGTACGATTCATCTTCTTCCTATACCCTCTTTTCTCTCCTAAAAAAAAAAAAAAAAAATACTGCCAAGAAAACACAATAATCAATTCTTATATCACCATTACTCTCAAAGCCAGAATCATTTTCTTGTACCCATTGTTACTCAAGAGTCATGGGAATTCAACCCATTGTTGATAATCATCTTTTGCTTCCTGCTGATAATGAACATGATGATAACAACATAGACTATGAATCCGAAAAGTATTCTGATGAGGAAGATCTAGATGCGCCTGGAACCAACCAATCAGATCGGATACTAGCTAAGAGAGGCATGACCAGGCTATTTAAGTTTCGCATGAAATATGGCAACCCTGGTGGAATAAAGCTCAAGGTAACCTTCGATGCATTGAATAGGGTATCAGGGTTACACAGAGCACTGTTTACGAGTTTTTTAGGAGATCTGGTTCGTGAGCATATAGGTTTGAAGAATCTTTCCTGGAGGAATGTGAATAAAGAAGAAAGAGATAAACTATGGACTGACATCACTGTACATATATACTACTGTATTTTTTAACCCAGTACTACATAATTTTATCTATGCAGTTACATTATGTGCAACTAATTAACAACATTGTGTTAATCTTTGCAGCGATATTTTGATGTTGACGTGACATTCAGAAAATTGGTAATGACTCGTCTTGGTAAACTGCTAAGGACTTTCAGAACGAAGCTCAGACAAGAATACATTTTGCCCCACCTAAATACACCTTCCAAACTGAATGAAGTCCCGGCCAAGTATAGTCGATTTGTGAAATCAGAAGACTGGGTCGAGTTTGTAAACAACACGACCACCGATGAATACAAGGTTTTAATTAGTCATCTTTATTTAAGTCTATATGTCATTTCATAATTTTCAGTTTGCAGCATTACCACATGTAAACGCCTTATCATTTTGTGTTTTTAGAAGATAGCTGATAAAGCTAAAATGTCGCGTTCCAAAAATATTTATCAGCATAAAATGGGACGAGGTGGATATGTTTATTTGAAAGAGAAAATGGTAAGATCACATGTGTATGCACCTTCATATTTTCGTTTATCTTGTTTTAATTAACTTTACATGTGTATGCATTTGATGTTTATTAGATCAAAAATAAAGAGATTGAAGCAGATGAAGAACCCCCGCGTGGTATAATGTGGTTGAAAGGAAGGGTAAACAACGATGGCGAATTTCCAGATGATGAGATCACATCAGTGGGATATACACTTGTAAGTTTGACTGCAAATTCTATTATTATGCTTATATACCAGCAGGATTAAATGTGTACTAGCAGTAGTAAATTGTGTACTAGCAGTGGTAAACACTAGCCATATTTGTAATTGAAGTTCATGAGCATCACTAACTCCATCTGAGCAGCATTGACACAAATAAGAGCATCAGTTACTCTAACAGCATCCAGAAGACTTTTAATCCCAACATTTCCTATATTTTTTTTTGCAGAAAGAATCTGATGACCAGATCAAGAAATAGTCCAATGAGATTACAGAAACAAAAAGAATACTTACTCAACTGATGGCACAGTTGAGTCAACAAGGGGTGCAGTTAAATTTGTCATCTCAATTGCCAGTAGCCTCAAATGCAAGCCAACAAGGGTCTACAGATTCCCAATCGCAAGGAAATGTGTCTCCAACAAAAGGAGTACCAACAGTATGTATTTCAACATGTTTCTTGTTATTCTTTTGTTTATATAATGTAACGTGTTTTATATATATACATATAGGAACCTGCTAAAACTGTCGGACCTGAGAAAAAGCCTAAGTCACGACAAAACGGGCCTCCAGATTCCCAATCAGAACAAAATGTGTCTCCAACACAAGCACTGCCAACAGTATGTATTTCAACATGTTTCTTGTTATTCTTTTGTTTAAATAATTTCTGATATATGTACATGCAAAAATTCTTTTTTTAAGCCATTTAACTGCAAACTGTGGCACTTAAAGAAATCAAATATCGTTGCTTTGGGTACATACATGTGTTTTTTTCAACTTACATATATATAATTCTTGATATATAATTCAATGTTTGATACAAGCGTCTTTTGTTACTACAGGTTACACTGCCAACTACAATGCAAAAGAAAAGTGACAACAACTGTGGACCAACAGCACCATCGAAGCGCAAAAGTAATGTCTCTATTGAAGCCCTAAAGCAAGCTATGCCGGCGAAGAGTCAAAAGTCTTTAAATTATGGTACTTGAGAATTTGATTATGTACGACATTACAATTGTATATTCTGTTCAGTTATATACATTCGAGTTTTATTCAATTTCAAATTTCTTTTTGTTTATGATTCTGTTTTATATATATCTAATATACTCATTCCAGCAGCACTAGCATAGTACTAGCAGTAGCAACTCTGCTCCAACAGTACTAACTTAAAAATACCAGTACTATGGTCACGCTTATCAACATTATTGGTCACTCTTTGTTTAATTCGATGTGTGACTAAATATTACAAAAGGCCACACAAACATAAAATTCAAGTGGCCATTGGATGATCAATAGTCACACAAAATACAAATTTCTTCACTTTAAATAGCATATGGTCACACTTATTAACACTTTTGGCCACTTTATGCTTAATTGTATGTGACTAAATACCCAAAACAAACATGCTTTGTGTGACTGAATATTACAAAAGGCCACACAAACTAAAAATTCATGTGACCATTGGATGATCAATAGTCACACAAAATACACATTTTTTCACTTAAAACAGCATATGGTCACACTTATCAACACTTTTGGCCACTTTATGCTTAATTGTATGTGACTAAATACCCAAAACAAAAATGCTTTGTGTGACTAAATATTACAAAAGGCCACACAAACTAAATATTCATGTGACCATTGGATGATCAATAGTCACACAAAATACACATTTCTTCACTTAAAACAGCATATGGTCACACTTATTAACACTTTTGGCCACTTTATGCTTAATTGTATGTGACTAAATACCCAAAACAAACATGCTTTGTGTGACTAAATATTACAAAAGGCCACACAAACTAAGAATTCATGTGGCCATTGGATGATCAATAGTCACACAAAATACACATTTCTTAACTAAAAACAGCATATGGTCACACTTATTAACACTTTTGGCCACTTTATGCTTAATTGTATGTGACTATATACCGAAAACAAACATGCTTTGTGTGACTAAATATTACAAAAGGCCACACAAACTAAGAATTCATGTGACCATTGGATGATCAATAGTCACACAAAATACACATTTCTTCACTTAAAACAGCATATGGTCACACTTATTAACACTTTTGGCCACTTTATGCTTAATTGTATGTGACTAAATACCCAAACACAAACATGCTTTGTGTGACTAAATATTACAAAAGGCCACACAAACTAAGAATTCATGTGACCATTGGATGATCAATAGTCACACAAAATACACATTTCTTCACTTAAAACAGCATATGGTAACACTTATTAACACTTTTGGCCACTTTATGCTTAATTGTATGTGACTAAATACCCAAAACAAACATGCTTTGTGTGACTAAATATTACAAAAGGCCACACAAACTAAGAATTCATGTGACCATTGGATGATCAATAGTCACACAAAATACACATTTTTTCAATTAAAACAGCATATGGTCACACTTATCAACACTTTTGGCCACTTTATGCTTAATTGTATGTGACTAAATACCCAAAACAAACATGCTTTGTGTGACTAAATATTACAAAAGGCCACACAAACTAAATATTCATGTGACCATTGGATGATCAATAGTCACACAAAATACACATTTCTTCACTTAAAACAGCATATGGTCACACTTATTAACACTTTTGGCCACTTTATGCTTAATTGTATGTGACTATATACCGAAAACAAACATGCTTTGTGTGACTAAATATTACAAAAGGCCACACAAACTAAGAATTCATGTGACCATTGGATGATCAATAGTCACACAAAATACACATTTCTTCACTTAAAACAGCATATGGTCACACTTATTAACACTTTTGGCCACTTTATGCTTAATTGTATGTGACTAAATACCCAAAACAAACATGCTTTGTGTGGCTAAATATTACAAAAGGCCACACAAACTAAGAATTCATGTGACCATTGGATGATCAATAGTCACACAAAATACACATTTTTTCACTTAAAACAGCATATAGTCACACTTATCAACACTTTTGGCCACTTTATGCTTAATTGTATGTGACTAAATAACCAAAACAAAGATGCTTTGTGTGACTAAATATTACAAAAGGCCACACAAACATAAAATTCATGTGGCCATTGGATGATCAATAGTCACACAAAATACACATTTCTTCACTAAAAACAGCATATGGTCACACTTATTAACACTTTTGGCCACTTTATGCTTAATTGTATGTGACTAGATACCGAAAACAAACATGCTTTGTGTGACTAAATATTACAAAAGGCCACACAAACTAAGAATTCATGTGACCATTGGATGATCAATAGTCACACAAAATACACATTTCTTCACTTAAAACAGCATATGGTCACACTTATTAACACTTTTGGCCACTTTATGCTTAATTGTATGTGACTAAATACCCAAAGCAAACATGCTTTGTGTGACTAAATATTACAAAAGGCCACACAAACTAAGAATTCATGTGACCATTGGATGATCAATAGTACACATTTCTTCACTTTAAATAGCATATGGTCACACTTATTAACACTTTTGGCCACTGTTTTTTAAATTGTATGTGACTAACTTGAAAAAAACAACACACGATGTGTGACTAAATCATCACAAACGTCACATTTATTATATTTTCGTGTGGCCATAGGATGGGAAATAGTCACACATACTGATGAATCCAACAAAACTTGTGCCTAATTAGTCACACATATTCGGGTTTTGGTCACTCTTTTTCGATGAAAACGGCCACAAACTAAACAATGTGACTATATGATACCTACGGTGGCGCGACTTTTCGTCACACACACCCAAAAAAAACGTGTGTGACTATATGCATATAGTCACGCATTTCCAGTGTGACGATAGGCAGAATCTGTACCAGTGATATAAGCTTGCATGATTTGATTTTATCAATTTATATGAGTTATATATGATGTAAAGATCATAAGAAAAATACAAAATCAATTTTATAACGTGTGGATTAGGCGTAGAGATTTGTACCTCTCGGATGAACTAATTCGACAAAATTAAATCCCTACGTTCGAACCAAGCTTTCCACGACCCAAATCTTATTTTTCCCAGCCTCCTTGGACCTTGATGATTACCAGAAAAATACTAGCACACCTCTAGAAAATTGGATTGGAGAAGAGAGGATTTGTTTGTGTGATTTAGGGTTCTTAACGATGGAATGAAAGTGGGAATAAAATAAAACCGTGTGAAATAAATGGGGAGGGCATGATTTTTGGTAAATTGGGTTGAGGGACTCAATTTGCTGAATTTTTGTATTTTTTCCATATTTAGTTTGATGATTATCTCAATTTATTTGATCTTATACTCTTTTAAATGTAAGAATTATTAATTAAAATACATACATATATATATATATATATATATATATATATATATATATATATATATATATATATATATATATATATATATTCGGTACAATGTAGTGTGACAAGTGTTTTTGTACATTGTAAAATGTTAAAATGTAGTAACAAAATTTCCTCACTTCATATGTTCCTTATTTCAGAGAGTTTGGGAATTTATTTGGTGTTTTATACACTTATTAATTAAATTTTAAAGTTTCAGGGGCAATTTGATAATTTTGCATGATTTCAAATTTTGGGTTTTACAACATGACTGCAGACACATGCATGCACAAAGACGTTACTCCTGAGAAGCTATTTTTTATGCCTTGGATGCAAAAATATGGTCTAGCCAAAACTTTTTGACTAAGACATAACATAGAAGAGGTTATTCATTCATAATGTAACCACAATCGATCACTTTAGGGTTTGATATTCATTATTGTTTCTGGCTGCTTATGATGGGTTGAATTGACCCGTATCTTGGCCAGGCATCACGACATTGTTTTTGTAGCCATGGCGGGTCGGATGCTCTTTTATCTGTTTCAGGCCTCACACATTTGACCCATTATACAGGTCATAAAAGTTAAAGACTTATTGCATTCTGAAAACACAGCTTACCTGTTTTCAGTCATAACGAGGCAAATCATTACATTTGCAGCCAGCGAACGCATTTACTTCACACTGATGTGCATTCTTTTAATATGACCATTAAACATTTAAGTTTTAAAGAAAGAAAACGCACGGCAGCCACACCATAAGAAGAACACAACAGTAGTTTACCACAGCCATCTACACCAAAAAATAAAAACACATACACAACTATTTATATTCATAAAACCATTAAAAATGGTTCATACATTAAAAAGACACACAAAGATTATCAATAGAAAACTTGCCCACATGCTTCGACCTTAACAGAAAATACACTAACACATCCACAAACACCATAGCGTACCTGCACACATCCTAACTACAGTCTTGCACATAAACCAAAAGCATACATAACTAGCAACGAAAATAGCAACATAACCTTCTTATTAAAAGACCTAAAACAACCTAATCATTCATATCCATCACCAACACATGGCGCTGCTTCTTGACTCTTCCTTCACGGGCTAAATCCAAAACAGCAATCAACCCAGCTAGAATCTGCCTATCCTTGGCTTGAGCTTCAAGCAAAAAATCATGTACATCAGTAGCCACTTCATGAAATGGACCAAAAGATTCAGCCTCTTGAATCAGCTCATCCCTCTTAGCAATTTGGCTTCATAGATCATCACATTTCTCTCCAACCTGTATAATAAACCCTTCATTCTCTGTCATTTCTTGCACAAAGAGAAAATTGAAACAATGGTGAAGCTCATCAGAACAATAGCTCACCTTTAGTTGCTCAATATTTGGATAAACAGACATGTCTTAGAGATCTGGGAGCTATCAGTTACCACAAAGATTTGCACCAAATGATAGGTGAATGAGTATTCAGAATAAAGGAATGCTCCTTATATAGCCATAGAAACCGACCAAATGATAATAGTAACTGCTTGGATTATGTTTCCCATGCAAGATATTAATTTAAAAATATCTACATTTACAATCTTAAAACATTTTAAAAGAAAAAAAAAACCCCAAGTAGATAAAATATATGTACTCCTCTTATATACATTCATTAAAAATAAACTAAAACAAAAATACGCACACCATTTAAATCGAAGCATCAGGTAAACAGGTATAACAACAAACCAGCACAAACAACACGAAATAAACATAAACCTTCTACCACAAAGCCCTTTCTCTCACACAAATGCACCTGAGTACCATACCACTGTTATTGTTGTTTATACTTGGAAAACTAAGTTTAGCAAAAAAAAAATAAAAAAAAAATAAAAAAAAATAAAAAAAATAAGCACAAGTTGATCCCTGCATCCAAACACTCAACACTGCTTATAGTAGTTTTAAAAAAAAAAAAGGCAATCCCAAACTCCCTCTAATGATCTTAATCGTATCACTGAGAAGTTGTGCAGTCCATACACACTCAAAGTGCTTATTATCCCAAATACCCTCTTCTTCACAACTTTTGTAAAAATCTGCTTGATATAGTCAACATGTCAGTTGTGCTTGACAATCTCGAAAACAAACAATCGCACAAACCATTTAAACCGTACCATACCATTGTGTTCTATCTTTTTGCCACTCTCACCATTGACTATAGCTAAACTGTTCTGAAGCCCTTAACACTTCAGTTTCTATATCAGACTGATTATAAACCAAAGGCCCAAAAGGCATAAAATTAAGCCAGCATTAATTTGTATTGGTAAAAACTATTGACAGCAACAAATGCACCCAATACGATAATAACTAATATGTTTCATTAATAGCATTGCAAAAACAACACATCAATTCGAAACATAGTGAAACATCCATACATCCACCATTTAAACAACCTAACATTTTAACCCCATAAACTATCCTAAAAGACTGCTAAACTTCATAAGATGGAAACATACAAAAGACCAACATATAAAAGACCACAGCATCAACAAACTTATTTAAACTTTTTGAGGTTCTTCATGATTCTTGATTTCTCACTAGCACGCGCACCAGTAGCATAACGCATCTGAATCAAACGACTTATTTCAGCAAAATCTTCTTGCTCTGTAGACTTTAGGACTGCCACAGCCTCATCAAGCACACGGTGACTCCCAAACTGATTAAGCTCTGGAATGATTGCATGCCTATGCTGCATACGAGCTTCTATCTCCTCAATCCTGATCATAGTCTTTTTCATCCAAGTTGTATGCTTCCTTCTCTCGTGAAAAAATAACATGCAAGACCTTATCAATTCGCCTGCTACCGATCTGCTCTGCGATCTTCTCATAGTTGGGAAAGCTAGAATCCATTTGCTTTGAATGAATAAAGGTTTTCAAGAAGAGTGATCGTCTAGTAAGTGTGTGTAGATAGAGACTGAAATACCATTTATATAGCCAAAGAAAAAAAATCTAATGCAACTAAACTGTACCAAACAAAGTACTTAAAAACATTAAAAAATGAGTACAAACAAAATAAATTTCAGCATGTTAGTAAGTCAATAAAATGTGGCAAAACCAACACTTATAAAAAAAAGGTTTAGAATACCTTTCCTAAAAAAACATAAAAAACAAATAAATACACTGGTAATCTATGTTTAACAATATTCATTCTAGACACCGCTTGGAACTAGAAGCTGCTACGTAGACATTTAGACACAACTTGGAACTAGAAGCCATTACTCAGCCTTTAACAATTGTCAAAAAAATGAAATTGGACCAGGTTCTTCTACAATTATGAGTACATCAACACTGGTAATCTGTAAAGATATAGCTTGGAACTAGAAGCCATTACTCCAAAGCCATAACTCCAAAGCCATTACTCAGCCTTTAACAATTGTCAAAAAAAAAAAAAAAAAAAAAAAGGACTAGGTTCTTCTATAATTATCAGTACATCAACACTGGTAATCCAATCATTGCAACAAATCCAGCTCCCACCACACCACCTAAACAACAGACCTGTTAGGAATTACGGAAATAAGATATTTCTTGTTGCTGCCGATAGTGTAAAGCTGGTTCCTGCCGATAGCTGTGGTTCCTGCTGAAGCTCATTGCTGCTAATAGTTATATCCTGTTTCTGCTGATAGCAGTTGTTACTGCGGGTATTGTTAGTTGTTATCCCGTATGTTTAGAATGTTTGTTAGATTTATTTATAGAAGAGATCATGTTTATCTCTTCACACGTTTTCTTGTATGACGGGTTAGGGTTAGGGTTTCTTATCAGTATAAAAGAAACATCCCGTCTATGAGTTTGATACATCTTTTCACAACTTAACAATCTTCAATAATAATACCTTTTAGTTCATTATTCGATCCATAGAAGATCATAGTCTGAGTTCTTTTCTTTTCTAGTTCGTACTCAGAGATTCTCTTGTAGTGTGCTTGTGATTACATAGGCATCCTACCGATCTACAAAGGATCAAAGATCTAGCAGGTGTGTTAGATTCAACAAGTGGTATCTGAGCCTCGTGAGGATCTCTGATCAAGAAGCAAAAGTTCTCAAAACAATCTCTCTAAACCCTTTCACAATGGGCGACGAAAACCCTAAATTCGCGACCATTAACAATGAAGAACCTGAACCCACAAAAGTTCAACAACAAATTGTTACAACCACTGTGTCCAACAGTAATGCTAAGTTCCCATATCTCAAGAAGGAAGAGTATGAAGTCTGGGCTATGAAGATGGAGTACTGGATCTCCAACAGTGATCACCATCTTTGGAATGTTATCCTCACTAGGAATACCAAGAAGAGAATTGGAAGAGATCGGAATGGGAGCATCATGATTCTCCCTCCTGCATCAGCTGAGGAGCAGCTGGCTGTGCAAAGGGAAACTAAAGCAAGAACTCTCTTGCTTCAGGCTCTCCCAGAGGATCACATGGGTGATTTTCATCACCTGGATGATGCTAGAGAAATCTGGCTTGCTGTAAAAGCTAGATTTGGTGGGAATGAGGAGTCCAAAAAGATGAGGAAATCCATGCTTAAGCAGGAATTCCAGGAGTTTAAGATCTCTGAGGATGAAGGAATTCACAAAGGGTATGATCGATTTCACAAGATCCTCAGCCAACTTAATCAGTTGCAGGCTCGACCAGACAATGAAGACTGTAACACAAAGTTTCTGAGGGCTTTACCTCCATCCTGGTCTCAAGTTTTCATAACCCTGAAAGCCAAAGGTGGATTGGATTACCTAAGTTTTGATGATCTGTACAACAAGCTCAAGACCCTAGAGATTGATATCAAAGGGGTTTCTACTTATTCATCTCATACACCTACTCATATTGCATTTGTTAGTGCTACCAGCACTAACAAGGTCTCTCATGGTGATAGCCCAAACCCCTCATCTTCATCTGTTTCCTATTCTCCTGCAACACCAAGATCTCAATCAAGGACTGACAATGTTGTTGAGGAAATTCTTCATTCATTTGTTGCTGAAAGTACTCCACAACAGCAATTTATGTATGATGACTTTGATCAAATTGATCAATTTGATTTGGAGGAGATGGACATCAAGTGGCAGCTGGCTATGCTGTCATTAAAGGTTAACAGGTTTGAGCAGCAATCAGGGAGGAAGCTCAATCTCAATGGAAGGGAAGGTGCAAGGTTTGACAGAAGGAAGGTGAAGTGCTTCAAATGTGGTCAGATAGGTCACTTTGCCAGAGAATGCCAAGACAAGAAAGTTGATGACAGAACAAGGTATTCGGCATTCAGAATGAAAGAATTGGAGCCAGAGGAAGCTAAAGCCCTAGTCTCTGTGGATTCAATGCTGGATTGGGAACAACATGAGGAGACTGGAGCTTCACGGATTTATGGGATGATTGCTGGATATGGAGCTGAGACACATGTGGCTGGAGAATTTGGAATGATGGGCCATCCATCTCAGGTACTTAATTGTCCTTTTGATTGTGAAATTAAATATACTAAATTGCAAAAGGATAGTGAAATTAAATACACTGAGTTAAAAAGGGAGTTTGATGTGATTGAGCCTGAATATAATAAACTATTTGTTGAAATTCAAGTTATAAAAAGGCTCTTAAAACTGTGGAAAAACAAAAGGCTTGGCATGAAGCAAATCAGCTTGCTTATGAAGAGAAAATAAGGGTTTTACAGAGAGATTTAGAAAACACCACTAATGAACTTAAATATTCTGAATCTCAATTTGCTAAGATCAAATTAGAAAATCAGGATTTAAAGGCTAAAGTGGATAGTGAAGTGGCAAGGATAAATTCATGGCAACAATCAGAAAAATATCTTGTTAACTATAACGGTAATCAGTCTGGTTGACGTAAGAAAGGGTTGGGATATGATGTTAGGGAATTTAACCCTAGAATATTTGTTCCTACCCCTAAGGAAGTTGATTATCAAATTCCTGTTAAGTTTGTTAAGGAAGGAGGGATGAATGTAGTTCCTCCACCTATAAGAGGTGTTTTCAAGCCTGTCCCTATCCACTCAGCCCTTGACCTTGACTTTGATGATTCACAAATGACTTATGGCAAAAAGGCAAAGAACTTGCCTGATCTTGATTGTGACTCTAATGAATTTGTCTCTTGTTCTTACAGTGACAAATCGAAGAAATCAAGACTGATGACTATGTCACATGTGGATCAAGTGAGAAGTCGGCATCAATAAAATCAGAAGATATGTCTTCAAAAGTGGCTACTGATGAATCCCAAAGAGCTGAAGATGTTTCTTTTGATAATGTTAAAAACAATAATGTTTCTAGTTTTGGTTTTGTTTCAAACAATTATGGTTGTGATTTTAATTTTGTTAAGGATAATTTTGATTCATGTGTTGGTTTGAATTCTTCTGATTGCAATAAGAAAGATAATGTTAAGAAAAAGTTCCCTAGAAAGAAATCTTGCTTTGTGTGTCGTAGTTATGATCATCTTATTAAAGATTGTGACTATTATGAAAAACAGATGGGTAAATATGCTTGTCAAAATAGGTCTGAGTGGAACAATGTCAATGAAATTCCCCCATATATTCCACAAGCAGCAAGAATAAACTCTTGTAGAGCTTTTGTTGCTGCTGGCAAGCCAATTCCAGCTGGTAAGCCTGTTGCTGCTGGCAAGCCAGTTCCTGCTGGTAAGCCGGTTACTGCTGGCAAGTCCATTCCTGCTGGTAAACCAGTTCCTGCTGGTAGGATCAATCCTGCTGGTTGGAGAAGCAATGCTGCTAGACCTTACTACAGACCTACTAGCACTTACTTTCAAAATGATATGTGGCCTGTTTATTTTGACACCTTACACATGGGAGGGGCAAGATGGGAAACTGCTGTTAAGTCCTCAGCAGGTTGTTCTTGGAGAAACAATAACCAATATATGAGAATGGGGTCCAAGAACAATGGTGGATCTCATCAATCTCCATGGTTTAATTTTTATTGATCCACAAGGCAGACCCAAGTCAGTAATGCCTTCGGCCTCTGATGCGTGCGATGTGTCGTTGCGGTTTAGCAGTATTAATGCCTACTCAAGTTTTAAATTTATATTTAGCCGACTTATCAATAACACACACACTTAACGAGCAGTGTACCCGGTCAGTATGAATATAATGGTAAGTAGAGTGTCGATCACTAAGAGTGGAACGTATTATCTCGTTATTCTAATCAGTATTTTAATATTCTAACGCAAGGGGGTTCAGTCTGAGAGACTGGCACGATTTGGTTGCAATTAAATAATAAAATAAACCAATAGGCACGAATCAGCGAATAGCACACACGTACACAGATAAATACTCGAGACAATAAGAAGATCTGTCCTTATGATTAAGTAGTTTGTCACTTGTTTTATTGATAGCTTTATATGAAGTGTATGTAGTTAATCCTTTCTCGTTGGTCCTGTTCTTATCGCGAGTAAACCCTTAATGATTACTTATGTCTAAAAGTTATTCCTAAGTGATAAATTTAGTAACAACCGTGGGAGCCACATTATTTTTCGTAGTCAAATGCGCAGGCACACTAATAAACACAGAGGTTATCAATGCACTAATAAGTAGTAACCAAAGACATCAACATATAAACTTTAATTGATGGGAAAGCAGTTTTAAGGGAGTGCAACCTTTCCGTTGTCACATTACACAAGCCATCAATCCTGATGAATTAAAGTTTACTAACACAATAAAACAAAACTACTTAATGAATTAAACACATGCAGCACCTTCTTACAGCTCTTGTATCTTCGTTCGGGTGTGTCTTGTGCTGCCTATTCGACTGAATTCGTCCTAGGTTCCTGTACTTCGGTCTTTTTTGTCAAACTTCGGAACCCTTAATTCGTCTGGTCTTTGGGGTATTTATAGTTTCTGTCTGAGGGTAAGAAGCGGCGCATCTAGTAAGTAGATGCGGCGCATTGACTTAACTTCGCGTGGGGTCCAAGATTATAATATTCAGGAATATTCGTACACCGCCAGAAGATGCGGCGTAACCCCATAAATAGATGCGGCGCATGTCCTCTTGTATCTTGGATCGTATCTGGTGAAATATTGATAGTGATGCGCCGTATATAATAAGTGAGATGCAGCGCATCTGGAGCAGATTCGTCTTGATCTTATCCATTTCAGTAGACTCTCAACTTCTTGCACGTTTTGCTCCATAATTAGTCCAAAATCGCCAAGTTTCACCAAATGCTTGTTTTTACCTGAGAATTACAAAAGTAAACGATTAAGTATCAATCCTCATATATAATATAATAAAACAAGTCAAATTAATAGGATAAATGATAGTAATAAAATGTACTTATTTGAGTTCATCAAATATCCCCCCACTTGAACTTTACTTGTCCCCAAGTAAACCTTAGAATTAATCTTATGAAAATGTATCCTAAAAGATATTAGGATTTATTTTTATATTTAAGCATGTATTCATTTTTGTCATAATCACACAACTAAACACTTAACGAATTAGAATTAAAATAAAATAATTTCATAAAAGCAAATCTAATCGTTTAACTGTCCAGTCGCGACAAATATTCTATCATAAGCTTGGCAAGTATACACATCTCCCCCACTAAAGCCAAGGAATAACAAGTCTAAAGCGGTAAAAAGGGTTTTGAGGTTTAAGGGTTAGTTATTCTTCTTAATCTCTATCGATCTCAAATTCCAGAAAAGGCGACAAAATCACAAATACATGATCGAATCCATGAACACGATACTTGCAATTGCTCAAATCCTTAACTCGAATAGGCTAAAGATAGGTCCAAACTTCACCAATAATAATATATCAAAAAGGGTGACAAAATCATAAATACATAGCCGAATCCATGACTAAGATACTTAAGATTGCTCAAATCCCTAATCTCAATAAATCAAAGGTGTGGTTGGATAAAGAATAATAGGGTATGGATAATATTTGGGATATAAATTGGTGTAAAATGAAAAATAAACAAAACAAATAAATTAAAATCCTAAGTGTGGTTAATCACTATCCCAACCATCCCATGAATAAGACTCATATCATTGAATAACTCACGCTTTAACACTTGAAACACACGCTTTAGGTAGACACGAATTATACTCAACAAGATCTCAATCAAAGAATAAACCTTAGTTGGCGTTCCCATAACTGCCAACTCCCATTCAATCCATAGATATAGTATACAACAAATAGTGGTGATATCGACCACTTACATAACTTTACATTGTTGGTTTAACAAACTTCCAACTTTCCTTTTTTTTTTCTTTTTCTTTTCTATTTTTTTTTTTTCGATTTTTTTTTTTTTTTTTTTTTTTTTTTTTTTTTTTTTTTTTTTTTTTTTTATACTTGAAACATAAACATAGATGTGTAAAATTTCACCACATCACTATAATGATAATTCTGGATAATTTTTCCATATTTTTCATAACTTCAGAAATAACGGTAATAGTGAAAGTAGTAAACACACGAAAAATAAACTCAAAGATATACAATATTTACTTTCACTCCAATTGCATTGTGCAATTTCCCGACCTAACCATAGATAATGAATTACGCACGCGAACACAGGTAATGTAAGGAAACACACTTTGCCTAAAGCAATTAACCAACCACGGATTTTAATCTACAGGGTAGGCTAAGGTGTAAGGGTGTAACGAAACATTTTAACAAAGGTGTAAAAAACGAAAGGAATGGCTCTGAGTGTTTTTCTAGGGGTATCTTACTCTAAAAGTGAGAGTAACAAAAGGGTTTATACGGGGGTTAACTAACCAGTGTAGTTAGCTAATAACACAAAACATAAAATAGGCTATTTGGGTGTAATCCTAGAAATTTACCAATTTAGACAAGTCATTCCAATTATATCAATAATACTCATTATGGTGGTCTCGAATAGTATACAAGCCAAGTTCTAAAGTTTACAAGTCACCGGCACACTCATAGATTTGTGAATTTTGAAAAATCACAATTTTTGAAAATAACGTCATGCGTGCAGCTATGCAACTTAGACTTTAAACAAAAACATGCTAAAAAATTTAAGTTTTGATATATTAAGCACATTTTAAGCATATTTTGAAAAGTTTAGGACAAGTAAGTGTTAAGTGTTCTAATTATCCAATCCCCCCACTTAAGCTAAACAATGTCCTCGTTGTTTGTATAAAAGGTTAAAAACTGGAAAATAAAAGAATTAGAACAGAAAAACTCCCCTGAGATTTGCTCGGTATGATCCTCCATTAGTATAAGAGCAAAAATCATCATTCTTGTGGATGAGAACGTTTAAGCTTCAAAATTGATGTATCCACAGGAAATGCAGGAATCTATAATACCACCAAGGCTTTAAAACACACCTAAATTAAGAAAGGTTCAAACTTGCATAATACATTAGTAGTTAGGAAAAAATAAAACTTAAAAATTAAAATGAAAATCATCAGGTCAGTCGATGCGCCGTATCTTATGGAAGAAGATACGCCGTATCGAGCCTGGAATAAATACGGATCAGAATAAAAGATGCGCCGCATCCTTAACCAGGGATGCGCCGCATTAAAATAAACTGATAAAAAGTTTTAAAGTCGAAAATATAAATATGCGGAAAAATAAAGATATGACCATTGCAGGAGATGCGTCGCATCTCAGGATGGAGATGCGCCGTATCCTCTGCGGCCTGACTGACTCGACACAAAAACAGAATAATAAAAATTTCTCCGGGTTGTCTCCCGGTCAGCACTTGTCTTTATTCCAGAGTCTTCAAGTTAGACTCACGTTCAGCTCTTTAACTAGTTCTTGTCACGGTCCATCTTCTTCCTTCATCCGAAAGATGTTCCCGTATAGCATTGCGACGTTTTCTTCCGTTCGACTTAATCTGGTATAACTCTTGGTCTTCGTCGCAACATACTCTTCATCTGGTCCCAAAGAATATTTGATGATTTTAAATGTTTGAGAAATAATCATGGGTGGCTCATTATAAGGGATCCCAAGTAGTTGACACTTTCTTTTGGTGAACTCTTCATTGTCTTTATCAACAAACTCGAAATAAGGATCCTTAATCAAATAGTCATCAAGTTCATCAATTAATGACTTATTGTTATCATCATCTTGAATTGCCTCCCACTCTCTTTCCAAATCCCATTGTAACCGTCAACTAAGCTTCGTGAAATCATCAAATTGTTCATGTACCCATTCCCAGAAAGTAGTATCCGATGCTCCCTTAAGTCCTTTCAAGTATTCAATTCTACCTTTTTCTTGCAAAGCCTCCGCTTTTTGTGGGCAGTCTTCAACATTATCGTACCACTCATATTCTTCAAAGGTTACATCGTTTCCAACCCGTTTCATCCCAATTATACTTCCCCCATTACAGGTTCCGTCACTCTTATAATCACAGGTCGGCCAAACACTACTCCCATCCTTGAAAATGAAAGGTGTACAGGTGTGATTAATGTGCTCAAATTCCCATGGTTTATCCCAAACCCATGGTACTTGGTCATTCCATTCGTAGTACCAGGTGTTTTTAAAATCATCATAAGTCTTAAATCCTGGTAGATCTCCAGTTAGCACATCATTGTCGACTTGAAGAAGGTAATTGAATTCCTTGAATTGCTTGCACAA
The DNA here is from genome assembly GCA_021014915.2 of Artemisia tridentata subsp. tridentata. Lineage (NCBI taxonomy): Eukaryota > Viridiplantae > Streptophyta > Magnoliopsida > Asterales > Asteraceae > Artemisia > Artemisia tridentata. Next base: position 127,724,696 of record CP139509.1, on the reverse strand, counting down.
GGGTGTCTCATAATCGAACACGTCAATGTCTATTCTGAATAATTCTTCAATGCCCTCATTGACTGTTGCATCATGAAGTGACGACCCGTAGTCGCTTTCTACTTCTTCGTCTTCACCTCTCATCCAATATACCCATAACGCATCTTTAGTAGCTCGATCCATACTCTTATGGTTATTGAATTTACTAGCCAACCACTCTGAAAAATTAACATCGTTAGGATCGTGGTTAACGTCAAAGCAATCTTTTCCAATCATTATCCTCCTTATCTCCATCAACTCGTTAAATTGCTCCCTAAAACTCCGTGTCAACCATGAAGTCATAATCCGCTCGACTTCATTCGCAGGGGCAAATTTCGGACTACCATATTTAAGTTCAATCCAATCATTGAGGGAGAGGTCCATCAATCTCACCAACCTGCCATGAAATAGTAACTCCGCCACAGCATAAATTCTGTTATCGTCCAGATAGTTCTCATTTAATCCCCAGTACTGTTCAGAATAAGGCATGTAAGAGATTTGGGTATTGCCTCCACCACAGCTTTTGTTGCTTGAGTCAATGTATGCAAGATAGAATTTCCCATCATCTTCTTCGATAGTAGTCCAATTCAATCCTTTGGATTCAATGATAGGCCATAAGAGCGACAATTCATCTCCAGTGTACCTCACAAATACATCATAAGAGAATACCCCTTTGTCAATGTTGCATAAACGCATGAATTCCTTAAAAGTAGCTTCAAGAGGGGTCTCCCAAGAGAATAAATCCGCATCAATCTCGAGTACATTGAAGTTGACATTATCATAAACTTCCATGGATGAGTTCGAAAGCAAGAGCTCCATAGCAAGATATCCGTTCTTTGACATATCTTCCATAGCAAAATCTGTCATCACAAGTAAAATCATCAGTAGGATTTGTTCGCTATAAAAGAAATTAACGAATTCAGAAACGGATATAAGAATAAAAATAGCTGATATCTGCAGACGATGCGCCGTATCCAAAAAGTTGGATACGCCGTATCTTATAATCGTTAAAATTAAATCAGACTTTATTCAGAAAATAGATACGCCGCTTAGAAATTAGAATGCGCCGTATCAATTTTAATTATCAAAAATCGATATTTATTTAAAATTAAATGCGTCGTATTAACAAAAGTTAATGCGCCGTATTTTCGTTACGTTTCAAAATATAAGATTTTTGATTCAGAAGATGCGTCGTATCGATAAAAATCGATACGCCGTATCTGTTTAATAATTCAAAAACTGTTTTTAATTAAAACAATAGATACGCCGTATCTGCTAAAGCAGATGCGTCGTATGGCGTTAACGTTTAGAAATTTTTTTTATCAAAAACAGATACGCCGTATCTTGGGGAAAAGATGCGTCGTATCGAATTAATTAAACGCGTTGTATTTTATAAAAATTAAACGCAATACGCCGTATCTATGAAAATAGATGTGCCGTATCGTTCGATTAAGCTCAGTACAACGATAGCAGTATGCAGAAAATACGAAAAATAAAAACAAATAAAAAAAACAAACGAAAATAAACACAAATAAAAGCACACAAAAACAAGAAAATATGCAAAATAATACAATGAATGCAAATTAATCTAATACACAAAACAGTTAGCAGTTAGATAAAAAAAAATTAAAACCTAATTAAAATACTAATCAAATTAACAGATAATAACAATTCACTCCCCGGCAGCGGTGCCAAAAACTTGATGCGTGCGATGTGTCGTTGCGGTTTAGCAGTATTAATGCCTACTCAAGTTTTAAATTTATATTTAGCCGACTTATCAATAACACACACACTTAACGAGCAGTGTACCCGGTCAGTATGAATATAATGGTAAGTAGAGTGTCGATCACTAAGAGTGGAACGTATTATCTAGTTACTCTAATCAGTATTTTAATATTCTAACGCAAGGGGGTTCAGTCTGAGAGACTGGCACGATTTGGTTGCAATTAAATAATAAAATAAACCAATAGGCACGAATCAGCGAATAGCACACACGTACACAGATAAATACTCGAGACAATAAGAAGATCTGTCCTTATGATTAAGTAGTTTGTCACTTGTTTTATTGATAGCTTTATATGAAGTGTATGTAGTTAATCCTTTCTCGTTGGTCCTATTCTTATCGGCGAGTAAACCCTTAATGATTACTTATGTCTAAAAGTTATTCCTAAGTGATCAATTTAGTAACAACCGTGGGAGCCACATTATTTTCCTCAGTCAAATGCGCAGGCCACTAATAAACACAGAGGTTATCAATGCACTAATAAGTAGTAACCAAAGACATCAACATATAAACTTTAATTGATGGGAAAGCAGTTTTAAGGGAGTGCAACCTTTCCGTTGTCACATTACACAAGCCATCAATCCTGATGAATTAAAGTTTACTAACAAAATAAAACAAAACTACTTAATGAATTAAACACATGCAGCACCTTCTTACAGCTCTTGTATCTTCGTTCGGGTGTGTCTTGTGTGCCTATTCGACTGAATTCGTCCTAGGTTCCTGTACTTCGGTCTTTTTTGTCGAACTTCGGAACCCTTAATTCGTCTGGTCTTTGGGGTATCTATAGTTTCTGTCTGAGGGTAAGATGTGGCGCATCTAGTAAGTAGATGCGGCGCATTGACTTAACTTCGCGTGGGGTCCAAGATTATAATATTCAGGAATATTCGTACACCGCCAGAAGATGCGGCGTAACCCCATAAATAGATGCGGCGCATGTCCTCTTGTATCTTGGATCGTATCTGGTGAAATATTGATAGTGATGCGCCGTATATAATAAGTGAGATGCGGCGCATCTGGAGCAGATTCGTCTTGATCTTATCCATTTCAGTAGACTCTTAACTTCTTGCATGTTTTGTTCCATAATTAGTCCAAAATCGCCAAGTTTCACCAAATGCTTATTTTTACCTGAGAATTACAAAAGTAAACGATTAAGTATCAATCCTCATACATAATATAATAAAACAAGTCAAATTAATAGGATAAATGATAGTAATAAAATGTACTTATTTGAGTTCATCAACCTCCCATGTATCTAACATTGTTGTATGTATTTTTGTTCTGTATGACATTCCTTTTAAGAGTAAAGATGTAGGTATTGTTGACAGTGGTTGTTCAAGGAGTATGACAGGAAATTTGGAAAGGTTGCGTGACTTTGTACCCTTATATGGAGGAACTGTGACATTTGGAGGAGGTGATGGAAAGATTACAGGGAAAGGAACCATTAAGACTCCTAAACTGGACTTTGAGAATGTTCTCTATGTGAAGGAACTCTAGAACTTCAATTTGTTCTCTATCTCACAAATATGTGACAAGAAGAATGGGGTTCTCTTCACTGAGACTGACTGTCTTGTGCTCTCCAAGGACTTCAAGATGCCTGATGAAAGTGAGATAGTACTCAAAGTTCCAAGGACTCACAACCTGTATTGTTTCAATCTGAATGATGTTAAGCCTGAGGGTAAACTTGCTTGTATGGTGGCAAAAGCTTCGTGGATGAAGCAAACAAATGGCACAGAAGAATGGCTCATGTGAACTTCAAGACTATCAACAAGCTGGCAAAGAATGGCTTAGTGCAAGGGCTCCCTTTCAAGACCTTCACAAATGAACACAACTGTGTTGCCTGCAATAAAGGAAAGCAACACAAGACTTCATACAAGGCCATTACTGCTGTGAGCACCATCTCTGAGCCTCTACAACTGCTTCATATGGATCTTTTTGGTCCAACTTCTATCAGAAGTAGAGACCATAAGTACTTTTGTCTGGTGATTACTGATGATTTTAGCAGGTTTTCTTGGACTTTCTTTTTAGGTACTAAAAATGAAACCTATTCTGTGATTAGGGATTTTATTACCTTAATTGAAAACCAGCTAAATAGAAAGGTTAAGGCTATAAGGTGTGATAATGGAACTGAGTTTAAAAATTCTAATTTAATTGAATTTTGTGGGAATAAGGGGATTAAAAGAGATTATAGTAATGCTAGAATCCCACAACAAAATGGGGTTGCAGAAAGGAAGAATAGGACCCTTATAGAAGCAGCTAGATCTATGCTAGCTGACTCTAAGTTGCCTACCATGTTTTGGACTAAAGCAGTAAGCACTGCTTGCTATGTACTGAATAGGGTATCTATTACTAATCCCCACAACAAAACTCCTTATGAGCTCTTGTCTGGAAAGGTTCCCAACATTAGTTACCTTAAGCCTTTTGGATGTCATGTAACTATCTTGAATACTAGTGATCACCTAGGTAAATTTGAAGAGAAGGCAGATGAAGGGGTTCATCGTAGGATATTCTGCTCATAGTAAGGCCTATAGGGTTTATAACTTGTCTGCTAAGAGGGTAGAAGAAACACTCAATTTAAGGTTTCTAGAGGACAAACCTAATTTACAGGGTGCAGGTCATGACTGGTATTTTGACCTGGATTATCTGACTGATTCATTAGGTTATTCTAGATATAAAGCTAATCAATCTGTAGGTACACATGTTTATCCATCTAACAATGCAGGTACCTCAGATGATGAGTCTGATTCAGAGTGTGATGAACAACCCATAGTTGTTCCTTCTTTTCCCTCTAACCACTTTTCAGGTACAGAACTCAAAGATACTTCTGATAAGGCTGAAGATAATTCAAGTTTTGCAGAAGACCTTGCTAGGCTTCAAAGACAAGAATATCAAGCCAAGAGAGCTGCTGAAAAGTTTGGTTCTGAGTTTTCATAAGAAACAGTGGAGCTATTGAGAAATGCTGAAGCTGAAGTCAGAAGACAAATGGCTTCTGCTGGTGGTATTCCTGTTCCTGCTGATGTCAATTCTGCTGGTAGTACACCTGTTACTGCTGATACATCTGCTGTTCCTGCCGATGTCACCACTCCTGCTGCTTCTTTGTCTACTCCATCTGTTGATTTATTGGGATTCAGTGAGCCTCCAACTAGATTCCCAAGTCCATCTGATCTTGGAAATTCACTCTCTTCAGCAGCTAAGCTGAATGATCCTCATCATCAGTCAAGATCTGGAATTTTCACTCACTCTTCTTATGATGGTGAAGCAAATCCCTCTATTACTAATCAAGCCACATCCTATGAAGTAGATCCTGTTGTTACCAAGAGGATTAACACTGTACATCCTCAATCTTTGATTCTTGGTGATCTCAATTCCCCTGTTCAAACAAGAAGTAGGTTAAATCAATCCAAGTTTGGAGAATCTGCTTTTCTCAGTTATATTCAGGAACAGTTAAGGAGCAATCACACTGACTATCTTCATTGCCTCTATGCTTGCTTTCTATCTCAAGTTGAACCAAGTAGTGTAGCTCAAGCTCTTGATAATTCTGATTGGGTTGAGGCTATGCATGAGGAAATGCAGCAGTTCAAGAATCAGAAAGTATGGGTATTAGTACCATTGCCTGAAGGAAAACATGCAATTGGAACTAAATGGATTCTCAAGAATAAACGGGATGCTAGGGGAATTGTGGTTCGAAATAAAGCTAGATTGGTAGCTCAAGGACATAGACAAGAAGAGGGTATCGACTATGATGAGGTGTTTGCACCAGTAGCAAGAGTTGAAGCTATTCGATTATTTTTGGCTTTTGCTTCATTTATGGGGTTTGTAGTTTATCAGATGGATGTGAAGAGTGCATTTCTGTAAGGAAGTATTGAAGAGGAAGTGTATGTTACTCAACCACAGGGATTTGTGGATCCATAGCATCCTGATTTGGTTTATAAAGTGGTGAAAGCACTCTATGGACTTCATCAAGCACCTAGAGCATGGTATGCCAGGTTGTCTGCCTTTCTACTTAAACATGGTTACAGAAGAGGCACAATAGATAAAACACTCTTCATAAGGAAGAATTTTAAAGATATCATCTTGGTACAAGTGTATGTAGATGATATTATTTTTGGTTCCACTAATGAAGCTTGGTGTAAGGATTTTGAGGAATTAATGAAAAGTGAATTTGAAATGAGTGCTATAGGGCAGATGACATTCTTCTTGGGCTTACAGGTTCAACAGAGACCAGATGGTATCTTCATAAACCAAGAAAAGTATGTTCATGACATACTTAAGAAGTTTGACTTGGATAGTGTGAGGACTGCAACAACACCTTATGAAGCTTCAAAGCCTAAATCCAATGCTGAACCTGATGATGCTGTAAATGTTCACTTATACATGTCTATGATAGGTTCTTTGATGTATTTGACAGCCTCTAGGCCTGATATCATGTTTGCAGTCTGTGCTTGTGCTAGACATCAGGTTACACCTTTGACTTCCCATTTAAATGTTGTCAAGAAAATATTCAAGTATTTAAAAGGACAGCCTAAGCTGGGACTTTGGTACCCAAAGGATTCTTCTTTTGTGCTGGAAGCTTATAGTGACAGTGACTATGCTGGAGCTAACTTTGATAGAAAATCTACTACTGGGGGTTGCCAGTTTTTGGGAAGAAGGTTGGTTTCTTGGCAATGAAAGAAGTAGACTATCGTGGCTACATCTTCTACTGAGGCAGAGTATGTTGCTGCTGCTAGTTGCCGTGGACAGGTCCTTTGGCTGCAAAATCAATTGTTAGATTATGGGTTCAACTTCATCAACACTAAAATTTTCATTGACAACTAAAGTACCATCTGTATTGTTAAAAATCCAGTGTTTCATCAAAGAACAAAGCACATAGAGATTAGGCATCATTTCATAAGGGATGCTTATGAGAAGCATCTCATTCAGGTGCTTAAGATAGACTCTGATGAGAATGTGGCTGACCTGTTGACTAAAGCATTTGATGGTCCAAGATTCAACTATCTGGTGGTTCATATTGGAATGCTCAATCCTTAGGTTCTGAGATTAAGGGGAGGCTTGTTGTTGTTGTATATCTTTCTTTCTTTCTTTTTCTTTTGGTTTGTTTCTTATTTCCTTTTAGTTCAAAAAAATAAATAAATAATAAAAAATAAAAAAATTTCTTGTATATTTTGTGTGCTAATAAGTTGGTTTTGAGCAACACCTTGCAGGTACAGTGTTGGTGTTTACACCTACACATCAAATGGTAATCAACTCACCATGTCTCACAGACAAGAAAGAGTTGACTCACCATGAGGGTACGGCTCTGGTGTGATAATCAAATCCGTTGATAGCTGTAATAGCTTGCTCAAAGCTATAGGGTACTTCAACTCACCCATGGTTCATTCCTGAGAGTTGAATGGTTCTCAATTCACCATGGATGTAACCCTTTATGGGATCCAAAGAATTGGCTAGTCCACAAAAGTATGGTTTGTGGTAAAGACAATTGGTATCCATATTTGGTATTCAATTCACCAAGGTTTGCTGTAACCTAAGAATTGGCTAGTCTTGAGCAAACGGCTACAGGTAAAGACAAGTCAAATCCGTTTACAGTTGCTGGTTTACTAAAAATTAGATGGTTATCAATGTACCATGGTCTAACACACCAAAACATTGGCTACTCCAGTAGTGATGGCTATTGGTAAAGAGACATCAAATCCATTAATTTTCAATGATTCACCTCTCACAGGAGTTTACACACCTGGATGTGATGAGAATAGTATGAAACTTAAGTGATTTGATGTACATATTGTCATAGTAGCAGTCAAGATCCAGAATGACATGGTGACCAGCTTAAATTTTCTTTTGAAGATAATTTCCTATTGCTGCCGAACTATCGAAGTTGCTGCTGGAAGTTTTAAGTGTTACTGCTGGTTACTTACTGATGCTACTGCTGGTCTAATCCTCTGCCTATGGACTTCAAAGATCTATCAGGGAATCTTGCAGGTTAACCTAGTCAACCTCAAGATTAGGGGAGGATTGTTAGGAATTAAGGAAATAAGATATTTCTTGTTGCTGCCGATAGTGTAAAGCTGGTTCCTGCCGATAGTTGTGGTTCCTGCTGAAGCTCATTGCTGCTGATAGTTATATCTTGTTTCTGCTGATAGTAGTTGTTACTGCGGGTATTGTTAGTTGTTATCCCGTATGTTTAGAATGTTTGTTAGATTTATTTTTAGAAGAGATCATGTTTATCTCTTCACACATTTTCTTGTATGACGGGTTAGGGTTAGGGTTTCTTATCAGTATAAAAGAAACATCCCGTCTATGAGTTTGATACATCTTTTCACAACTTAACAATCTTCAATAATAATACCTTTTAGTTCATTATTCGATCCATAGAGGATCATAGTCTTAGTTCTTTTCTTTTCTAGTTCGTACTCAGAGATTCTCTTGTAGTGTGCTTGTGATTACATAGGCATCCTACCGATCCACTAAGGCTCAAAGATCTAGCAGGTGTGTTAGATTCATCAAGACCAATTTGCCACATTCATCCAAAGCCAAAAATGATACTACCAAAATCTCAATCCATAGGCCCATTTTCCCAGAAACCAAAGCTACAAGCCCAGAATCAACTCGCCAAAGAATCGAAAAAGCAAATACTAAAACCAGTTGAAACCTACTCTAAATTATACGAAGCCCTAAAGATATCAGTGCACTACTGACCGGATCTAAACACACACTTTGTGTTGGAGATACTTTGAGTATATACTTGATAGCATGCGGAATTTACTACCAAGTACTTAGAAGAATATGATTAGGTTTGGTGATTGAATAAGTAAAACAATAAGAACAACGATATCAACCAAACTTATCACTTCACTATATTGAACGATTACAATAGATCTGAATGATATGTGTATATCGTATTGTATTTGTATATATGTGTATGAAACCCTAATCTAAGGATCTCCTTTTATAATGTAAAGAGTCCTTTACACGTTAAACATCTAACCATATCATTCTATACAAATAAGATATTTACCATATCTTTTCTATAATTATCTTCAAACGGTTTCAACATGATCTCATAAGCAGTCTTAACTGTTCTTCCTTCAGCAGTTCAAACTGCTCTTCCATCAGCAGTCTTAACTGTCCTTGTATCCTTCAACCGTACAAACTGCTTAAGTTTAATTCCCAACAATCCTCCCCTAAACTTATGATTTTGATGCAAATCAATAAGTTTCTTGAATTAAACATCTGATTTCGTTGATGGGGTGGATTCTTTCAAACACTTGACTTGAATCACGAAACACTTTGGGAATTATCTTCATATATCACACTCTTTTGACCAACCCTTCAAAAATTACCAAAAATAAATTTAATTCCATCAAGGAATTAATTCCTTATACCAACCCAAAGTTAATTCTGCATATCAACCACGCATTAAATGCTATTAAACCTTCATTAACTCTATAAAATCTCGCATATCCACACAAAATCTTCTTCAACACAAATCTTTTAACTTCTTTAATCATAATGTCTTCTTCACCAAACATCATAGAAATTTCATCTAATTCTTCTTCTGATTCCGAAGATTCAGGATGGAACAACTATTTTCCTCCAAATTATTCTTCAACTTCAAGAGTTAATCTTTCAAAAAAAAAACTAAAACATCCTCATCTGAAGAAATTTCCTCCGATGAACTTCCTCCTTATGTTGATGATTCATCCTCCTCTTCATCTGACTCTTCTGACTCTTCTAACTCTGACGATGATGAACTTCAAAAACTATCAAACTTACTCACAAAAGAATTTGAGAAAGTAGCATCATCAATGAAGATCCCTGTTCCAAAGAAGAAAAACTATGTTCCAAAGAAGAAGCCTGAGAAGAAAAAGCCTGAGAAGCAGCAATTTCCATCTCCAAGATCAGTAATACTAGCACTTCCCTGCAAAAAGGTGTCTGAACTCATGGGTAGCAGAGGAGCCCGCAGAAAAACCATGCCGGATATCACTGGAAAAGGAAAAGGAAAGCTTGAGTAGTTGTGTTGTCTTTTGTGTTGTGTAGAATGTTTTGTTGGTAGTTGGTAGTTTTTGTTGGTTTTTCCTTGTAACCGTATGAAGCTTTGTAATGAATTCACCTGTAATGAATCCACCTTTATAATGAATAAAATTTAAGCACTTCATATAATTCATCTTTGACTTCTTAATTCCTCCCCTGAATTTCATAATCAGCAATCATCTTTAACAGCAACTAGAACAAACTTTAATTCCTCCCCTGTTTGGAAGAATCCTCACCATCAGATGAACTAGAACATAAGTTATCCAAGCTCAGCATCCAAAAAGACCATTTGTACAAGTTACCATCAATTCAGTTGTTTTAGTTTCAAACTGCTCTCAACACTTCCAGATGTATTACCTTCTGAGAGAGGTGTATCACAGAGCATAAACTCAGTAGGAACTAAGTTTTGAACAATCAGTACAAACTGGTGAAGTCAGCAGTTCAGACTGTTTACCCCAGCAGTACAAACTGTTATCAAAAAGATTTCAGAGATAAAATCAAATTTTAAATTTTAATTTGTGGATTCGAAAACAGTTTTATCCACTTATAGTTTTTAGCAAACTATCAGCTATGAACGGATTTGACTTGTCTTTACCAATAGCCGTTTGCTATGGACTAGCCAACTCTTCACACTTAGATTTGGTGAGTTGATAACCAACCAGTTTTTGGTAAACTGTCAACCATAAACGGATTTGAGTAGTCTTTACCAGAAACCGTTTGATCTGGACTAGTTGATTCTTATGTTGATTAGACATGGTGAATCAATTACCATTTGTTGTGTGACAAGCATTCACACTTGACAATCCAATCCACCATTCTTTTCAAAACACAATCCAAAGCAAAAAGCTTTTCTTAACCTGAAATGTTAGTCCAAAACCAAAGAAAACACAATACATAATATTCTCTTTTAACAGTTATTCCATTTGACTAACAAATTCACAAGCAGTCTTAACACCATTCAAGCAGTCTCAACTATACAAATAGCACAACTAACAGTACACAATCCAAAAACATTTACACATTAATCTTTTGAAGGATTAAGCATTCCAATACCTGTTACCAAGTACTGAAATCTGCTTACATCAAAACCTTTTGTTAAGAGATCAGCAAAGTTGTTATCAGTGTGTATTTTAACAACTTGAATTAACTTCTTTTCAGCACAGTCTCTTATAAAATGATGTCTAATTTCAATATGTTTAGTTTTTGAATGTTGAACTGGATTCTTAATGATACACATTGTACTGTTATTGTCTATATGTATAATTGTGTTTAAGAAATTGTACCCATAATCAAGCATCTGGCTTTGAATCCATAGAACTTGAGCACAACAACTTGCAGCAGCTACATATTCTGCTTTAGTAGTAGATATAGCCACCATAGTCAGCTTCTTACACTGCCAAGAGATTAATCTTTGACCTAAGAATTGACAACCACCTGTTGTAGACTTTCTATCCATGCTAGCACCAGCATAATCAGAATCAGAGAATGCAACAAGATCAAATGCAGACTCTTTAGGATACCATAGCCCCAAGTTAGGCTGTCCTTTAAGGTATCTGAAGATCCTTTTTACTACTGTGAGATGAGACACCTTAGGATTGACTTGGAATCTTGCACAGGCACACACAACAAACATAATATCAGGCCTTGATGATGTGAGATACATCAGGGACCCAATCATAGATCTATACATGTGCACATCCACATCTTCACCACTATGATCCTTTAATAACAAATATGTCTCCTTGTCAATTGGTGTGCTAGCAACCTTGGCATCTGTGAATTGAAATTTCCTTAAAATTTCACCAACATATTTATCCTGAGAGATAAATATACCATCTGACTTTTGCTGTACTTGAAGACCTAGAAAGAAGGTAAGCTCTCCCATAGAACTCATCTGAAATTGGTCTTTCATCAGCTTTTCAAACTCCTTACATATATGTTTCTTTGTAGAACCAAAAATGATGTCATCTACATAGACTTGTACTAGTAGAATATCACCCTTGTCCTTCTTAATAAAAAGAGTTTGATCAATTTTGCCTCTATGAAACCCATTCTTCAGAAGATATTTAGCCAGAGTTTCATACCAAGCTCTTGGAGCCTGATGCAATCCATATAGAGCTTTCACCACTTTATAAACCTTGTCAGGATGCTCTGGGTCGACAAAACCTGGAGGTTGTGAAACATAAACTTCTTCATCAATAGTACCATACAGAAATGCACTTTTCACATCCATTTGATAGACCATAAACCCCATATATGAAGCATAAGCAAGAAATAATCTTATTGCTTCAATCCTGGCAACTGGAGCAAAAACTTCCTCATAATCTATACCCTCCTCCTGAGTATAGCCTTGAGCAACCAATCTTGCTTTGTTCTTTATAACAATGCCCCTCTCATCCTTCTTGTTCCTGAATACCCACTTTGTACCAATCACTCTCATTCCCTTTGGTAGATCAACCAGAACCCAAACATTTTGAATTTTGAATTGAAGTAGCTCTTCTTGCATAGCTTCAACCCAACTTGATGATTCTAAAGCCTTTAACACATTCTTGGGTTCAATCTGAGATAGAAAGCATACAAACATACACTCATTCTCATCTTCATGATGTTTCTCTTCATAAACCATACTGAGAAATCCATGATGATCTGGGTCTTGTATTTGCCTTCTGGTCTTGACTCCAGATTGTACATCTCCTATGATATTGGTAAGTGGATGATTCCTATGCACAATAGTATGGGGAGTAGAAGGAACTGCATAGATAGTAGGCATGTTTTGCAGACCATCTCCAAAGAAATCAAACTCAGCAGTATCAACTGGTGAATGAGGTTGACTTGGTCCAGCAGTCTCAATATTTTGCTCAGCAGTTGGAACTTGAGGTTGAGCAGTGCTAACTCCATTAGAACTGCACGTTGGAATTTCAGCTTCTTTACCATTCTGACCACTTGTTTCAGCAGCATCTTTCTCTTTTTCTACACCACTTGATGAAGGAATATTATCTTTCTTTGTAGAAGACTCATTCACAGAACTTTCTTCCATGACAGGTATGAAAATGCAATCATCATCTTCTTCTTCTGAACCTGCATCATTGTTAGTATTTGTACCTGTAACAGGCACATAATTCATGGAATCTGAAAGACTGTCTATATCAAATATCCAATCTGGACCTACACCTGCAACATTTGGTTTATTCTCCAAAAATTCTATGTGCAGATTTTCTTCTACTTGCTTGGTGCTTGTATTGTACACCCTAAAAGCCTTACTGTGCAGAGAGTAACTAACAAAGAAACCTTCCTCAGATTTCCCATCAAACTTTCCTAGTTGGTCTTTGGTATTAAGGATAGTAACATGACAACCAAAAGGTCTCATGAAGCTTAAAGCAGGGGTTCTACCTCTAAGTAACTCATAAGGAGTCTTATTGTGAGGTTGTACAACTAAAACCCTATTCAACACATAACAAGCAGTGCTAACTGCTTCAGCCCAAAATGAAACTGGTAGCTTAGAGTCAGCTAACATTGTCCTAGCAGCCTCTATAAGAGTCCTATTGTAACACCCCAACCCGGCAAGGGTAGAAGTGTCACGAAAATGGTGACATATCAAAGGCAAGCATAACATACGACTTACATAATACAAATGGTTTACAATATTACAAAGGAACATATACCAAACCTACGTAGTCATACATAAATGAATACTAAAACTAAGGTATCGTCTTCAAAAGCTAATCTCTCATCCCAAAGCAAACCCAAGCTCCTGGCTTCCTACTAAAACCTGCCGCAGGAAAAGAAATGCGGCTGAGCTTAAAAAGCCCAGTGAACAGATATATAATAAACGGAAACCAAAATCAAATGGAAATGAATAGACATATCATAATGAGTGAGATATAAGAAAAGGAAATAAAGAGTAAGGTTTAGGACAGTCATCCACCACGAGCCCAAACAAATCAAATCATATCATATCGTAACCATAATCTTCAAATCATATAGAGGGGAGACCTCTCAGATAATCAGATAATATGAGGGGTGTCCTCATTCTTCAAATGGAGTAGCTAGCTCCCAAATTTTGTGAAAGACGTGGATTGCACCCATCATCAGTCACCAAATCAAATCATATCATATCATATACAAAGCAAATCTAGGATGCATCCATACGCCCCCCAAACAAATCATATTGGCCATAACAAATCATAGTGAGCTCATATCAAATCAAAATGGGGACGGTGTACAACATCACTCGAGTACACTAGAGTCATGCCACTGTGCATCAATGACATGGCCATGTTACCTTCATGGCTAGGAAACATATTTGGCTCGGGTATCAAACTGGGGTCAAAGGTCAAAGGTTCATATCAAAGCAAAGGTTCATATAGTCATAGTCCAAATCTCAAAGTTCATATCAAAGGTTCATATGTCAAAGGTTCAAATGCCAAAGGTTCATATCATAGGTTCAAATCAGAAATCAAGAGGTCGAAGGCACCTTATTAAAAAGGGCAGAATATCTGTACCTTATTCCAAAGCAAAGCACAAACCAAAAGAATAAGATGCAAAGGATCATGTCCTCTCCTTCTTCACACCTAGAGGGGTAGAAAAGAATTACAAACCTTTCCATTTTAAGTAACTTTCCATTTTTAGCAGGTTTCCATATTTAGTAAGTTTCCATATTCTCATTTAGGTTAAGTTATTTTTGAATCATAATATGGCTTTAGGGTGTATTTAAACAAGTCACAAAAGTTTAGGGTTAAATATGACAAGTTTTCATAGTTCAGGGTTATAAACGTAACTTTACCAAAGTTCAAGGTTTAAAAATAGAAATCTCATAATTTACCATTTGAATACTTTAATTTCCAGAATTACACATTTAGTCTTCACGTTTCCATGTTTACAAGTTACACCCCTTTAATTACTTAATTTACACATTACCCTTATAATTACATAAATTACAATTTAAACCTTATTAATATTACATTTGCACCTCAAGCCCTTCATTACCCATATTTACAGAAAAATACCCTTTAAATTAATTATGGCACGACAAGCCCTTCAAGTTTCATAATTTACGATTTACACCCTTTTAATTAATTAATTTCAAATTAAACCTTATACTTATATAATTTACAAATTAACCTTCACAATATTCATATTACACACCAAGTCCTTTTATTTCTTCAAATTACAGAGATTAACCTTCAATTTAATTATGTTACAAACAGCCCTCAATGTTTCGGTAATTTACACATTTGGTCCTTATACTTTTTAAATTACAAATTCGAATTATATAATTTACTATAATTACATATTAAACCCTTAATTTACCAATTTTACATCATGAGTACTTATTTTAGCATGTTATACGAATGCTCCTTCAAATTTCCATAATTTACACAATAGGTCCCTCTAGTTATCAAAGTTACATATTTAATCGGTACACAAACTATTTATCAAAAATCAAACCCTAATAATCCCAATCATTATCCAATAATTTTACCATCATTGAAACACTATTATTTCCAGATTTCATCCCTTGAAAACCCTAGATCGATCGGACTTATGATTTTCCACGATTTTCCCTTTTTCTTTCTTAAATCCGGTTTTAATTAAAATCCATAAATCATGAATTCGACTCAAACAAATCAAGGCACCATTTTTCTCATGTTATATGAGGCATATAGAACCCAGGAAAAATAAGTAAACATCTCATAAAAATCGCATGGATTTATTAGGATCGATTATTCAAAATTAGGGTTTTAAGCTATTCATTTTTCATTCGATCAATACATGAAGCATGGTTCGATTTCAATATTTTTCCCATGTTATATGTGATTGAGAGAGAGCTAGAAAAATACCAGAAATAATTTAGATCAAAGGATTCACACGCTTCGAATTATTGTTGCTCGGCTAGGGTTTTTCGAACCAATTAATTCACCATGAACACACGATCGACTCCAGGACTTTGTGGCTATTTTTCTCACCTTCCTTGCATCATGAAGAACTCCAAAAAAATAGGTTTTTGATTTCTAAAAATCGGAGGTAGTGTGTGGGAATTTTAAGAGTGGCGGCTCATTGTATTTTTAGGGTTTAGAGGTGAAATAAAATTTATGGAGTGAGAAATTAGTGATAGGCCGAACCTTGGGGAGGGCATGGGGCCAAATGACCGGCCTTAATTATGGCCCAATCAATTTTTACCATTTTTACTTTATTTTCCTTAATTTAAATTGTATTTAGAAGGTATTTAATTAATAATAAATATGCATTTAAATTTTTGGTACACACAAGGGTATTTTGGTCATTTCACAACTTGTATAAATATTAATTGAAGTCTTCAAAATTATTTTGTACCATATCTTGCTCGTTTCCAGAAGTTTGGGATCGATTCGGAACTTTAATTAAGCTTTAATTAAATTTTAAAGTTTCAGGGGCATTTTGGTAATTTTTGCATGTTTTAGATTTTCGGGTTTTACAACTCTTCCCCTCTAACAGAAAAATTTCGTCCTCGAAATTTGCAAAGCATCAGAAGTGAAAGGATCGAAAACAAAATAGGGACGTACTAGATCAGAATACAAAATGTGGATAACTAGCTCGTATTGATTCCTCGGTCTCCCAGGTAGCCTCCCGCTCTGGGTGGTTCTTCCAAAGAATCTTTACGAACGGAGATGAAACGAAACAGAAGACACAACGGAAGGCGAACGGAAATATAAAAAGACTTGTTTCTCATGACTCTTCATTGCCGATCCAAAAGTAACTTTAGTTCCCAGAAATGACATATCATATGAAATTCAGATTGTAAGGATCATATTCAGACATGACGAATGGTTATCATATTCTCTCAGAAGGGATACAAGGATACGCAAGATTGCGATGGATATGCCGTCCATAGCATTCGATTAGACAAATCAGATGAGATCGTACAGAAAATAAATTGTAGGTGATATCAAATGGAGGAAACTTATAGCAGAACTTAAGATTCTTATCGGAATTACAAAGGTCAACAACCGCGTACCGAGAATCCAAACGTATCAAATCGTATAACGGCGAAACAGATTAAGCGTATAGGTGGAACGAACCTAAATCTTACAAATGCGAAATTTCTCACATATCAAATCAAAATTCTAAGGTTTCTAAAGTACTTCTCGAAATATCCTATGAACACAATGAGGGTATGTCATATGACGTAAGTATTATCACGTTCGCGAACCGTCATAATACCAGCATCATATGAATATACCATCATGATGGTCATACTTTATCTCGAGTCGCAAACAGAACTACTCATCTTAACCACCTATCAGTCTTTCTATCTCCTAAGGTTGGTCCAAAACAAACATCACCACGGATTCTAAATCGGAGGAATTTGAACGTACAAATAGCGTAACGGAATGTGTACACCTCAAAATGAAACTCTTCGTCGAGACGTTAGGTCTTCCACAATTCATCATCCTTCTCATAACGAACCATCGTCCAACAAATGCATAATGAACATCGAACGGAATTTCTAATAGGGAAAAGGCTCATTCAAGATCTTATCGAAAGGTAACGGAAACTTGAGTGGTCTAAGAGGAAATGAATTACGTCTTCAATATCTTCATCCTTTACAAAAATCAAATCTTCCGAATCCAACGTTTACTACAAAATTTCATCCCTTCAATTTCACGACCTCGAATCCTTTCAAATTCGAAGTAGTCGCTCTCTTGTCTAATCATACGATCATAGGGTGAAAAGGAAATCATAAACTTGAGTCTGGTTCCTCAAGTCTTCGACACTTCTTCTTGACACTTCGGTGTGGTAGCATGAATCTCTTACGTGATCACCGTGCATTCCTCCATTGGCGAGTCTGCTTCAGCTCTCAATTCATCTTAGTACAACTAAAATGACTAGAGAAACAAGGTTGCGTGTCTCCTACAGGTCTTCTAGCATGATTCATAATTCACCAACTCAAACTGCTGTGGACTTCCTGGCTTATGTGCTGAAAGCTCATCTCCTACGGTCTGGTCGTCTTGATGCCCAACTGAAGTCTCCACGTGCTGCTTGGGGTATAATCGAGTCTCATCTCAATCTGGCTTCTTCTCACCTGCTTCTCTCTTGGTAACGTCTGTCACGAACCTCTTCTGCACATCTTCTACAAGGTTTCTAACTCTGACAATGGTCTTTAGTCTTGGTCCTTTTCGTGGAAACTCTGTCGTCGTCGGATACCTGGTGGTGTTGTCTGCTGCAATCTCTGAACGCAAATCAAAACTATTCTTCCAGAACAAAGGGTCGATTCACAGAATACAAACAAACGGTCTACGAGTTCCTTGTTCGTCTCTGAGCATAAACATACTGTCATACTATGACAATTGTCCAAATACTTGCGAAAACATGAATCTTCTAGCCAATACAATTGACATCATTCAAAACTCATAGTGGTCACATGGGTACTAAAGCAACTTCAGGAAATCTTCTTAGGGAAAAGAAACTTCATATCACAAATCTTTCTCTTCACAAATCAGATTGTAATGCTTCGCGGAACTTAATCTCAACTAATTAACTTCCTTCTCAGATGTTCTTGTGGTTGCTTCTTCCGTCTTTCAAACTCAAATGAGGTCGTCTGCTACGGAGTTTCAAAAATAGAACAAATCAAATATTGATACGCGGAAATGGAATAATGATTACGGTTACATTCACGATGGTCGGTGTGCCGCCGCACACTTCTCTCTTTCTTCTTCATAAGCCAACCGGAGCATTTAAGGGATCACTGAAGTGAACAAACTCATATCCCATCAGTTCCTACAATCTCTTAACTTCTTCAGGTCAATGCAACTTCATTTCCCAATGGATCTCAAAAGGTTCATCAGAACACCAGAAATTCGTACAACAAACTTTCAAATGCCGGAGCTTTCCAAGAGTGGATACTAACAGGCGTTAGGAGAAAATTGGGAATCAAAGAGATCGGAGTATGTGCTTCATAGCAACAATAATTTTAACAGATTCAAATGATTGAGAATATCATATCAAAATATGGTGAAGCAGATTGTTAAAGGTCGCAAATATCGCAGTCCATGATAGCTTTACAAAAACCACCACTCCATAGTCAAGAGACCTCAAAGTCAAATACATCCAAAGGGAAACGGATTCTCAGAGCGAATGTGGTTGTCAAATCATACGGATAGTTCACATATCAAATTTAGGTACATGGTTCATCAAAGTGTGGGTTGGGAGAGTATTAGAATATATCAAGGTCAAATATATCAAATTGAAGGTTAGAATTGTGAACAGTTCAAAAGGTTGGAATCTTATAACATAGGGATGATAGGGTGTGCACCGATAGTAACACGAACATCGTTTAACTGTCAGAGTTGAGATGTATGGAATATCAGTCATTAGCATCAGCATGCTTAGATAACAATTCCGTACTGGACAAATATCAACATCAAATCCTTCTAAAGGAAATTGGTTAACATACAACGTTCATCATTCAAATGACGGAAGGTAAGACTTCCTCGTCTTCTGCGACAAACGTTCTTATAAGGCATGACTAAAGGCAAAGGCAAGATTCAGAGTGATGCGGAAGCAAATACTACTCACATGGATGTCCTAGACTACCCATTCCTCACCGGTTATGACTTATGTTCCTATGGGAAAATCCTACGCAACTTCGCAAAGGTTATCCTACGAGCGCCTACAGTGGAAACTTAGGGGTCCTAACTTACACAGGCCAAGGGTAGATGTACTACAAGTCGTAAACCTGTCTCTGATACCAAATCTACGTAGTCATACATAAATGAATACTAAAACTAAGGTATCGTCTTCATAAGCTAATCTCTCATCCCAAAGCAAACCCAAGCTCCTGGCTTCCTACTAAAACCTGCCGCAGGAAAAGAAATGCGGCTGAGCTTAAAAAGCCCAGTGAACAGATATATAATAAACGGAAAACAAAATCAAATGGAAATGAACAGACATATCATAATGAATGAGATATAGGAAAAGGAAATAAAGAGTAAGGTTTAGGACAGTCATCCACCACGAGCCCAAACAAATCAAATCATATCATATCGTAACCATAATCTTCAAATCATATAGAGGGGAGACCTCTCAGATAATCAGATAATATGAGGGGTGTCCTCATTCTTCAAATGGAGTAGCTAGCTCCCAAATTTTGTGAAAGACGTGGATTGCACCCATCATCAGTCACCAAATCAAATCATATCATATCATATACAAAGCAAATCTAGGATGCATCCATACGCCCCCCCAAACAAATCATATTGGCCATAACAAATCATAGTGAGCTCATATCAAATCAAAATGGGGACGGTGTACAACATCACTCGAGTACACTAGAGTCATGCCACTGGTGCATCAATGACATGGCCATGTTACCTTCATGGCTAGGAAACATATTTGGCTCGGGTATCAAACTGGGGTCAAAGGTCAAAGGTTCATATCAAAGCAAAGGTTCATATAGTCATAGTCCGAATCTCAAAGTTCATATCAAAGGTTCATATGTCAAAGGTTCAAATGCCAAAGGTTCATATCATAGGTTCAAATCAGAAATCAAGAGGTCGAAGGCACCTTATTAAAAAGGGCAGAATATCTGTACCTTATTCCAAAGCAAAGCACAAACCAAAAGAATAAGATGCAAAGGATCATGTCCTCTCCTTCTTCACACCTAGAGGGGTAGAAAAGAATTACAAACCTTTCCATTTTAAGTAACTTTCCATTTTTAGCAGGTTTCCATATTTAGTAAGTTTCCATATTCTCATTTAGGTTAAGTTATTTTTGAATCATAATATGGCTTTAGGGTGTATTTAAACAAGTCACAAAAGTTTAGGGTTAAATATGACAAGTTTTCATAGTTCAGGGTTATAAACGTAACTTTACCAAAGTTCAAGGTTTAAAAATAGAAATCTCATAATTTACCATTTGAATACTTTAATTTCCAGAATTACACATTTAGTCTTCACGTTTCCATGTTTACAAGTTACACCCCTTTAATTACTTAATTTACACATTACCCTTATAATTATATAAATTACAATTTAAACCTTATTAATATTACATTTGCACCTCAAGCCCTTCATTACCCATATTTACAGAAAAATACCCTTTAAATTAATTATGGCACGACAAGCCCTTCAAGTTTCATAATTTACGATTTACACCCTTTTAATTAATTAATTTCAAATTAAACCTTATACTTATATAATTTACAAATTAACCTTCACAAGATTCGTATTACACATCAAGTCCTTTTATTTCTTCAATTTACAGAAATTAACCTTCAATATAATTATGATACAAACAGCCCTCAAAGTTTCGGTAATTCACACATTTGGTCCTTATACTTTTTAAATTACAAATTCGAATTATATAATTTACTATAATTACATATTAAACCCTTAATTTACCAATTTTACATCATGAGTACTTATTTTAGCATGTTATACGAATGCTCCTTCAAATTTCCATAATTTACACAATAGGTCCCTCTAGTTATCAAAGTTACATATTTAGTCCTTTAAATTACAATTTCAACCTTTAATTATTAACAATTACATATTAAGCCATTAAATCACCAAAATTACACATAACCCCCTGAATATAATTTATTACTCAAAACAGCACCAAGTTTCCAGAAATTACATATTTAGTCCCTCATTTTATTTATTTTTAATTCGACATTAATATTACAATTTAAATCCTTTTCTTGCCTAATTTACATATAAGACCCTCATGTTATAATTTTTACACATTCTCCCAGGTCCATAAAATATTACAAAAATATCCCACAAGTTTTAATAATTACAAAACAGCCCCTTAACATTTAATTATTCAATCGGTACACAAACTATTTATCAAAAATCAAACCCTAATAATCCCAATCATTATCCAATAATTTTTCCATCATTCGAAACACTATTATTTCCAGATTTCATCCCTTGAAAACCCTAGATCGATCGGACTTATGATTTTCCACGATTTTCCCTTTTTCTTTCTTAAATCCGGTTTTAATTAAAATCCATAAATCATGAATTCGACTCAAACAAATCAAGGAACCATTTTTCTCATGTTATATGAGGCATATAGAACCCAGGAAAAATAAGTAAACATCTCATAAAAATCGCATGGATTTATTAGGATCGATTATTCAAAATTAGGGTTTTAAGCTATTCATTTTTCATTCGATCAATACATGAAGCATGGTTCGATTTCAATATTTTTCCCATGTTATATGTGATTGAGAGAGAGCTAAAAAATACCATAAATAATTTAGATCAAAGGATTCACACGCTTCGAATTATTGTTGCTCGGCTAGGGTTTTTCGAACCAATTAATTCACCATGAACACACGATCGACTCCAGGACTTTGTGGCTATTTTTCTCACCTTCCTTGCATCATGAAGAACTCCAGAAAAATAGGTTTTTGATTTCTAAAAATCGGAGGTAGTGTGTGGGAATTTTAAGAGTGGCGGCTCATTGTATTTTTAGGGTTTAGAGGTGAAATAAAATTTATGGAGTGATAAATTAGTGATAGGCCGAACCTTGGGGAGGGCATGGGGCCAAATGACCGGCCTTAATTATGGCCCAATCAATTTTTACCATTTTTACTTTATTTTCCTTAATTTAAATTGTATTTAGAAGGTATTTAATTAATAATAAATATGCATTTAAATTTTTGGTACACACAAGGGTATTTTGGTCATTTCACAACTTGTATAAATATTAATCGAAGTCTTCAAAATTATTTTGTACCATATCTTGCTCGTTTCCAGAAGTTTGGGATCGATTCGGAACTTTAATTAAGCTTTAATTAAATTTTAAAGTTTCAGGGGCATTTTGGTAATTTTTGCATGTTTTATATTTTCGGGTTTTACACCTATTCTTCCTCTCAGCTACACCATTTTGCTGTGGGGTTCTAGCTACACTAAACTCCCTCTTAATACCTTTTTCTCTGCAAAAGTCATCCATCACTCTATTCT
This sequence comes from Artemisia tridentata subsp. tridentata, assembly GCA_021014915.2. NCBI lineage: Eukaryota > Viridiplantae > Streptophyta > Magnoliopsida > Asterales > Asteraceae > Artemisia > Artemisia tridentata. The sequence goes on along the minus strand of CP139509.1, from coordinate 127,701,920 downwards.
TAAATTCAGTCCCATTGTCACATCTGATTACTTTAACTTTCTTATCAACTAGGTTTTCTACCTCAACAATAAGGGTCTTAAGTATTTCACTTGTCTCATCCTTAGTTTTCATAAAGAATACCCAAGAAAACCTACTATAATCATCAGTGACAACAAGACAATATCTCTTAAAGTTCAAGCTATTCACAGAGGTAGGACCAAACAAGTCCATATGCAACATATATAAAGCTTGAGAAATAGAGTTCTGGGTCTTTGGCTTACATGAGGCTCTGTGTTGCTTACCCTTAAGGCAAGAAACACAAGTTTGGTCATTGAGAAAAATTTTGTTTGGCAAACCTCTTACCAATCCATGTTTAGCAATATTGTTAATGGTTTTAAAATTAACATGACCAAGCCTCCTGTGCCATAACATTGATTCTTCCAATGTGGCTTTTGCAACAAGACAAGTAAGTCCAACCTTAGGAACTAGTTTATCCATCTCAACACTGTATGTATTATCCTTTCTAGGGATTTTAAGCAATACTTGACTTTCATCAGGTAGCTTGAAATCAGGGGAAAGTATAAGACAATCAGTATCAGTAAATAAAACTTTGTTCTGTTTATCACAAATTTGTGATACACTGAAAAGATTGTACTTAAGTTCTGGTACATAATACACATTTTCAAAATCAAGGTTACCATTTTTAATTATCCCTTTACCAGTAATTCTTCCTCCAACACCACCACCAAAGACAACTGGTCCTCCATCCAGAGCAATAAAGTCTGAAAGATATGACTTGTTGCCTGTCATGTGCCTTGAACATCCACTGTCTGAAAATCCTCTATCTTCATTGTCATTAGAGGGATGTTCCTGCACACAAAATAAAGGTGTTAGTTTCTTTTGGGGATCCAAACCATCACTAGTTTGGATCTGCCTTGTGCATCAAGATGAGAAAACTTGTTTGAGGTCTTTGATGCACCATTGGGTTTGGTAAAATGTTTATCCCAATGTGCTGAGGCCTTGACAGCATTGCCCCATTTTCCCTTAACATTTAAGTGCCTAGCAGTCGAATTTGCTGGTCTAGCAGTTGGAACTGCTGACCTAGCAGTTGGAACTGCTTGTTTAACTTAGGCACCCACTTCTGATTAGCCATTGCTGTTTTCTGATAAAAATGACTTTTAACTGTTTGTGCATGATTTGAAAATTGTTTTGCACTAGAAACAGTTTGCTTGTTATTAAACCACTGATTTTGACTAGCAGTTGAAACTGTTTTGATGCCAGTCTTTAACATAACAGCTTTAGGTGACATTTTATGATTTGCATTAGGGTTTGTCAATCTAGTTGAACCATTTTGAGTTACCCTAGCATTGTTGTTCCTGTTCACCCTTACATTCCCAGTAACCCTCTTTTTCCATGGGTTAGAATCACAATAAGCAGCCATATGCTCAAAACTTCCACAAACAAAACATACTTTTCTAATCATAGCAAACCTATCATCCATTTTCTTAGATTTTGAATGATTCCAATTTCTATGACTATTCTCAGAACTTGATGATCTGTTCTTAGTCCTGTACATCTCAGCATATCTAACATTTTTCCTAACTGGTTTTATGTTTTTAGTCTTAACCACTTTAGGAGCATGTTTAACTTCTTCCTTAACAACATTAGGTTTTTCCTTAACCTCTACTTTCTCATCATCAGATGTCTACTCCTCAATAGTTGGAGCATCTGAGTTCCTATCAGAGGACATCTTTTCCTCAGAAAGAGATCTATCACTAGCACTCACAAAAGCATCTTCTGCCTTAACAAATTTAACAGGATTTTCACTAATCTTAACACCATATCCAGGAAATTCCATATCCTTAAACTCTTCTAAACCTGTATGAGCTAAATTGATTCCTGGTGGAGCAAACATTCCTCTAAAGGGGGTGCAACTGACTTATAACCTAAACCAGATTTAGCTTTGTTAAGTATTTGACTCTTTACAATCTTCTTAACTCCATCTTAAGTATATTCAAGAGTGTCTACACTTAACTGGATGTTTTCTTTCTCCTTTTTAAGCTTCTCTAGTTCATATACAAGTCCACTCATTTTATTTTCTTTTATTTCCAATTCCCTCTTTAAAAGACCTATCTCATCAGTAAAGTTTGACTCATTCTGTTTATAAAACACAATTTTTTCTTCCAAAACAGCTAATCCTCTTTTATGATTTGACAGACTAAAACTTATTTGATTATATTCAACTCTAAGATCATCATACTGTTTCTTAATATTTTCATAATGTTTTAAAGCATGACAAGAGTTAGAACATTTTTCAGGTTTATATACCTCAGTTTCTGAGAAAACCATCAAACCCAAGTTAGCTGGTTCCTTTTCTTCCTCCATGAAGCTCCAATCAAATCCAGCTCCATCTACAGCTACCATAGCCTTGGAAGAAGGCTCTTCAACATTTATTGTTCTCCTTGACCCTTGCTGATTCTTAAACCCTTGACCCTGGTTGCTTTGTTGTCTTGGACCTCTACATTCCCTGGCAAAGTGCCCCATCTTGTGACAATTAAAGCATTCCACCTTAGACTTATCATACCCAAAACATCTCTTCCATTGAAGGTAATCTTATTCCCAGTCCTTTGGTAATACTTCTTAGCCCTGATGCTTATCAAAGCCAACTGCCACTTCAAATCCATAGCTTCCAAATCATCTTCAGCAATTTGAAGAATATCTTCATTAAAGATCTTTGACCCACCAGACTGTTCTGATACAAATGCATATATGGTCTCATCAGTCAAGCCAGCAGTGCTAGTTTTTACACCAGCAGTGCTAACTGTTGGTATAGCAGTACCAACTGCTTCTTCATCTTCATGGTTAGAACTGTTTGAAGAAGATACAAAAGCCATATTCCTTGAACTGGAACTGGTGCTACCACTCTACTTGACCTTTTGCTCAACAATCTTGAGATTATTGTAAAGCTCATTCATTGTCATATTCTCCATCTCTGGTTTATTGCTCCAAACCACAACATAAGTGTTCCATTCAGCAGGTAAACTGTTTAGAAACTTCATGTTGAGGTCTTCTTGAGGTATCACAATCTTCAACACAGTAAGTTGATTGATGATCTTCTGAAGCCTATTAAAGATTTGATCCAAAGTTTCATTGCTTGATGCAGTGAAGTTCTCATAACTTTGCTTGAGTAGGGTTTTATGTGCCTTCTTGGTAGCTTCATTGCCACCAAATCTTTCCACCACTGCTTCAAAGAGAGTTTTAGCCGACTCATAATGGCTAAAGTTTAGCACTTGATCATTAGGAATTGCCATTAGTAACAAATTCCTAGCCTTCTGATCATTCTTCTTTTTGATTCTCTCCTCGTTTGTAAATGGCTCAGTATTAAGCTTTGTGACCTTGGAACCATCAGCACGTGTTTCTTCAACAGCAACTGGTTTGAAGGAATCACCATTGATAATAATATCCCATAATGCATAGTCTTGCACCATGAAGTATTGCTATATCCTGAGCCGCCATAAGTCGTATTCATTCTGTTTCAGCATGGGGAGTTTAGCAAGGATTGAGGTTTGAGGTGTCTCCATGTCCATCTTCTTGGATTGCTAGTGAGTAAACTTCTGGTTCTTCTAAACTCAACGTATCAAAAACCTTGGGATCTGATACCACTTGACCAGATCTAAACACACACTTTGTGTTGGAGATACTTTGAGTATATACTTGATAGCACGCGGAATTTACTACCAAGTACTTAGAAGAATATGATTATGTTTGGTGATTGAATAAGTAAAACAATAAGAACAACGATATCAACCAAACTTATCACTTCACTATATTGAACGATTACAATAGATCTGAATGATATGTGTATATCGTATTGTATTTGTATATATGTGTATGAAACCCTAATCTAAGGATCTCCTTTCATAATGTAAAGAGTCCTTTACACGTTAAACATCTAACCATATCATTCTATACAAATAAGATATTTACCATATCTTTTCTATAATTATCTTCAAACGGTTTCAACATGATCTCATAAGCAGTCTTAACTGTTCTTCCTTCAGCAGTCCAAACTGCTCTTCCATCAGCAGTCTTAACTGTCCTTGTATCCTTCAACCGTACAAACTGCTTAAGTTTAATTCCCAACAACTACTACTGTGCATTATCTAAATATCTACGTAGCAGCTTTAGTATAAACTATCGTAACAAATTGCAGGTTACCTTAAATACATTTGCAGGGTATTTTGTATCTACTATCTTGACAACAACCTAGACATCTATGTATGGACTACTAGGTTAATATCTTTTCTATGTAGAGTAGCTTTTGTATCACGTATCTCGCCTGCCTTCAATTGTAGCATACCATTGTGTTGTTTCATCTACCAATTCCTATGTTTCTCCGCCCGTGAGACATTTACTTAGTTGTACATCGGTACTCTGACACCCAATCTCATCTCCTCTATTCCGTATAATGTTGCCTTACACTCTTACATCAACTAAACCTCAACAAAACAAAATCAACTTACAACATTTACATGCATAAAATAGCTTAAAAAAAAAAAAAAAAAAAAAAAAAAAAAAAAAAAAAAACAACAACAACAACTTCAAATACATAATAATAGTTATTTTTATTCATAAAACCGTGAAAGGTTGGTTGATGCATAAACCAGAGGCATGTGGACCATAACACAAAATACACAGACTTAAAAAACATAGACGCGACAGGATACTAACAGACGCTTTGATACCTTGACTGGACGCTAAGACTCTAACACAAACTACACATATGCAAAAACTATTGGTAGTAGGCAACGCAACAAAGTACTATCACAAAGTTCACCTAGACCGTTACAAAAATACTGACCCACAATTTACTACAACATTACACATTAACCGAGATCCTACATAACTAACTACAAACTATTTACATAACAAGCGACATCATAACCTTAGTCTGTGCAGCCCGACGTCGCTCACTGGCCCTTACCAACAGATTCAGATAACTGATCTCTTCAATGTCTTCTTCTTCTGCTACCCTTAATCCTTCAAAAGTACGAACAAACACATCCCTTTGCCCAAAACATTCAAACTCCTTCATAATCCTTTGGCTAAAAGCCATACGATTTTAAATCATTGAAATCATGCTTTTATAATAACTGATTGCATGAGTATTGCCTACCCACTCTTGTCTAAGAAGCTCCCCCAAGATATCATCCAAGCACTTGGAACCAGCCTCCTTAGAAAGTCGAGTGCAGAGAGGAAATCGAGCCGCCATGATTGAATAATCAAACACCGTAGGTTGCAAGAGGAATCAATGTTAAACAGAAACAAAATCCACAAACGATTAAATCCTAATTTTAAGAAATCGATTTTCTTCACAAACCCTAATATGTAGGTGTGTTTACTAAGAATGCTCTTTTACTGATATGTATGTGAGAGAAATAAGGCAACACACACTCACCAATAATTATATGACATTTTTTCTAATAAAATCAAAAATATTTAAAAAAAAATAAAAAATAAAAAATAAACAAACAATATGCTGTAAAAAAATTTCATTGCCTTATTGCAAATATAGAATATCTGAAAGTTCATTTAACCAATACTTCTTCGGCAACCCTATCCGCATCGAAGCGCGGGTTAAATATCTCGTTATTTACATGTGATAATCTATCCAAAAGCGACCAAATTATCTAATTGTTCTCACAAATGGTGTTTATTTATTAAAACTAAACTATAAGTCGTAAAGTATTATTTTATATTTTACCAATTCTGGCTTCTTTTTTTCAAAAATTAAAGGTATATGCTGATATTGCGGTGAATTCTGATGTTATGGGAAAATGTGCTGATGTGACAGCACTTTTTCTCACGACATGAGCGAGATGGCTTCACAGTACCTAGTGCTCTAAGAATATTTGTCTCTTGTATGGTGCTCATGAGCTCGTCATATAATTATTACATTTAGATTAAAAAAATTCATTTTAATTTTCATGGCCTTCATGCTGATGTCATATTTGTGTCACCATGTTACATCATAATCAAACAATTAAGTTCTTGGTCTTCGTACGAGGTACCAGGATATAATCAGTATGAGATCTTCTATACGTGGTCTAACATTTTCCTTACAAATTAAAAGCATTATCTTATGTGGTCTAACATTGTCCTTACAAATTAAAAGCAAGTTGCAAAAGGGTTAATAAACAAAAAAGTAGCTATATTTTACAAAAAAATTCGCCTAAGTTACTCAACATTCAAATTGTTCATCTAAGTTACTAATGTTTGCGTATTTATTCTGTAGGATAGTGATCTTTAAAAAAAGTGTAATTCCCGTCACTCCATGGATGGGTTACCGGCTAACATTGTCAAATGGGTATCCACGTTGGATTGACCCATTTCCAACAGATAATTTGACTAGTCAACAGAAACTTTATTATATAACCTACCACTCACTCACCTAATTTTATTAAATTACTCATTCACTCCCCAAATTAAATTAGTTCCTTTCCTTCCTTCTCCCCCAAATTAAACACACTTTCACTACTAAACATCAATTGCTATGGTTTGCGGCTGTGGTGAGTTAGCTAGGTGTCGAACATCTTGGACACAGAATAACCCAGGTCGAAGATTTCTTGGTTGCCCCAATTACATGGATCCCACAAGAAACTGCAATTACTTTTGGTGAGTTGATGTTTAGTTACCAAATCGATGGTATTAAGCAAAGATGTATCAGCTTCATTTCAATTTGTCAAATGTGCAAGATGAGATTGTTCAGTTGAACAATCGAAACTCAAGGACTGCAATGTATAATAAGATGTTGATGGTGTTGGTGTTGGTGTTGGCCATGTTTCTGTTTAGGTTTGTTTAGGTTTCTTGATGTCCATGTTGGTGTTTAGGTTTGTTTAATAAGGTGGGCTAGGTGTGGTGCTGATGTATTTTGGTTAGTATGTAGGATATGCAAGATGTAAGGCAATCTATGTTATGATGTATTTTGGTTACCTTGTTTAATGAAGTTTATGTTATGGTACATGTCTGTTTTTTTACTCTTTGTTGTTTTACACAATGTTGTTTTACACTTACTATCAAAAGCACAATAATATAAAATTGTAAGAGAAAAAAGCACAATATCAAAATATCTGGATTCACCATTCATTACTAAAGTTGCGCATATTAAGCCAAAAGACGGGCAATGTTAACACAGTTAAGTACTTTAGTTTTTGGATAAATGATTACCCAAAAACAAAAGAAACTTGGTACTTCAAGAGTTAAGTATTGAGTTTCATCCTAAGGTTGTTAAGTACATACTAAAGAGTTAAGTACTAATGGTATATATACCATTCAGGACAAGATCATAATGGCAGATTTATAAAATTGCCTAACATTTGGCATGCCATTTTCAAGTTAACTAAAACTATTCTAAGACCATAGCATCATCAGGTGTTAAACCTGGTCCAGGAGAAGGTGGTCTGTTGAAAAGAATCTGCTTGATCCTTTCTGACTGTCTCCTCCTTATCACTGGTGCAGCTTCATGTTCTTGGTGTTGGTCTTCAATTGCAGCTTCATGTTCAAGTGCAGCAATGACAGGTTCAGCAATTACAGGCTGCCTTTTCAGAGTGTTTCATCTGGTGTGCCTTCATTTACTGCATTTGGACATGCAGGTACTGGAAAACCTTGCATATTCTGCAAATACAAACATTAGCTTAATGACAACACAAATATGAATAAAGGTAACAAATTTAATGAAATAAGGTTTTGGTCTTACCCCTAACATTGCCTCTCCAGTAACTGGATCTTAAGAAACCCCAAATCCTATTAGAGACCTATAAGATCTTGATCTTTCTCCTATACCTCTACTCCTCACTGTTTTCCCATTTACAGTCTTAAAAACAAACCCTACACTTCAATATGCACCCTTAGTAGGTGTCCTAACATTAATAGACCCTCCACTTGCAGACCCTCCCCTTGTTCTCACACCACCCCATGCAGACCCTCCTCTGGTCCTTACACCACCACTAGCAGACCCTCCCCTAGTTCTAACACTACTACTTCTTCTTCAACATCAGACAAATGATCTATTGATGCAGTGTCAATCTCCTCAGAACTAGCTTAGTCATAAACATTATAATCATCCTCTAATTCACTACCACTGTCACTGTCAATTTTTTGAACAGTATTTCCTACATTTTGTGGACTAGTGGCATCATGTACTTCAAACACATAATGAGATACATATATATCTACCACATAATCATTTTTAGCACCACATTCAACACATTCAGCTAAGTCATCATCATTTTTTAGAAATTTCAATCCTAACTCAAAATATAAATTAGGCACAAGATAAAATATTTGTTTGATATCATTTGAACATTCACTTACTAAAAGTTTCACAAAACCAACAAATCCCAATGCAGCAAGATCAATTTTTGGAATTTCAGATAGAATTTCAAAGTCATAAGAAAAAGGGTCTCTTACAAACACACCATTACGATGAAATTTAATCAGAAAAGTGGAGGACGATGAGGAAGATGCCATCTGAAACAAAATCAAGCAATAAAAATTGTTAATTTCACAAAACCCTAAATTTTTAACAAACCCCTAATTTTTAAAATCTAATTTACAGTTAATAAACAATTGAAATCAACAATCAGAGAATAAAAGTTACCTTGTGGTTAAGATGACAACCATAAATCAAACTCAATTTCAAGATTTCTGGATGTATGTGTTGTTAGAGAGAAGATTAGGGTTAATGTGTGTGTATTGGGATCGATGTGTTTAAGTGTGTGTGAGTTTAGTATAAGTTTTGGATCAGACAAAGTATTAATTAAAAGAAAAAAAGAAAAAAATGATATTCATTGCCACGTCGGACTAATAAACGGTTATCATGAGTTAATATAAGGTCAGTCACGTACATAACTGGTTAATCAAACATTAATAACTTAGATGAACAATTTGAAAGTTGAGTAACATAGGCGAACTTTTTTGTAAAGTATAGTTACTTTTTTGTCTATTAACCCCGATGCAAAATGTGTCAAACAAATAAAAACCTCAACAAAAGTCTACATTTTTTAATTAAAAAGATTTATAGAAAGTGTTTGCATCATAGCTATTAAGATTTCAATCTGGCTTTTAAGATTTTCTGCTTTTACGATCCCGCTATGCAAAAACGAATCAATCTTTTATAGGATCTTAAATGGCGTAGGATCTTAAGTAAGATGTCGATCTTACCATAGGATCGTAAGATTTCGATCCGATTCGATCATACTTCTGTTTAATTAACTAACTAATACACAATAAATGAATGAATTTTGTTAAAGTAAAACAATAAAAAAAGCGTGGATAATTATAAATTTTTTATAAGAGTAAAATATATGGATGTTTAAAAGATACAACGTCCTTAATCACCGATAATATATTTTAGTATTTTAAACCATTAAGTGTTGCATTTTCACATTACTATAACTTTGAGAACTCTTCTTTCTTCATGAATTTGCTATACAATAAGCTTTAAATACGAATTACTAGACATATAAGGCATTTAAACATTTAAGTAGGATCTTTCGATATTGTAAAGACAAAAAATAATACATAATAGTAGGATCTCGATCTTGACAGCCTTGGTTTCCATATGATATTGTAGCACGTGAAAGATAATTTTTTCTTTTAGACAGTGATCTCGCCACGTCTTTGACATGTTCTTTTCTAGTCAAACATTTATCTCTGCAGCTAGAGGTTCAATGGTTATATGTTTTCTACATATTTCCCTCTTGTGCATTCTGATAACATTCATCTCTCATGCAACTAGAGGTTCTAGCTTATCATATTATTACACACTACTACAAAAATGGACATAGAGCCCGGTTGAAAGTGTTGATAAAGCCCGGTTTTGCATGAGGGCAAAAAGTGGGAGGGACTCTATCAGGAATTGTCATAGAGCCCGGTTTTAAAAACGAGCTTTATGATGTCTAATAGAGCCCGGTTTTGTTGGTTGAAAACCTTGCTCTATCTGAATAAAAAAACCTATTTTTAATTAGCATAGAGCCCTGGTTTTTGCTTACAAAACATGGCTTTATGAGTCCTTTTTTTTTTTTTTTTTTTTATTAATACCACCTGTTTACATTATATTTGTAGGTGTAAATCAAAAACACAACTAGAAATAAGCAAAACCAACAACAAAATTGTAACAAAACCATAACCATGAATGTCTATACCAAAACCAATGGATTGAAGATCCAAGATCAATTTAACAACAGTTTAATATGGGTATAATTCAACATCAAAACAACAGTTTCACAATCAAGTGATTCATGTACCTGAATTTTTTATTTTGCGCGTCTTGCATCTGCTTCCCTAGATTGATGGTTAGGCCGTGAGTTTAGAGAGAGAGAGAAAGAGATGGGAGACTTCTAGTGAGAGAAAGTAGAGTGTATTAGCTTGAAAGAAAATGAAGTTCCAACCCTTCCCATGGGTGGGAAGGGCTATTTATACAAGACATAAAAACGCCTCTAGTAGGCTATGGACCGGGCTGACAGTGGGTAAAGACCCGACCCGACTCCATGGTGAAACGATATCTAAACTAATATGATTAAACCTACGAGCTACTTAATGCTAATCCATACTCGGGGTGACCGAGTCTTTCATGTGAATATTTTATATTCCTAACAATCTCCCCCTAAGGGAGGTCACCCCGGAAATTACACTTTGAATTCTTGCATTCGATTACATGAATTTGAATTCCTAGCTCGTAGTCTTTGATTCTTCTAAATCTTTAATCTTTGTACTTTCAGCAGTGAACTTTTGATGACTGTTCTTTTGTCTTGGATGATCTTTGAGGATTCTTTGAGGTCATCATCCAACGTACGTCTCCAAGTCATCTTTTTGCAGTATTGTCTCCATGTAATGTTGTGATCTTTGGACCGACATGCTCACACTTTTCTGGATCATGATTTTCAGCATCAGAGTTGCGGAAGCAGTGTTGAAAGTCTTTCAATTATCATGATTTCTTTGATTATGATGGTGAAGTGTGAGCATGGGGTGATGGATCGGCATCTTTTCGGCAATCAGCTGCAACCGCCAGGGATTCCTGCATACAACAGTTAGCAATAAAACGTCCGGCACTTATAGGTTTGGATTTCGAGATTGTTAACAGCATAGTGTGAAAACTTTCTCTAATCCTTGCCAAGGCCATTCCTAAACCGGATACCCCCGAGAGGGCTTACACAGATATACCGAAGTGTATCAACGATTCAGGTGAGTCGCTAAAGTATACCGTAGCATCACTCCACGACTGTAGACCGTTTGAAACCGCCGCGAACACTAAGCGTAATCCACAAGGAATTACCGAAGTGACCTGCTGTCAGGGCTGTTTGATGTTGACCCTGGCAGGAATTTCCATTCAATCACTGAGAATTACATATGTAATTTCTCTCATAAATGTTCTGGCAGATTGCTAAGATCTACGTAGGACTCTTAATTTTACATCTGGTGTTCGTAACATTGAAGCACCAGTTTTGGAAGTATCACGTGTTCCTATGAGATCTTATGATGCATCTCGTGGCTCTAGACTCAATAAGTGCATTTTTGGTAGTCGGAGACTGGAGCGGTGTCTCCTGTTTCAATATCAACATAACTCGTAAAGAGCGGTCGATAGATTATGCAGGGTTCCCCGTGAGAATGAAACAAGTCCTTTTAAGAGAACTTGAGTGGCTAGAAGGTTTAGTGCAGTGCGTCACTGGGTCCATGACGTCTTGTCTTCAATACCGGTGTTACCTTAGTAAGCACCAGTAGCATATGAATTGAACCCGGTTTCTGCCCTAAGGTTGAATAATTGGAGGGCTATTTCTTTTCACCCTTTCTCATTACATTTCTTTTTAATTCTTCAACCCCTTCTTTCTCCTTTCTTATATTACTCCTTTTTTTCATAATCATACCTAAGGACTTTCTAATACTAACTATTCGGTATTGTCCTTGGGTAGATCCCTCCGGCTCTGGCGGATCATAGGACTGTTTTCCTAACCTTAGCCAACTTATAACTTCATAACTATCCTATGTTGCCGTCAACCAAATCTTTGAAAAATTTCTCAAAGTGTTTATAGTTATAAAACACATTTTGCTAACACTTTGAGAGTTTTGTATTTTTCAAATACTCCCCCTTAACATGTGCTCAGATATTTTAATTTAAAATTTGCACATGTTGGGTAGAGATTGCACTTTTGAATTGATCCACCTTCCGTAAACATGGTCAGGCATTCGAGACACACTTACATCACTAGTTAGACTAGCTTGAAATTATTACCCGGCCTGGTCAGGTCCACAGAAGGTTTCTCGAAATGGTTCACTCTACTCAGACAAGTCCTCTTCGAGACAAGCTTACATCACTGGTTAGACCAGCTTGAAATTATTACCCGGCCAGGACAAGTCCTTTCGATTAATGACAGTTTTTTGTTTCGTCAATTCATTGGTGAAGTCTGAGTCGCGCTCACATGAGAACCTATATCCTTATTGTCACCACAAACCATTTGCTCCCCCTCAATATGTGCATTGATATACAAAAGAGTTTAGCACATATGGGAGAGCCTACATTTAAGTCCAAAACATCACATTTTTATCAGATTGCATATTTAAATCACATTCTCTCCCCCGATCAGAAATTTCAAACCTTTTGAGATTTTGTGATCCCAATTGATTTAAATCAGTTTAGAAAATATGGGAGAAAATGTGGTCAGGTTTAATACGTGCTGATAATGGAACATACTAATGCTCCCCCTCAAACCAAGAGGGAGAGTGTCTGATCACTACTGATGCTGCACAAAGTTTAAAAAGGTAACAGAAATTTGAACAAATACTCTACCCCTCAATTAATGACCCGTTTTTATTTAACGAGCTGTAGCCATTGAATTGAGCATCAAGTATTTGTGAAAATTTAAGTCCAATTACCACCTTGTGACAAAAACTCTCCTGAAGAATCATAGACGAGAAAGAATTTGTGATGCAAAGAAGACTTCTCTTCTTATACGATAAATAATGCACTGAAACGTACATTAAATCGAAAGAAACATGGATATAAAGTAATCCATGCCCGGGTGAACTTCACCCAGTGGGAGGAACAGCCGTCTTTTTGGCGACGTGCTTTCCCCATAATGAAGAATGGGTTACAGTCTGAAGTAACTGCAAGCCGTCATGACATGTTTTAATAATTTAGTTGAACTTCTGCCCGAGCTTCATTTAAAGAACCGTGTCATTATTGAATGACATTTCTAGGACCGTAAATGTTATCGATAAATAGAAGACATGCCTAGAGGAACTATTTTTGGTATTTTTGTGTTTTTCTGATTTTTATGGTTTTTATAGGTTTTATATTTTACTATTTTCTTTTTGGTTTAAAATATATACAAGGATACATGAAGCAAATCCCTTACTCCTCATTTTCTTCCTGAAGACACTTAAGGGTTTCTGGCGTCAGACTCTTCATGCCAAGTCGCGGGAGAATAAATTGGAACCATTCTCTCGGGAGTGCCTTAGTAAAGATATATGCCAGCTGAACCTCAGTCCTCACGAAGTAGAGTTCAACCACACCTTTCTCAACCTGTTCCCTGATGAAGTGATGTCGGATATCGATCTGTTTAGATCGAGAGTGCTGGACATTGTTGCAGCAAAGAGCTATGGCACTTTTGTTATCACAATACAGAGTAATCTTGTTGTACACAAAGCCATAGTCTGATAGTTGAGATCTCATCCACAAGACTTGAGCACATCACGCAGACATGGCAATGTATTCAGCCTCTGTGGAAGATATAGATGTACTTATTTGCCTCTTTGATGACCAGCTTACTAACTTCTCTCCCAGAAATTGAGCACCTCCCGACGTACTTCGATGAGTATCTTACACCCCGCATGGTCTGCATCTGCATAGGCTATGAGTGCCATGGCGGTGTCCTTAGAATACCAAAGACCCAAGTGAATAGTCCCTTGAAGGTATCGAAAGACCCGCTTTACCGCTTCGAGATGCCTTTTGGTGGGCTTCGATTGGTACCGAGCACACATGCATACAGCGAATAACATATCTGGCCTGCTAGTGGTGAGATACATCAGGGATCCAATCATACTTCGGAACTTAGTTTGATCAACAGGGATCCCAGAGAGATCTTCATCCAATTTCAATCTCTCAACCATAGGAGTGTCAACAGGATCACTTGAATCAAATCCAAATTTCTTCAATATTTCATTAGCATACTTGGATTGATTTATAAATATGCCTCCGGGACTTTGAGAGATTTGTAAACCCAAGAAGAACGACATTTGTCCCATCATAGACATTTGGAACTTAGAACTCATCTCGTTAGAAAAACGATCACATTCCATAGGATCAGAGGAGGCAAAGATAATGTCATCTACGTAGATCTGAACGTGAAGTAGATGTTTGCCAGTTTTCCTAGTGAATAGCGTAGGATCAACAACACCTTTGGAGAATTTGTTTGCCAGAAGGAACTTAGACAAAGTGTCATACCACGCCCTAGGTACCTGCTTTAGGCCATAGAGAGCCTTCTTCAAACGATAGATGTGAGTAGGGCGTTCAGGGTCCACAAATCCTTCTGGTTGACTGACATAGACTACCTCTTTCAAATCACCATTCAAGAATGTTGTCTTAACATCCATTTGGTAGACTATCATATTCTGACTGGCAACATTAGCGAGAAAGATTCTTATGGCTTCAATTCGAGCAACAGGTGCGAATGATTCTTCAAAGTCTATGCCCTCTTCTTGATGATATCCCTTTGCAACAAGCCGTGCCTTATTTTTCAGAACGTCGCCATGCTCATCAAGTTTCACTTTGAAGATCCACTTAAGAGCGATAATCATTGCACAATCTGGAGGAGGCACTAATTCCCATACTTCAAGTCGATCAAACTCATGAATTTCTTCTTGCATTGCAGTAAACCAGCAGTCTTTAGACAAAGCCATCTTTGAAATCTTTAGGTTTAAATTTGGATAGTACAGAATTAAAGAAGCACCACAATGCATCGGTGGCAAGTTGCTTTCGTGTGGATACCGGACGAGAAGGATTTCCAATGATGTTGTCAATCGGATGATCATTGGTCCATTTTATGAGATGTTCATGTGGTTGAGGGTAGGGAACTGATGTTGCCGTGTTAGGATCCCCTGAAGAAGATGTCTCAGTAGAAGATTCAGGAGAAAATATATTCTCGAATGGAGCATCATTAGCAGGAGCAAAAGGATTCACTTCAAAAGAATGGTCAACTGCAGAGCCTTGCTATACTGAAGGAGATTGAATAATCGATGATGATGATGAGTGACTGGCAGATGGTGCATCTTGACTATTTGAGACAGATACCGATGGACCATCTGAGTTGTGTGGAATTGGAGCATTAGCAACTGGAGGTAAAGGTGGAGCTTCAGTTATAGTATCAACCGTTGGTGGCTCAAAGTATTCATCAAACATCGGATCAAACAAATTCTTCAACTCTTCACTGGTAGTGGGTACATAAGGAACTGCAGGAGTGGGATGCTGTACAAGACCAGAACTAATTGGTCCAGGAGACAAAAGATTAGGTGCGGGTCCATAACTTGTGTGTCCAGGAGCCATTTGCTCAGTCAGCTCATCGAATGTCACGTGAATGGTTTCCATAATTTGTCGGGTTCGTTTGTTGTAGATTTGGTATCCCTTGTGATCTGGTGCATACCCAACGAAGAATCTAATATCTGCTTTAGCCTTTAGTTTTCCCAAATCCTGACTGTCATTTGTCGGGTAGCATAGAGCACCGAACACTTGCAGAAAAGAAAGATCTGGTTTCTTGCCATGTATCAGCTCATATGGAGTTTTGTTGTGAAGAGTATGTATCAAGGATCGGTTTTGGGTGTAACAGGCAGTAGCAATTTCTTCCGCCCAAAGAAACATCGGTGCCTTGGAAAATATCAGCATGGTTCGTGCAGCTTCCACAAGAGTACGATTTCGTCTTTCAACAACCCCGTTCTGCTGAGGAGTGCGTGGAATACTTTTCTGGTGAGTTATGCCAATACTTTCATAAAATTGAATGAGTTATTTGTTAACAAACTCAGTTCCATTGTCTGTGCGGATGATTCTGACGGTTTTGTTGAGTCTTACTTGTAGCTGTTTGATAAGTTTGATGATAACCTCTGGAGTCTCGTCCTTGGTTCTCAAAAACTTCACCCATGTAAACCGAGAGTATTCGTCGACCACCACAAGAATATATTTCTTCCCATTTATACTCTGCACTCTCATTGGTCCGCACAGATCCGTGTGAAGGGTGTGAAGAGCTTGCATAATGGTGTTGACAGTTTTGGGTTTGTGAGTATGCTTCTTGCTTTTGCCCAGTTGACAAGCAGAATAAAGATGATCCTTTTCAAACTTCAATCTGGGCATACCTCGTACAAGATCCTTGCGAGTAAGTTCATTTATGGTGCCGAAGTTTAAGTGATTTAAACGACGGTGCCAAAGCCATGATTTGTTCTTTGAGGCCTTTGACAACAAGCAAATAGGAGAGGACCGCATCATGTCTTCAATAGAGATGGTGTATAGATTAGTGCCACGACTGACTTTAAGGAGATCAATACCATCCAATTCTCTGATGAAACATGTGTGTTTTCTGAAAGCAACTTCAAGATCGGAATCACAAAATTGACCAACAGAGAACAAATTGTGCCCACGTCCTTCCACGTAGTATACCCTGGAAATTACACTGTCACCAACACACATAATCTCCATAACCCATAATCGCCCCAAAATGGTCTTTCCCGAATCTAACTGTACCGATAAACTTATTCACAAAATTCTTGAGCCGTGAGCGATCCCCAGTCATATGTTTTGAGTAGCCTGAGTCCAAATACCAAAGGACGATTTGTACGACCTGCATTTGTAAACACACAACGATGGATAACTGAAAAAGGTGGATCCCCACGTGCAACTGGGGTCCGTTTGGTTAGCACAAAGAAATTCTGGAACTACAGGAATCATAGATGCCATGGTATTCACAGTGGAAACTTTACTAGTAGATGCAATGGACCTAGTTACAGGGCATTGTGTCTCTAACAGGAAAATTCGACCAGTTGGCTTCCATTCCTTAACAATCACTACTTTATGATTAGTCATTCTAGTTAAGGGGCACTTATTTCTAAAGTGAATTTTCTTCCAGTGGGCTTCCATTGATAACCAACATTAGCAAACAGATTTCCTGTTGCTTTCCAAATTTGCTTACTTAGTTTAGGTTTCCTAACATTCTTAACTGGGGATGTTTATAAGACATCAAGAATGACACAACACAATCATCATGATTACCAGAGATTAAGCATTCATTACATGTTTTGCAGACAGCATTAGAATTCGAATTAATTACAGTACGCTTAAAGCTAATACTAGAATCAACACGATTCATTTCGTTCAAACCAAACTTATTGTTCCTAGGGTGGTCTTCTACTTTCTTCTCATGAGCACTCTTAGCTGGCGCAGTCCTATCTTTCTTTGTATTGTGACTAGGCTTTGACCCGCTAGCTTTAGTGTCACTGTTTACTCCTGTAGAAGCAATGATGGGAACATTAGTTTGTTTTACTGCTATTTGTTTTTCCGTTTTTGATGTGCTGGGTTCAGATGTTTTCAATGGTACATCAAAGGTTACATGCTTGTTCTTAGTCACTGAGGATGATTCAATAAACCTATCTCGCTTGTTATCAATCTTAGGACATGTGCCAATGACGTATTCTAAGAGTTCCTGAGATCGTTTATTGAGGAAGCAGGCATCTACAACTGCATTATCAAGTGGTTTCTCTATCCTATCCTCTTCTACGGTCTCACGAAGAATGTCAAGACTATCCTTAAGATAAGTGAGATAAACATGATGAGCTGACCTATTGTTCCTAAGAGGAAGCGGAATAGTCAAAGCATCAATTGCATATTTTCTGCCAGCAGAAACCTTTGGAACAATATTATCACTGGTGACGACTGGCATTTTCCCTTTCACCTGAGCCTTTAGATTCTCAATCTCATTAAGCAAAGAAGTTATTTTTTATTGGTTTTATCACGTGTGATTTTAATCGAATCATATAACTCTTTGTAACGCTGTTTAACATTTGAATTTTTAGCTTGAAACCAATCATTTTCATGTTGTAATTTATTGATGGTATCTTGATAGTGAAAATTCTGAGAATCTAAAGACGATGGTTTATGGGTGCCAGTCACATCACTCTTATTAGACTTTAATTGAGCAATTTAGGCCCTCAATTTTCGAATCATGTTAGTGTGAGCTTGAATTTTTTCATCTCGCTTGCTTAATTCAAAATATGCATCAAATTCAGGAGCATCCAAAGATGTCTTGGCATTTGAGATTTTAATTCTTTCTTCTAAATGTTGATATTTTAATTGCAAATTAAGATTATCAACCTCTAGTTTTGAAAAATGCCTGACCATGTTATCATGGTCATCGTTTTGGATTTTCTCATGCAATTTTAAATTCTCCCCCTCAAGCTCAACAACACGATTCTGGGTAACATTCAATGCAATAGACAACTCATGAAATTGACAAGCAGTTAAAGCAGAATCAGTAGCAGTATAAAATACATCCAGTGCAATACATCTAGCAATCATATTCTCATTGGTGATGAGAATGTTCTTTCTTTCAATCTCACTACATTTAAGATCAATAGCATTTTGTTTTCCCACATTTTCCATATCTTTAAACACTTCTTTCATTTCTTTTAATTCAGTTTCAAGGGTTTTTTCCATGCCCTCAAAATGTTCTTTGAGAAGTTTAAAAAATGGAATAACCTCAGTTAAGTAGCACCGTTTTGTCTGTTCAAAGCCCCTTTCCCCTTCAGTAATTCCCGTTGGCGTAATTCTCTTCTTACATGTTTTATCGAAATCAGCAAATAGTTGACAAAGAACATATATGCTAATTAGATTTTTACATTCTGTGGGAAGAGTTAAAGGAACTAAGTGCATGGGTGTATTGGGTGGGTACACCGTTGCTGCAGCTATCTTTCTAAAGGGTGGAGCTTTGGCTTGAAATTCTTCGGCTTTCATTTTTTCTAAGTCTAAGGACCAAAATATTTGTTCTGGAGTCAACTTAGTTTGAGGTACGAATATAGCTAATCGGTTCTCCTCAGAGTAATCATGGGGTTTGATTATGACTCGATTTGCTATACATTTGGGATCCTTCAATTTTTCAGCCAATCTTTCTCTATTTATTACTTCTATCTCATTACTCTCTTCAAATGATGACACATCGGGAGGGGCATGACCAGGCTTAAGCATTACATTTGCATCATATAATGCAGGTTGGGCAACTTTAACACTCCTAAGAAAAACTGATTTAGGTTCACCTACATCCTTTTCACTATTTTCATCACACAACTTTTTATGCTTTTGAATTATTTGAGCAGTTCGTCTGGTTTAGTCTTGTGTGTACAACTTGTTTTCAATCTTATTCTTTAACGTTTTAAGTCTGGAAAAATCAGTTAAGAGTTTTGTTTCTTTTTCTTTGAAATCATGTTTTAGTGTAACTACACTTTCTTGGATCTCCTGTTTTTGTTTAACAGTTTGATCAAGTTGTTTTCGTAAAGAATATAACTCATTTTTCAATGTTTCTTCCCTTAAATTATGTTCTGTTATGAATGTACGCATTTGACTATCCATTTTCTGCTCACGTTCAGTTAGCTCAAATTTTGCACGTTGTTCATATATGGCCACCTAATCTTTATAGATGTTAAGTCTAGTGGTCAAAGTGTCATCAGGGATAAACACGGTGTTCTCATGCAACTCACAAGCATTATCAACAACAGAAGATGCACTACTTGGTACAACAGACACGTCGTTGTGATTCACATATTGTTCATATGGGATAACATTACTATTTCCCATATCAGCACTATCTGATTCAACAACATCTGTCTATTGTACTTTGTTGGGAATCTTTTGTTCATCGACCATATTATACATGTCATACAACTTTAGTACCTCAGATATGATAGATGCATTGGAAGGACCAGATTGTTGTGGTGATGATACTGCAGAAGACAGATTAGCCATGAAGATGGTTTGAGCAGTGGGTTCATCATCAACGTCTGAGTCAAAAGCATCACAGTCATCAGCTTTGAAGATGTTGGGATCATTTAGTGCCAAGTCCTGAACTAGTTGATCATCCACATCAGCATCAAACGTGTTCCCCTCATCACCAGCAAGAAACAATAACTCTTTCTTCGTCCAAAGCTACTCCATTCTCTTAAGCTTGCATCAACAGCATCTTATCTTTGAAGTAGTCAGAGTTCTGTGGACGCTTTGGTTGAGTGCAGTTCCTTTCTATGTGTCCTAGTCCACCACAATTGTAACATTTGATTTGCCTTCCCTGTCCCTGATTAGCATTCCCAACTCTGTTCTGTATGTTACCCCGACCAATGTTCCTTTGATTCACATTCTGCCTTCCCTGAACATTCTGAATCATAACCCTTCCATCTTCCACTATTGCTTGATTAAGTGGATTTGATGAAGTTCGAAGTTGGTTGTCGGTTTGAGGGAGTGTTGCTCTGAACTGTTGGACAAGTAAAGAAACTTGGTTGGAGAGATTATCAATCATCTTGTCAGTATGAGAGGATCCTGAATCAGTTGGGTGTTCACAGCATATGGTGGGTGCAAAGATGATTGGACAAATGATGTCTGATTCTGTGATGAATAGAGGATGGTGATAAACTTGATCAAGTGAGGATTGATTGAACGGCTGAACATTTGAGACAAGTGCAAGTGGATCATTAGTTGTCGTTGGATTGATTCTTTCCCTTAATTGACGATCATAGACAGCATGCTTTTCATGTTGTTGTAAGTAAGCATACAGTTGTTATAATTCGTCTCTCTCAATCCTTTGTTGAGCTTCACGGCTGTGACAATTCTATCCCACTCGGGTGACATGTTGTTCACAAACTTAGAATTGAGCTGGATATTTGGCATTGTCATCCTGATGATCCTCATGTCATTACAAGCTTGTGAAATCTCACATAATAGTCAGTGATGTTTTCACCAAGATTCATCTTGAAGTGCTCAAACTCATCATACAACTGAGATTCATGATCTTCTTTGGTCAGTTCAGATCCAGCCAGAAGCATTTTAACATTGTCCCAAACAGCTTTGGCTTCAGTGTTGAAGTTGATAAGCTTGTAAACGTCTTTGGGAAGTCCTTGAATCACAATGTTAGAAGCTCTAATGTCTGCATCATAACACTTCTTCTCCTCCTCATTAAGATCGTTGTAATCATGTGGGCTATCGATTCCAAGAGTGACAGTTCCATCCTCAGCGGTAGTGACAACATCTCTAGTGGTGCCCATTTGAAAAGATCCTTCATCAATGGATTTAAGAATGTTAACACCATTCTCTTTTCCCAAGCAATAAAGTCGGATTCTTTGTGCCCATGATTCATAATCCGTCATATCAAGCATAGGAGGGCGGGTATCGGACCCGGCAGCTTGAATGTCATCAGAAGAAGTGCTTGCCATGATGTAAACTTGCACGGGATTTTACAATTCTATGATTTAAACCGAGAAATAGATTCTTTCGAGGGATTTTACAAAAATCAAGAATAAACCGTGATTTGATTACTTGAATGTGTTACGATGAAAGTTTGGATCGATAATGATTAGTGATTGTGTGTTAAGATGAATGATTAGTGATTGTGTGTTAAGATGAAAGATTGTTTAGATCGATAATGAGCTATTGTTGTTAAGTTGTGATTGGATTTGTTGAAATGTTTAGTTAGTCTTAAGAGGTCTTCAAAATGGTAAACCGCAGAGTCCAAACCTCAACATCAAACCGCAATACAGAACTTCAAAACGCAGACCACCAAAAAGCAGAAGTCCAAGACGCAGTAGCTTGATCAAAATGCAATGTCAAAACTCAATAGTCAAAACGGAATAGCATCAAAACGCAATTTATCACAAAACACAGAAGACCAAAACGCAATCACAAGGAGACAAACCGCAGTAACTCAAAACTCAGGCTTGACAAACCGCAGAAACAACAAATCGCATAAACAGCAAATCACAGAAACTACAAACCGCAACTGCAAAATGACAAAACGCAAAGGGCAAAATGTCACTTTCACTGCGTTTTGTATTCTTTCCCATTTTAGTTAAAAACCAAATCGCAGTCAGATTTATTGCCAAACCATAGTCAACAATATCCCAAACAAACTCAAAACGCAACAAGGAATTCTTTACCGTGGGTCAAACCGCAGTGAAGAATAATTCAACAAACAATCAAAATAACCACCAAGTAGCCCGTAGATAAGCAAAGAACGATACAAGAGATAGTGTAGAACACAAAAGTACAATTCTTTGGCAAATCTACTCACCAACAAAGCCCAAAACCGTGTTTGTCTTGCCTTTTCAATTCGAACCAAAAAAACAATAAGAATAACCACAAGTAAGCTACAAATCCAAACACATACAACCAAGCTAATCAACCATGGCTCTTGATACCAATTGTAAGATATAAGATCACATAACATACTTAAAGATTGATGGTTAGGCCATGAGTTTAGAGAGAGAGAGAAAGAGATGGGAGACTTCTAGTGAGAGAAAGTAGAGTGTATTAGCTTGAAAGCAAATAAAGTTCCAACCCTTCCATGGGTAGGAAGGGCTATTTATACAAGATACAAAAACGCCTCTAGTAGGCTATGGACCGGGCTGACAGTGGGTAAAGACCCGACCCGACTCCATGGTGAAATGATATCTAAACTAATATGATTAAACTTACAAGCTACTTAATGCTAATCCATACTCGGGGTGACCGAGTCTTTCTTGTGAATATTTATATTCCTAAAAAACTTGCTTTTGGAGGAAGACAATGTTCCATTTGCTAAACTTGATTTACAAAGAAACAATAAATAATCAAGTCATTTACTCCTTCAAAAACATAACTTTCATAGAATGTAATTACCATAACCATCCTACAGTAATAAAAAATATCTCTTTTCTATTCTATGTCAATATATGTAGTCCGATGATAAAATAAAGTACAAGCATTTATAGAGTCGGTAACAATGCAATATGAAGAATATTCTTTGAATAAGTTAACAGACCTTGAAATCTTGAATAACTACTTCCCTTTTCCATTGCTCAAATGCACCATGGAAGGAGCTACTTTCCTCCTCGTCTTTAAATTGAATAGTGATTCCCTTTGAATAAGTTTTCTGTTTCGAACGTAAAAATACCAAGTTACAATCTACCAATTTATGCATATTGCACACCATAATAATACTCACATAATTAGCAGCATGGTTTTCTTATATATATTAAATGAATCAGAAAGTGTTATATTCGAGCATAAGTAACAAGAAAACTATTTTAAAGAATATCCATAGCAAGATATCGTTTAAACTAGTTTGATTAGAGAAATAACATGAACGTGCAAGTCGGAGTAAATAATACAAATGAGTACCATCTTGCATACCTCTTTTGACATTTCAGAACCTTCTGATACCAAAGTGATTGGACTTCACCTTACCTGTAACGCTGAAACCCCCAAAACAGTAACAAATTAGCACGTAAATACAAACAACAGCGACAAAAATATAAAAATAAAAAGAGATGATTTCGTTCCGTTATCATCATTATCCAAAGTCTTACACAAATCCTCATGATCAGGACCCACAAAATGGAAAATGTTACAGCTCAAATAGCATATACTTGAATAATTGGCATCTGACATAGTAACACTCAACACCAATGTTGCAAGATTAACACAAATCAAACCCACATTGGCTAAAATAACACAATTAACATCCTAACTCACATCATAAATTCTTCAATGTTCAATAATAAATCAAAACACATCTCGGTAGCTAAACAGCTTGGTTGTGGCTAGGAAAAGGTTTAAAACATCCACGGAGACACTCCGGTTAGGCGGTTAGGCCGTGTACATTTGAGTCAAAGACTCACCCCATCCGTTTACCCGTTTTACAAATCAGACTAAAAAAATCCTAATTTAAACCATAACTCAGTTGAAATTCAAATAATAATAATAATAATCAACACCCAACCATATAAATATATAAAGGATTAGCTGAACTTTAGATTTTCGTCAAAACCCATAAATTTGAGATGTATGCAGCTGTGTTTAAAAAAGCACGCCTTGTAGCGCCTGAGGTGCGAGACGAGGTGAGGCAGTAGCTTGATGGCATCGGATACCCCGAGGCGAAGCAATTACGAAAGGCAGTGAGGCACATGCTTTAAGGTTGCCTCAGCCGAGGCACGCCTTGGACGCTTTTTGGCGCCTCTATGTATATTGGGCCTTAAAACTATAATTTAAACTTATGATGTATATTATGCTTCTTTAGATGGGCTTATTACTTTTTGGCGCCTCTATGTATATTGGGCCTTAACACTATAATTAAAACCCACGTATGCAGTAAAATATGTAATTAATAAACAATGTCACTTACTATGAGCGTTGCCTCATATGCATGAATATTTTGAGATGAACTGTTGCTACCACATGAGGTCAACTTGAGATGCTGCAAGTAAATATGATTACGAACATTAGTATTATTTCTTTGCTTTAAGTAAATATGATTATGGTACCAATAGGTCACTTACATTTCTCAGATATAGAACCGGTTTGACAGTAATGCCTAAAAATCACAAGAGACAGGGGTAATATTTGGCCAGTTATTTGAGACCATAAATAGCATATAGCATAAATAGGGGACATAAATAAATACCCTTTGCTGCAACTGTGTTCTTGTGTACTTGTTGGACAATACGACCTTGGTGAACAAAACAGCTCGCCACTAGTTCTAATATATGCCCATATTCTTGCTCCACCACAAGTATGATTAGGCATTGCAGGAGGCAGTTAGTAAGTATCATTATGTCAACATTGTCATTTGCTCGAGCCATGTGTAGCGCTACAAATATAGAAAACCAAATAATTAAGCTAAAAGTATAACCATACTAACATGTAGATAAGTTACATAGTTTTCCAATGACAAATCAGTGATTCCAAAGAAAGAGCAAGTCAAGCATTTCGAATGACCATGTTGGCCATCTAGGTTGGTGTTTTGAGTCCATAGATAGACAACACAACTAACATTCTCAAATGACATCATTCAAAATAAGACCATGTAATGAGCACATTTAAAATTATATGACATATGCTTAAACCAAAGATACATCATTGCAGAGGGTACTTTACCATATCTCACATTATACATCGTTACATGTATGACCAAAACACAAGCATAAACACCCATTTATGACAGCAAATACCACAACTAAACACCCCATTTATGACAGCAAACACCACAACTAAACACCCAATTTATGAAAGCAAACACCAAGTCCTGAAACCCCTATTTTTTACCGCAAACAGCAGGTTCAAACACCCTATATGTGACAGCAAAAAGTTCGACCAAACGCCCCATTTATTACAGCAAATAGCACAACCAAAACACCCATTTACAACTGATTATATTGTCTTTATATTGGTTAATCGGTGATGTTAAGAGGTAGAACATACTCCATCAAATTCAATATAAACGAATAAAAAGTCCTAAGCTTACAAGTGCCATGAATCAATCAAAAAACATCCCAAAATGCAACCGATATCTCGAATTCACACCTACAAATCAAAAAACACCATCAGCACCCCATCAATCTCCAAAACATAAAAAATAAAAAATAATAATAAAATAAAATAAAATAATACAAACTTTATGATTCATCACAACAAAATTCACCATTTTTATAATTAAGCACTCATTAATCTTGTATATTCCAAGAATTGATGATCAAAATCTCCTATAACCACCTCTATATAACTGCAAACAACAACCACACAATTAAAAACTAAAACCTTAACAAATATTTATTCAAAATAATTAAAAAGACAGAATTTATACTTGATTGTTGAACATTGAGCGAACTATTAATGGTTATGCAAGCCTCTATTTTGTTGGAAATTGTGTTTAATTTTGGAATTAGCGATGTTTATAAACCCTAATGGAATCTAATTGCAGGATTTGAAATGGGAGTTAGGGCTAAATTGAAGGAAGGGTTTGGGGTTGTGAAAGTGAAGAGGGGGAAAAGAGATTAGGGCTTTGTGAAGGTATGAAAATTGGGGAGGGAAATAACCCGCCCAAAAGTTTTAAGCATTTTCATTTCATTTTGAAAAGAACCGTATGTTTTGATGTTACGAAACAACATTTGATAAAGCCGGGTTTTGCAATAGAAAACAGGGCTCTAATGGTGTTTTAGATAAAGCCTGGTTTTGTAAAAGAAAACATGGCTCTTTAAAGAGGAATAGAGCCTGGTTTTGAGTAAGAAAACGCGGCTTTAATTTTTTTCCAACATAGAGCCCGGTTTTAAAAAAGAAAACATGGCTCTATAGCCTGTTGAATCGCTTTAGAGCCCTTTCTTTACTAAAACCGGGCTCTATTAAGGGGGCTCTATGTCCATTTTTGTAGTAGTGACACCAACAAAAAGAAAAAATAGTTTATTAATTTTCATGCTGATGTCATATTTGTGTCACAATGTTACGTCATTATCAAACAAGTTCTTGGTCATCGTACGTGGTACCTAGATATATAATCAAGGTGAGGGGGTCTCGAAATATTATGTGGTCTAACATTGTTCTTAAAAAAGAAAGTTGCAAAAAGTGCCAAACAAATAAAAATTTGAACATTACTACAATGATACTTACTTTTTCTTCATCATCTTGCCTTCGGTTTCTTGTAATCTCATCATTTTGCATTTTATGTCTATGTAACCAAAATCAAGATGATGTGTTATGTAAAGCAACCGAAAGATTGGCACTCATCCAGTTCAAAAACAAGCTTATTGACCGAGCCAACCGCCTCTCGTCTTGGACCGGTAATGATTGTTGCAGTTGGTCTGGTGTGGTATGTGATAACTTCACAGGGCACGTCCTTGAGATTCGCCTTCGTGGACCTGATGAAACCAATGATGAACTCGAAGAAGCATCAAAACAAATGTTAGGTGGAAACATAAGTTCTAGCTTGATCAAGTTGGTACAACTTAGGTATCTAGACTTAAGTGGCAACGACTTTGGATTCGGCCCTGTTCCAGCATTCATTGGTTCTCTAAAAAATCTGACATATCTAAATATGTCAAAGTCGCAATTTGGCGGGGAAGTTCCTCAGAAGCTCGGGAGTTTGTCTAGGTTACGAGTTCTAGCTCTTCAGGACGATAAGATATTCAGTAATCTCCATTCGGATAATTTAAGCTGGCTAAGTAATCTAAAACAATTGCAGCATCTAGATATGGCGGGTGTTAACCTCTCTGAAGCTTCAAATTGGCTTCAGGTGATCAGTACTCTCTCTTCATTGCAAGAACTACACTTTTCTTCATGTAGCCTAACTCAGATTCCTAGTGATCCAACCACAGTTAGTTTTACTTCTCTTATCGTCCTAGATCTTTCGGATAACCTATTTGATAGTTTGTTGCCTGGTTGGATTTTTACTCTACATGATTTAAAATTATTAGATCTTACTAATTGTTTTATTAGAGGTCTAAATCCTACCCATAGTGGTTTCCGTAGCATGCCTTCTTTGACTACTCTTCGTGTTTCAAGTAACATGTTTGTTAATTCTTCCTCGATATTGAATGGGTTGTCTAGCCTACGTGATCTTCGTTTGCTTGATGTTAGTAGCTGCAATCTTTCTGTTCCAATTCTTACCAATCTTCAAAACTTATCCCGGATTGTTTATATTGATTTATCGAACAATCAAATTGCGGAGGAGATACCTAAATCTTTAAGTAATCTTTGCAATTTGACTACCCTTGATCTGCAATCTAACATTTTTTCGGGGGATGTGTCTGAGCTTCTTGAACGATTTTGTGAGTGCGAGTCCCCTAAATTGGAGCTATTAGCCATGCGTGGTAATTATCTAACTGGTCGACTCCCACGAGAACTTGGAAGATTGCAAAACTTATCCAGCATTGATCTTGCTTACAATCAGTTAAGAGGAACCATTCCGGATTCTATTGGAAGTTTGTCACTCTTGAAGACGTTTCAGATGAATATAAATGAACTTGAAGGTTCGATCCCTGAAACGATTGGTGGTTTATCATCATTGGAATTCTTAGATCTTTCCTTTAACAAGTTGAATGGGAGTCTTCCTGAAAGTATTGGAAAGCTTGGGAATCTATATTTTCTAACTCTTCATCACAATTTTTTTACGGGTATTGTGACCGAAAACTACTTTACTAATCTGACATCCTTGGCCACTTTGTGGATTGGGGATAACAAGTTAGCGTTTAAGATAAATGAAAATTGGATCCCGCCTTTCCAACTGACTGTGTTAAGAATTGGTTCTTGCAGTCTAGGCCCTCGTTTTCCTTCGTGGGTTCAGTCGCAAACCATGTTAGAAGAATTGGATTTAGCCAACGCAAACATATCAGGCATCATCCCCAATTGGATTTGGACTACGTTCTCTAGCTTAATGTTCTTGAACATATCCCACAATAACATTCAAGGGAAGTTAGGAGATATTAGTTCTCTTACAGCAGTAGAGATCGTCCTAGATCTAAGTGCCAACCTTTTCACCGGTCTTTTGCCTAGTAATTTTAGCAAACCCAACCTGGCTTTCCTAGATCTTTCGTACAACAATCTTTCAGGATCTCTAGATCAGTTTCTGTGTTCCGAGATTCAGGAAACTCAACTGCTAAGAGTTCTTAATCTAGGAAACAATAACATGTCAGGTGTTATTCCAGATTGTTGGATAAACTGGGAGTCTTTAGTCTTTCTGAACCTAGAGAATAATCGATTTTCTGGTACAATCCCATCCTCCTTAGGAAATATTTCTTCCCTATTATCATTGGCTATTCAAGGTAACAGGCTATCAGGGAGCTTACCCGTGTCGTTACTGAATTCCAAGAGCTTGGTCATTCTTGAGCTTTCAGAAAACAAATTGACGGGAAGTATACCAGCATTAATAGGTAGAGAGAGTACAGGTCTGAAACTTCTAAGCCTTCGTTCAAACAAGTTAGAAGGTAACATCCCAGATGAAATTTGTCATCTCAGTTCTATTCAGATCTTGGATCTTGGTCATAATGATCTTTCTGGGAACCTACCGAGATGTTTTGACAACCTTACTGTCATTTCTGGAAGGGAGACCTTAAGTCCTATTGTTCTTTACGATAAACTATTTCAGAATCAAGTTTTAGGCAGCGCAAAGTTGGTGACAAAGGGGATGCTTAGAGCATATAGCACCATCCTTTATCTAGTGACAGCATTAGACCTTTCAGAAAACCAATTTTCTGGGTCAATTCCTAGTGAACTTGTGGAACTTCAGGGCTTACGGTACCTGAATTTGTCACAAAATGATTTAGCTGGAAGTATTCCTAACACATTCAGAGAAATGAGACAGCTTGAATCTTTAGATCTTTCATTCAATCATCTTGACGGAATGATTCCTACCAGCTTATCATCGTTAAGTGGTTTGAATTTCTTGAATGTATCGTACAATAACCTAACCGGAAGAATCCCGACAGGCCCACAACTTCAACTGTTCACTGAGTCCAGTTTTGTTGGAAATGCACTATGTGGGGCTCCTCTTGCAGCTTGTAAACCCAAGAATGATGATACCGAAGGAACCAATGACCAAGATGATGAATCAGATGCTATCGATTGGATTCTAGTGATCTTTACGCTAGTTGGTTTGGCTGTTGGTTTTTGGATCATCATTGTCCCGTTGCTTGTTAGCATGCGATGGAGAAATGCATATTATCATTTTCTTGACGAAATGAGAATTAAGCTTCAAGATTTCATTCTTCTCATATTCCCCTGTAAGTCTAAATCTAAACTTCTAGTGTTTAATTTTATTCTTTGTTTAGATGTTCATTTTGCTTAAAATGTTATGAAATAAATTACAACACGTACCGGTACATTAAAAAATCGCTTAGAAAACATCTTTAAAAATAATTAAAGTCAGGCCAAATAAATATAACTTAGTATTCGTTGTATATTCTTTTCAAGAAGTTTGATAACATGTATTTGACTCAAAGTTTTATTGTCCTGCTTATTCAAAAACAATACAAAGCTTAACTGAAAATAAGAAAAAATAGGAACATGAGAAGCAATATATAAATTTAAAATTATGCTAGATAAATACGTGTGGAAAAATAATTAACAGGAAAAGAAAGGCAAAAAACTTCAAAATGTAGCGAGTGTGAGAAACTTTCTGTAATCAAATGATTTAATCTCATTTAGAAAATTACGTAAGTAGTGTGCAAACAGAAAACAGTTTACACGTTTGGATTTGATTATATGGATCGTAACATGCAGGCTTTAAAAGGCATAAGCCACTTCCAGGAACTATTATCTTCAGCGATCAAGTTCAAGAATTGGATTTATCACAACACATCGTAAACACAGGTTAGTACTTTGAATTAAAAGTCACCATACGATCCTCAATCTTCATTTTGTTGATTTTCTTTGTTAACGGTGTGAATCACAATATCTGTTTTTCTCGTAACTTGTAGGCTATAAACAAAATGAGTCGTTCTCTGAAGCTAGCACCTCAACTCAACAAGCTCAGTAATCTGATTCTTAGTAACCCGTTGATGATCAAGACTTAATGAGGTCAAATTCAATCTAAATATTTGTTAATCTCCATCTCTCTTGATTTAAGTGGTAATCATTCTGCAACCTGATCTTCGGTTTCTCATAGTTGTACCTTGACTCACAGGATATGAAGAGTGATCATGCAATAGGACTATTTCGGGAATTGTATACATAGTAGATAGATCTATAGCTGTGCTCTTTGTAGTAACATCTCCAGCGTGCTTCTAAGTAGGTTTAGCTATCTTATAATCCATGTTTCGCTGATATAAACTATAATTTCGGGAATAGACTCCCGATTATAAAGTCAATATCAAATAAATGATATGTTGTTCGCATAAATGGTATACGTATGTTTGTAAACTACTCCTTATTTATTATCCCTTTTTTATGGCATTGTGGTAATGGATATACCGAAATTTATGGCCAATCACATATGGGTAGGTGAGTGGTGAAAGCATGAGATTCAATTAAAAAGTCCATATTTCAAATGAAGACACCTTTAGTTCCTTGCCTAGTTGCCTCTCTAAAGATCCATAATCCTGGATTACGTGATGGTTTTTCTTCCGGTTCTACGAATGTGCTGGGGTATTGTAAGAGCATGCACGCAGAAGCGCACATTAATTCCATAATCGTAGAGTACGTGATGGTATTTCGCTCCTTGTTGTTCTAGTGTCTGTCCGCTTGTTCATGTGCAATTCAGACCTCTCTGCACCACCTTTAGACATCTGTCCCGATATTATAAACTTCTAGCTATTTCCATGTACTTTCTTTGATCAACAACCAAGTATATAATTAAGCTTTCATATAATGGATCTTAGTTTATCTATATTAAGAATTTTTGGAATTCAAGTAGCATATATCCACTGTTCACTTTGAGCCATCTACTTTTGGTGATACGCATTTTCTGTAATTAGCTCAATATATTTTCTGCCAAAAAAGAAATTCGACATAAAATAAGTTATGTGTAACTAGCTAGGTTAGTGTAATTAAGTTAGATTTTCTCCACCTATCTTGAAAAAATTCATATAAAGTAATTAAAATTTAGCATCATTTGACACAAACTTTTATTTGTGATCACTAGCTAGGAGTGTAGATCCCAAATATGAGTCGATATATGAAATTGCAATGAAATCTGAATAACTATATTAATCGTCTAACTATTGTAATGTTACATGTACATAAGTATATATACTAGTCGAATGGTTGTGAACCAAACGACACACCCTTTCGGTTTTATAACCGATTCTGTAACTAACTATCTAATAACTACCTTTGTAACCGAATTAACTAACTTTCGGTTACAAACTATCTATTGTACAACTTTGTTCCTTCTTGTTTTATCATGAAGCAATATCGAGATTAAACTTGTTCACTAGATAGGAGTGTAGATCAGAACAAAAACACAACCATAGATATATATCACTGAACAGGAATCAATTGAAGTGCTATACAAATCGACTGTTTGATCCTAAACCTAAAAGAAACATGTTTTTCGAACAGTTATATCACGGGTTTTGGTTGCTACTGCGGTTCTTTCTACTGTTGCGAGACTTCATTTACTTCTTCTAAAAACAGGTTCATGGGGCTTTTGGTTTCTGAATTGTTATATTGTGTTTCGTTTGTTGCTGTGGTTCTTTTGCTTCTTCAAAACTGTTGTAGGGATTGCTTTTTCCTAACAGATGGTTTAGTTTTGTTTGTTGTGGTGCATTGGTACGGTGTATGTTCCGTTGTTATGGCTATTGTGCAGTTTCGTTTCCCCTTTGTGGGTCTTAGTGGTTGTCATGATGGTAGCCGAAACGGGTGTTATACATATTAGGTGTATTGCTATTAGAGACAAATAAAACATAACATAAAAATCATAAAAGTGTAGAGAACGATACCGTAATTGTTTTAATTGTTGAGACACCAAAACACAAGTACGAAAAATGTTGAGGCCTGTGATGCTCACAGTTTCCTTAAGACAGATTCGTCCTCTCCACGGTGCTTGAGAATCGTGAACGTCTATCTCCCAGGATACAACAATAACGGATAACTCCGTTAACACAAACGGGTTATCAAGGCGAACCAAAACTGTGTCTTCCCTCTATTACGAACTGGATACACAAGAAATATGAATGGTAATAAAAAAAGGAGAGGAGTGATGAGTTGTGTATGTTTCGGTGTATTGAAAGATGAAGCAAGAGTACACAATTTATATGGAATAAAGATGGAGGAAAAATGGTCACATTAATTACAAAAAATTAATCTTTCTAACGCCTCATGAATTAAAATTAATCATACATTAATTTTATTCTTAATTCACATTAGTATGTTTGATGACACCATCAATTGTCATTCAACACTTTGACCACATATTCCAACAATCCCCACATGAATGAAATTGATGACGGAAAACAAATTTCTACGACTCAATTTTGTAATAGAGTTTTGCAGTTGATATTTGCATAAGATAGGTAGGTGTTACCCTTTGAACCTTCCCTCGTGAAATATACTTAGCCTCCTAGCAGCCAGTATAACTCGATGTCTTTGAACTGGGGGCTGTTTGTGGAGACGACAATATATATTCACACAAATATCTCCTTGACATATTTTGGTTCTCATAGTTATGTTCGTTATGGTCATGAACATTAGCCTGGTTCTGCAAGAGATTTTAAGAATTGCGCCCCCACAATTCCCTTAGAAGCGACCCCACTTCTCTCCCACATAGGTGATTCTCCATTAATCATTAAAAGCCATATGCTTAACCTCATATTGTCACTATTATAGGAATGGACTAGGAAGTTTACTAACTCCCTTAAATGAATATGGAGTTTATTACTCCCCCACAGTGACCTCAGTTTATACAAGTAGGTTGTCCTATTGAACCCAGATCTTGGGATCTCTAGTCAGTTGGGTTAGGTTTTCCTTCATATAAACTTTTCAAGGGCTTTAGTCCCATTCCTCTTCACGACTTGCTAACTAACTCTCACATTTAGCTTTTCACAAGCGGATCCGCAATGTTATTCTATGACTTTACATTGTCAATAGGAATAACTCATGCTGAGAGTAGTTCTCGTATCGACATAATATGTCTGTACAATTTTAGTTTCGTTCAACTCTAAATAAATCATGCTCCAGATAATTCTTGAGTATTCCAACTAGGCAAGAACTTCATGTTTGTTGATGTCCTTTTGAACTCTAGCTAGGCCGGAATCCCCCACATGGAATTTATCTCAAGAATTTTATAGAAAGGTTCTCTCTTTCAATGTATTAATCTTGGTTATAAGTTTTTTTTCTCACAAAGATATGACATCAAGACCATTAGTAATTTGTCACTACACAAGTTTCATACTAATGTATACACACCTTTTGAATGTTTTATGTTAATTATTTTCCATATCATAATTAACAAATTCCAAGTCTAGCATGCTATAGACCAAGGAATCAAGCGTATGACAGAAGATGCATCATTCTGATTACTCATAGCTTCATCTACTAACATTCTCCTTTTAGACAAATCACCATGTAAGTCCTACACTTACAACATGTCATTCCAATCCAATTGTGATTATATATGTAATCACATTTAATCTCTAATCATTATATGATTATCACGACTGATCATGTGATTATAATCATATAAAATCAGTGTGCAATTATTTTACACAATCAAACTATGTCCAACTTAGCGAATGGACAATAACTCACTTTGGATGACAATCACACCATTCAAGTTAGTTACATAAACCAACGTAATTTATTGTCATCTATATGTGTGTTCTTTCTTGACATTTCACAATGTCCTATACGGTTATGTTCAACACATAGTCATTTCTTATATAATGACAAACCATTAGATTATTAGCAATATGAGTTTGAACAAGTCTTAACAATTGTTCATCTTTCTATAATAACAAGTAGTTTGATTATTTGCAACAATATTCACAATAGAATATTTGCAACATCCAAACTTTCGATAATCGGTACAAAATCGAGTAGCTTGTTTATTCTCATGTAGCAAAACTATTTGAATAGTGCAAAACAACATCGCACCAAACAACCTTAAATATGCACTATTTCGCCACAATATTTTGCTCCAAATAACCAAAAAATAAATTGTACTAAACAACTTAAATATATGCATCCAAACACCAAATCAATTTATGGAACTAGACATCATCACAAGACAATGAACAGTAATTATGCCCACAATTTCATAATCATTTCTATACACGCCAAACTGTTTTTATTAAGTAACACATGAACAAACAATAATTCTTCCATAATGAAATAGTGGTGGCAGATGCATCCACCTTTGATGAATCATACAAGATTCAACAACACAATAAGACGCAAATTATTATTATTTGGAAATCTTTACAAAACAACACCCGTGTATTTATAATACAACGTTAAGGACATAAGTAAATTATTGGTTTTATCATAAAACCGAGTGTATTTTATTACATTCCACAGGTTTGTAAATATCAGACTTAGAGATAAAAGAACATGTTTGAAAATTTTAAAACATTGACCCGTATGAAAAGAAGGTTAACTGTCCAGAAAGTACCATAATAAATCTGCGAGCAAACGGTTACCCATTTGAGCTCAAACCTTGAAAAAATCAAGTTCATTGTCTTAGCTACGCACCGTAAAAATTTTGAAGGGGAAAAAAACATATGTTTACTATGCAACAATTCATTTTCCCATGACTGCATCACTATGACAGCACGTACCTTGGAGTCCAAATAACCCCAAAACCGCATTCCAAATGAATCAGTTTACTTTGGAGTCCAAATAACACCAAAACCGCATTCCAAATGAATTAGTTTACTTTTGGATTCCAAATAACACCAAAAACCACATTCCAAATGAATCGGTTTACTTTGGAGTCCAAATAACACCGGAAAAAATTCTCATTCCGCAAGAATGAGTTTAATCTCAAGTCATAAAACCAATACTAGTTACACAAACTAGTATCATAACAAGATTTCGACCAACATGCTTTCAACACTATTTTTCCTATCATGTTGTAATAATCTTGAATATTCACTACAACAAATATCACAAACAATTTGTTGTCTATCTTTATTCTTTACAAAAGATTTCACAAGATTACTACCAACAACTATTACCGCAACCAAACGATATACAACATAGAGGTTCCTTCTAACACGATAAAATATTTCAGAGTTTCACGAAATATATCTCATATTCTTGGCTCGAATTAGAACGAACAATCATACAGATTAAATATTGAGAAAGGTTCAAATCAAAGTGTCCCACCAAATGATTAATCTACATGTAGTCATTTACGATTGCTGTACTTTTGAAAAATTAATCTATCATTTAGATGCCAAATAGTCTAATACTTTCACATCCCATTACTCATATGTAATTTAATGACAGTCATTATCATAGCAATTTATATTCCATTATGAAGAAATTAACTATGCAAGAAGCTGTTGCGTTTGGTCCGAGTTTGCTTTTAAAATAGGGTTTGTTGGGTTTTGAGGATGTTGCTGCTCTTGGTACTTATTGAAATACACCAAATATTATTCTGCTGCTAGTCTGAGTAACTCTACTGCTAGTCTGAGTAACTCTGCTGCTAGTGTATTTACTCTGCTGTTGGTGTTATCTGATGGTTGGTATAATAAATTAAGTGTAATTCTGCTGCTAGCTACGAAGACTCTGCTGCTAGAGAAATTATGCTGCTGCTTATTGGATATGTATAGTATGTTAGGATAAGTATAGAAAAGATACGTAAAGATATTTTCTTGTATAGAAAGTTTTGTAACCGACTAGGACTCCTTAGTCTATAAAAGGAGGATCTAGGGTTAGGTGTCGCCACCTATTAGAACTTATGCACGCCACCATCTATAAGTTCTTGGACCTTTTTGGACTCTAGGTTGTTTAGACCTTGATCTAGGATAAACAATAAGCATAATGATAATAATAAGCACAGCGGAATAACATAAAGAATATTATTATTATCAACAAGGTTTCTTCGCCTTCATCTCCTAACACTAACAATACAAAACTTAGGCATCCGTTGTAGGAACTCGATGCCTAGAACACAACGAACTCTTTTAGACGTCTACATCTTGACACACACACACTAATGATCAATCCCTGTATCTCTTTATATAATAGAGATACCAGGGTTACAAAGGATATATACTAAAAATATAAAAGATCTCATAGTAATCTTTTCCTTTTTGTGAAGTTTCATCCTTTGTCTCCATAAGTCCCTCATCTTTCATTTTTTTGTCTTATCAACTCAAATATAATTCCCAACAATCTTCCCCTAGTTGATAATGACAAAACCAAGTAAGCACAAACTTCCCCTGAAGTTAATATGTATGAAAGATAAATGAACTTCCCCTTAAGCCATGCATATCATCAAGGATCTTCAAGCTGCAATCATCAAATCTTCTTCCCCTTTTTGTCATGATCAATAGGGGACTAAAGTATGCAACTTTGATCTTCATAACCACGAGCTAGTACCATACATCCAACTTAGTCTTCCAATGTCTTGAATCGCCCTCCATTAATGAACACCAAAACGCTTTCTTTTATAAATGAATCCAAGACAGAAAAATCCCAAATCTTCAGTAAAAATACCAACAAGCAATCATGAAAACTTTCACCTCGATGTAGCACATAAATGGTTAATCATTTGAACACTTAAGCTTCCCCTGAAACCCATATGTTAACCATTTGAAAGAACTTGTCGAATAACTAACCAACAATAATAATGAACACCATGTTGTACCATCCATGAATAAGCATCCTAATTCCGCGTTAGGTTTGAAAGATGACAATAATAATATACGATATCAAGCTGTAGTAAACAATGTAAATAGTTCTTTGGTAAAGCAGTAGAAACCATGTAGAAAAAGTAACGACCTCCAATCAGTGTTAACAGTGGCGGAACCAGGAGCGGAGATCAGGGGTAGCGAAATACGAAAATTTGTTTAGGGGTAGCGAAAATTTGTTTCAGGGGTCGCGAAATCGCCAAAAAATGGCCAAAAATCGCCAAAAATCGCCAAAAATCCCACTACCAGGTAAAAGTTCAGGGGTAGCGACCGCTACCCCTCGGCTCTATGTAGTTCCGCCCATGAGTGTTAACATGATTACTGCCTCAATAAAATCTCACGAATATCCTTTGTGTGTCATCCAATATCCCATGTGTGTGTCTCAAATCTCCAATCAATCATATGTAGTTCCCCTCACTGCTCGTAACTCAAGCATATATCTCGAATCAAATACTACTAGCAGCAGAATTAACGTACATCGATAGCAGTAGAATGAACTCTAGTAGCAGCAGTATAAACTCAAGCAGTAGTATCATGAAGCATAGCAGCAGTATAAATATATGACGAGTAGCAGAAACATTCTAAAGCAGCAGTACTATCACCAATTATCAACACAGCAGCAGAAAGTAATAATGCTAGCAGTAGAATGATTTAATGAGCAGCACAAAAAATATGAAAACAATTAAACCTGCTCCTCATAAAGTTCGAAGCAATCAATATCCAATCTCCAATTAATTTGTACGAGGAACCACTTGCCCAAACACGACAATCCAATTCTGACTCACAAATAAATTTGTACTGATCACGTGCAAACATTCCCAATGCTCTTCGTATTATATTAAATCACCATTAAAGAATGATTCGTAATATGGTAGCACCAATTAAACCACAAGCGATAAACCTTCGTTCTCAGCAAGAGTCAAATCAACCTTGAATGAATTACCACTGACCAATTGTGAAACACAAGGGACATTAATTGCCTTAATAATTATGCCACTTATCGCCGTACGAGGTATCAATTAATAACGATCAGAATCTTGTATCAATTTAATTAGCAGAATACGACAACTAGCAGTTTATGAGAGACTTTATGATCATCGATTAATGCAATTTTTATTCTATATCGTTCTTGCACTGTTATTATCATCGCCATATATAAAAAAAAAAACGATTATAACTGAATAGCCTTTTACCGATAATAAAACCTTCTTTAAATCTGCTCTTCTTCGACAGTAACAACCTTGTAACATCCCTAGATCGAGAGCCCCCCTCTCTGATACCACCTGTTAAAATGTATGTATGCCACCATCTATAAGTTCTTGGACCGTTTTGGACTCTAGGTTGTTTAGACCTTGATCTAGGATAAACAATAAGCACAATGATAATAATAAGCACAGCGGAATAACATAAAGAATATTATTATTATCAACAAGGTTTCTTCGCCATCATCTCCTAACACTAACAATACAAAACTTAGGCATCCGTTGTAGGAACTCGATGCCTAGAACACAACGAACTCTTTTAGACGTCTACATCTTGACACACACACACTAATGAACGATCCCTGTATCTCTTTATATAATAGAGATACTAGGGTTACAAAGGATATATACTAAAAATATAAAAGATCTCGTAGTAATCTTTTCCTTTTGTGAAGTTTCATCCTTTGTCTCCATAAGTCCCTCATCCTTCATTTTTTTGTCTTATCAACTCAAATATAATTCCCAACAGGGTTGATCAATACCATCACAAATCAAGGAAACTTCAAAAAAGTAAAGAACCTTTAATACAATTAACGAGTGATGGTCTTCTTCTAAACCAAATGTTGATATAAATAATGCCTAAACACGTTATTAATATTTTTCGATATCTCTACGTTTTGATAATCACAAAATGTGAAATCATTAATCGGAAAATTATGACGTAAACAAGTATTTAGTTGTAAATATCTATTTCTACAACTCAAATCACTTAAGGTATGAATGAACTAATGCTTAATGCATTGTATGATCAAAGGAACATTTTCTTAAACACTAGATTTTTTATAAAATGTCAAAAACATTTTATATCTTTTAGAAAAACATTTTTGGTAATAAATAAAAAGGTTTAATTCATTATAAATTTATGAATTCAAATTTTCAACCAAAATCAGTAAAAATGTTCCAGAAAAACCTTCCCCACAAAAAGACAAAACTGGGCAACGGCTAGGGAGGGGCGGCCCCCTTAAAATTAAGGGGACCGGCCCCGCTCCAGTAGGTTCCAGCTGTCCAGTTTTTCTGCCTATAAATACCAGCCTTCCCCTGGATTTTTACTCACCTTTTGCACCCCAAACTTTCTGTTTTAAATCTTGTAAATACTTTCAAAAATCCTTTGATCATATTCTCTTAAGCATTGGTTTCCAAGTGATCCAAGCTTCATCCATCCAAGTGCAAAAGAAGAATACTTCTATCAATCAAGATTAGAAGTATTACAACTTAGTATCATCTTGTTACTTAAGTTGTTAGTTTAACAAAGTTTGTAAATCATTCATTCATTTGTGTGTAAGGTGTGTATAGTAGATTAGTGTTGTATGTAAGTAGTAAAGAAGTTGTATAAGTAGTTGTGGTATAGAAGTTGTGAAGACATAGTGTAGAAGTTGTGAAGCCGTAGCATAGAAATCGTGAAGCCATAAGATAGAGGTCGTGAAGTCCTAGTGTAGAAGTTGTGAAGCCGTAGCATAAAAGTCGCGAAGTCATAAGGCAGAGGTCGTGAAGTACTAGTGTTGAAGTCGTGAAGCCGTAGCATAGAAGTCGCGAAGCGGTAAGGTAGAGGTCGTGAAGTCCTAGTGTTGAAGTCGTGAAGCCGTAGCATAGAAGTTGTGAAGCGGTCGTGTTGAAGTTGTGAAGTCCTAGTCGTGAAGTCCTTGTGTTGAAGTCGTGAAGCCGTAGCATAGAAGTTGTGAAGCGGTCGTGTTGAAGTCGTGAAGCCCTAGTCGTGAAGTTCAAAGTTCAAGTCGTGAAGCCGTTGTGAATAAGTCGTGAAGAAGTTGTGTTGTGAAGTTGTGAGATTGGTTCTAGCTACCATTAGAACTCGACATTTAGCTTTGTGTCGTTAAGCCGGTGTAAGCCAAAGTCGTGTAAGGTTTTCTCCGCCATAAGGGAGCTTATTGAAGTTGTGAAGAAAACTCTCGAGCTTGGTGCTCGGGGAGTGGAGTAGGGCAACGAAGGTGTCCTTGTAGCCGAACCACTATAAATCTCTCATGTCTCGGTTAGATCATTCCATCCCTTATTTATTTCTTTACTTGCATCGTCATTACTTTCATACACATAGGCTTATATAATTGCTAGTATTACTTAGAGGTCGACTTCACATAAAAATCAATTTAAAAATCCATTCAAGAAACCAAAACTTTTACAATCAATTTAAAAGAATACATATATAACTAATAATAAGGTTTAAGTTTTATTTTTCATAACAAACTTGAATCTAAGTTTTTAAAAGTAAACAAAGGTATTATAATAAATTAAAAAGACGTAAAACTATTCAACCCCCCCCCCTTCTAGTTTTCCACAATTGGTATCAAGAGCCAGGTCAATCAAGATCTTTAAAATATACTGTATTTTAAAACTTGAATCGATCTATGGAATCCGAAAAATATTTAGAAGGGGAATTTATGCAAACACCGCCACTATTTGAAAACTATACTTTTCTTGAATGAAAAAATAAATTTGAAAATTATGTGAAATCAATTGATCTAGATCTTTGGCATGTCATTTCGATTGGTGATTTTCAACCAACAAAAACGGATTTTGAAACTCAAAATGATTATTTAAAAACAAAGAATAACAAAAATAATGAAGCTAAAATAATTATTTACAAAACCTTGCCGAAAGTTGAATATGAAAGAATATCTTTCTGTAAAACGGCAAATGATATTTTGAAAAATCTCTTAAACTTTCATCAAGAAAAATGTCAAGCCAAAGATGAGGATTTTGATCTTGTACATGAATTAGTCATTTTAGAAAATTTAATAGATAAACATTTAGATAAAATAGATACATGTGCTACTAGTTCAAATGTTGTTAATGAAGGTATTAACGACGAAGACTACATGAATCAACTCCAAAGTGAACTCAATCCAATATCACGGAGTGACACAGACGAAGGAGAAGATCATCATCTGGTATGTGACGAATGCAAACTAGATAAAACTCCAAATAAGGTACAATCCGAAACCGAACATTTTTGCTATGATCCATTCATTTTAGAATTTTAAAAACTAGAAAATGAGTTTAAACATTTTTGCAACATAGATCTAAAAACTATTTCTAAACATAAATCATCAAAAACTTTTGAAAGTAATCTTGAAAAAGAAATAATTTTAGAAGATAAAATGTCTAGACTAGAAAGTAATATTGAAATTGATCTAGAATGCAAAATATGTCAAGATTATAAACTTGAAATTAAAAGATTAAATGAAAGAGCAAAAATATTAGCTAAATTTGAAGAAAGCTCAAAATCTCTTAAATTCTTACTAAGTTGTCAAAAGCCATTCAATGATAAAACCGGTTTAGGATTTAATTCGGATAACTCTTCAACAAGTAAATCAAAACAAATTATAATTATAAAACCTAGTAGAGAAACTTAGATATAAGGCTATTTACTGTGATTATAATTTATATAAGTCAAGAAATCCATTGTTTGTACATCAAAACAAACTATCAAGGAATTCTTGTACTTCTTGGTGACATTTTCTCCATGTGAATATAAATGCAATGGATGTCTCCAACTAACCATCTCGGACCCATGAGAATCTGGGTACCAAGCTGTTTTTATTTGATTAGGTAATGAACGCAAAATGGAATAAAACTCAATCTTGCGTTAACCTACTCATATTCAAAACACGCGCATGAAGACTTATTAATCTACAAAAATAAGGATGGAACGAAGTGGTACTCATCTATAATTCACTACCTTATATCATGAAGAAAAACTGGACCTGAGATAAGTCTTCTTTTTAAACTTTCCTGAGTAGTTACTCCTTGCATATAGTTATGATAATCACTGCCTTAAGATATGCTTAGTTTGATAGGTTTGCTTGCCCTCACACTATTAGTTATATCCATATTACTTGTTAATAAACTAGAAAACCTTATGTTAACCCCCTAAGCATTAAATAAAGTATTCTCTATCGAACATATAGAATTTAGTCATCACTATCGTTTTAATCGCATAATTTGTTGAAAGGGATAGCATGAGACAATAGCCTTAATCAATCAAGCATGAGATTTTTTTTACAATTCCTTTTAAAAATGCAAATCTTCATATTCTGGAAAATGATTTTTCAAAAGATTATGTCACTTCTCTATTAAACATGTTTTTATCAAAGCCAAAAAGTGTAACAACTTCTTTTTATTTACTAAAAAAAAAAAAAAAAAAAAAAAAAAAAAAAAAAAAAAAAAAAACGCTTTGAAACAAATTCAAATCTACCTTGTTGAAATGATTTTCACACTCAAATAAAACCTACTTTCAAACATTGTTGAATAATGCCCAAAAACACTTACTCAAATCATGCTTGGTCCAAGTCTAGAAATCCATGCTATCACAAATTTCCCATCACATTGACACTTATTAGGATTAATTAATTAGCTAATTAATTGTGATAATAATGGTAGTATGAATTACTTGGTAATTATATGTTGTTTTCTTGTTTATATATACATATATGCTTCTTGGTAAATAAGTAGGTTGCATGATAATTAAAATTGCTTAATTGAATGTGCTTAGCATACATGAGTTATTAAATTCTAAATTGCCTCAAAAATAAATTGAACTTGCTTGAATCTAAACCCAAAAACACAACCTTTTCTACAAATTTCTGCCAAAAACCCATTTTCAGTAACCTGGAAGTCAGCAGATGGGCGGCCCCCTTAAATACCTAGGCGGCCCCCTTAATTATTAAGGGGACCGGCCATCTGGAGATCCGGCTTACTGTTATCTTTTTCAATTTCCAACCTATTTTATTCCATACTTCCCAAAATTCACAAACACATTTTGTCATAAACCACCCACCAAAATTTACCTTCCTAAACCACATTATTCCTACACTATAAATGCACATCCTCATCATAAATTCTCATTTATATCATCCACTCAAAAATTTCATCCTCCAACTACCCAAAATCAAAACCCTCAAGAGTTGCTAAAATCTCGGTGAGACCAATTTGGAGGAGGAAGCTTGAAACTTGCCATAACCCAACAAATGATGTTGTTCAAACTCATAACCAATCATCCATCCCTAACCCTTCATCTCCCTATGATCAAACCCAAAACTTCAATCCTAATCTCATTCACACTCAACCCACCAATGCATCATTAAAGACACTCACCACTCTTGGATCATCAAATTCATCCATATCATCACCTTCATCCACTCATGATTACCCAAGTTCACAAACATCTCCACCACCAAGAGTGTCACCACCACCTCCTACCAACTCACATGCTACCCCTATGTTGCATGTGCAAACATCCATCCCTCATAACAACAACACTTTACCATCATCACCTTCATCCGAACACTTGAAGTTCATTGAGGAACTCAAGGAAGCTCATGAGCTTAGTGCTCTTCTTGCCCTACACCTAGCCCAAAGAAACCTTGATCAACCTTCATCTAGCTCTCCCACATCACCCCACAACAAAAACCAAGTTGAGAAACATGTCAACAATTGTCCTTGTTGCA
The DNA here is from genome assembly GCA_021014915.2 of Artemisia tridentata subsp. tridentata. Taxonomy (NCBI): domain Eukaryota; kingdom Viridiplantae; phylum Streptophyta; class Magnoliopsida; order Asterales; family Asteraceae; genus Artemisia; species Artemisia tridentata. The sequence continues at coordinate 127,657,830 of CP139509.1, read as the reverse complement.
TCTTTCTTCAACAACAAACCATTGCTCTAAATGAGCACTTTACTTGGATTGAGTATCTTCTCACTAGATCCAATCCAATATCCCCAATTGAACAACATCAAAACCTTCATCCATCATGGTCCGCTCCAAACTCTCCACCTCCAATGTCTCCACCACCACCATCTCCAACCTCCACACACCCAAACATATACCTTCATTAATCCCATTTACTCACCCTCTCACTTGTTTTCATTTCAAAAACTCCTCCATCATCAAGCAAGTCAAATGGATTTCTTAGGCAAATTAGAATTCTCTAACAAATGTATGCTTTAAGCACTATGTATGTTGTAACAATGATTGTGTTTGTCACATAATCATTTTAATCTAATGAATGTTTGTTTCTTTCTTTCTTATATATGTTTGCTATGAATGTGTTGTTTCATCTTTTTGTTTCATTATGATATATATATATATAATATATATATATAATATATATATATATTGCTCATGACATGCTTACAATATGATCTTAGTAGTCTACATATAAACATTATTCTTCTTAATATGTTAATTGCTACTATTAAATCATTTCTAATGTACATGATTCAAATGGAGCTTGCTGCAAATACACCCTAACAATGACCCTTTTCTGGAAATTTTTCAAATTTGGTCGCCTGGGAAAACATCAGATGGGCGGCCCCCTTAATTCCCTAGGCGGTCCCCTTAATTTTAAGGGGGCCGGCCAGCAATTAAGGGGACCGGCCATCTGGGCAGCAAAATTCACTGTTTTCTTTTGCATCATGTGACCCCTTTTATCTAGCCCCAGCTACCATTTCTCCTTATGGACGAACTGGTATTGGAATCTTACTACAAAACCTCAAAAATTAACCTAAACCAACCACATTTTCATATTATAAATTCCCTCCATATAATCACCTCTCATTCCATCATCCTTCACCATCCAAAACCACCATGTTATCACCAAAATCCTCCATCTCTAAGACTCCAAGGAAGCAAAGACTTGTCATCATACCACCAAAACAACTCTTCATAGACTTAACCCAAGATGACACCAAAACTCCATCACCACCACCAAATGCACCATCAAAAACACCCTCTACCCATGGAGCATCATCTTCCTCCATACCATCCACTTCATCCATCAATGACTACATCAACACTCACCTAACATCATCACCAAGAGCATCATCACCACCATCCACTCAAGAACCTCCATACACCCAACTTGCCATTTCCTTATCACCCATCACACCTCTTGATGCTCACTTCTCACCATCACCAATCCCACAACCATTCTTTCCCATACCTTGGGCATTGCTTGAAGCCCATGGTGACAATTGTCTTTGTTGCATCCATAACCGGACCATAATCTTTGGTCTTAGAGATGAGATACACTACATGTTTTCATCTCTTGAACACATGATTACCAACCCACCACCACCACCTCCTCCACCTCCTTCACCCACTACACCACCACCACCTCCATTTTTACCCAATTAAGCATATGCAATGCTTAAAAATAATTTTCAAAACCCTTTTTGTGTGCAAGCCCCATGGAAGATCATGTACTCCTAGGACGATTATGTAGTATCATTAGTTATTTTTGTTTGAATGTTTGCATGCCTTATGTTGTAATCTTCTTGGTTGTGTATTTCTACACAACACTTTTATTAAATGAATGTTCTTATTCTATATGCTTGCTTATTGTTGTTACATATACTTGTACTTCTAACATTTTTCTTGCAAGCGTTCCATAGCTCGTTTCCTTGGTGCCCCCTAACGAGGGGGAGTACACATCAAGGGGGAGTTCTCATACGACACTTTTACACTTAAAACTTGTCGGTTAAACCTTTTTGATTCTACAAAAAGGGGGAGAAATAGATGTAAACTCACTAAATACTTGTCTAAAAACTAATTTTTAGATTTAATGAGTTTAGATTTTGTAATCATCAAAAAGGGGGAATTGTTGATATCAATAATGCCTAAACACGTTATTAATATTTTTTGATATCTCTACGTTTTGATAATCACAAAATGTGAAATCATTAATCGGAAAATTATGACGTAAACAAGTATTTAGTTGTAAATATCTATTTCTACAACTCAAATCACTTAAGGTATGAATGAACTAATGTTTAATGCATTGTATGATCAAAGGAACATTTTCTTAAACACTAGATTTTTTATAAAATGTCAAAAACATTTTATATCTTTTAGAAAAACATTTTTGGTAATAAATAAAAAGGTTTAATTCATTATAAATTTATGAATTCAAATTTTCAACCAAAATCAGTAAAAATGTTCCAGAAAAACCTTCCCCACAAAAAGACAAAACTGGGCAACGGCTAGGGAGGGGCGGCCCCCTTAATTATACTAGGCGGCCCCCTTAAAATTAAGGGACCGCCCCCTTATTTAAGGGCGCCGGCCACGCTCCAATAGGTTCCAGCTGTCCAGTTTTTCTGCCTATAAATACCAGCCTTCCCCTGGATTTTTACTCACCTTTTGCACCCCAAACTTTCTGTTTTAAATCTTGTAAATACTTTAAAAAATCCTTTGATCATATTCTCTTAAGCATTGGTTTCCAAGTGATCCAAGCTTCATCCATCCAAGTGCAAAAGAAGAATACTTCTATCAATCAAGATTAGAAGTATTACAACTTAGTATCATCTTGTTACTTAAGTTGTTAGTTTAAAAAAGTTTGTAAATCATTCATTCATTTGTGTGTAAGGTGTGTATAGTAGATTAGTGTTGTATGTAAGTAGTAAAGAAGTTGTATAAGTAGTTGTGGTATAGAAGTTGTGAAGACATAGTGTAGAAGTTGTGAAGCCGTAGCATAGAAATCGTGAAGCCGTAAGATAGAGGTTGTGAAGTCCTAGTGTAGAAGTTGTGAAGCCGTAGCATAGAAGTCGCGAAGTCGTAAGGCAGAGGTCGTGAAGTACTAGTGTTGAAGTCGTGAAGCCGTAGCATAGAAGTCTCGAAGCGGTAAGGTAGAGGTCGTGAAGTCCTAGTGTTGAAGTCGTGAAGCCGTAGCATAGAAGTTGTGAAGCGGTCGTGTTGAAGTTGTGAAGTCCTAGTCGTGAAGTCCTTGTGTTGAAGTCGTGAAGCCGTAGCATAGAAGTTGTGAAGCGGTCGTGTTGAAGTCGTGAAGTCCTAGTCGTGAAGTTCTAAAGTTCAAGTCGTGAAGCCGTTGTGAATAAGTCGTGAAGAAGTTGTGTTGTGAAGTTGTGAGATTGGTTCTAGCTACCATTAGAACTCGACATTTAGCTTTGTGTCGTTAAGCCGGTGTAAGCCAAAGTCGTGTAAGGTTTTCTCCGCCATAAGGGAGCTTATTGAAGTTGTGAAGAAAACTCTCGAGCTTGTTGCTCGGGGAGTGGAGTAGGGCAAGGAAGGTGTCCTTGTAGCCGAACCACTATAAATCTCTCGTGTCTCGGTTAGATCTTTCCATCCCTTATTTATTTCTTTACTTGCATCGTCATTACTTTCATACACATAGGCTTATATAATTGCTAGTATTACTTAGAGGTCGACTTCACATAAAAATCAATTTGAAAATCCATTCAAGAAACCAAAACTTTTACAATCAATTTAAAAGAATACATATATAACTAATAATAAGGTTTAAGTTTTATTTTTCATAACAAACTTGAATCTAAGTTTTTAAAAGTAAACAAAGGTATTATAATAAATTAAAAAGACGTTAAACTATTCAACCCCCATTCTAGTTTTCCACACCAAATATAATCATAAATAGTATATATAAGGAAGAGCAACAAATATATTGTTACTGATGTTTCTCATTAAACTAGTACTATAACAACTTCATAGGCAATTCAAATATTCTATTGAAATTAATTGCCAAATCAGAAATGTCTAGCCAAAATCATTTATCAATGACAATTTAGTACTCTAAAAACTTAACCGAAACAAATATATATCTTGTTATATATCATTCCTCATTTCAATGGCCCACCTACGTAAACATACTCTTTATTTGTTAATCACCAAATATCTTCCACGTAAGTTACATACTAATTGTTTAATTCACAAAATAAAACGTAGCAATTTTATAGACAAAACAAACTCAATATACTATGTTACGTTATTCCGATAGTGATTGCCCTAATAGCAATATGAAAGAATCAGTCTTAAGATTGTTATACATATTAGGTGTATTGTTATTAGAGACAAATAAAACATAACATAAAAATCATAAAAGTGTAGAGAACGATACCATAATATTTTTTATTGTTGAGACACCAAAACACAAGTATGAAAAATGTTGAGGCCTGTGATGCTCACAGTTTCCTTAAGACAGATTCGTCCTCTCCACGGTGCTTGATAATCGTGAACGTCTATCTCCCAGGATAAAACAACAACGGATAACTCCGTTAGCACAAACAGGTTATCAAGGCGAACCAAAACTGTGCCTTCCCTCTATTACGAACCGGATACACAAGAAATATGAATGGTAACACAAAAGGAGAGGAGTGATGAGTTGTGTATGTTTCGGTGTATTGAAAGATTAAGCAAGAGTAAACAATTTATAAGGAATAAAGATGGAGGAAAAATGGTCACATTAATTACGAAAAATTAATCTTTCTAACGCATCATGAATTAAAATTAATCATACATTAATTTTATTCTTAATTCATATTAGTATGATTGATGACACCATCAATTGTCATTCAACACTTTGACCACATATTCCAACAACGGGCACACCAAAATCCCGTTGATCATTCATCTTCGTGATCGTCAGATGCGCTAGCTATCACAAAACATCCTCTTGCTACTAATCTTGTTGTTTTTGAGGCGGCTGAAGTTACGCTTAAACGTATGGGTCTTTGGTTATGTGGGGTTTGTTTTAAGACGCATGCTCTTCATTCTAAGTGTCGACATGGCAGTGGTTATGATTTTGTGTCACCTCCTTATTGTGGTGATGGTTTTGTTAGGTTCATCTTGTTTGATCTCACCAAACCACAAGTTCTTTCTTCTGTTCATCTGGCCCATGTCGAAGATTTGGTTTTGGACGTGCATGGTGGTTTTGATTTGCCTAATTTTGACACTTTACTTTCCAAGGGGTTGAGTACTGTCAAATCCAACCCTCCCAAGTGTCACTTGGGGTTCTCTCAGGTATTGAAAGGAGCTCTTGATAAGGTGATCTGCACACATAATGATATTTCTTGATGGGTTAGCTTGTTAGTCCTGCCTCTTTGTCTCCTCAAAACCTTTTGCCGAGGAGTAATAAAAAGTGTAGGTCTGGTGTTAAATGTCATCACCAGGAAGAGTATATTGCTAATGCCATTCGATCTTGGGGCACCCTTGGTGGTTGTTCACAGCTTGTGAAAGAGGCTTTAGCCGAACCCTCCCCATCATGTTCTAATATTGATGAGGAAAACTTGGACTTGCGTGAGCGTGATGTCAAGCAGTGTAAGAATAAGATTTAAAGGCTAAGCACCCATTCAAACCTGCTCCCCTTTTGCCGCATACACCTATTGATCATCATCACCTCATTGCATCTCCTGCTATGGTTCTTGATATGATTAAGAGTTTCCCTCGTGGTGAGTATAGTGCTAGTGCTCCTCTCACACCATTGGTCAAGCCGGGAGGTGGTATCCATCCTACTGCTGTGGGGACCATTTGGAGGCATTTAGTTTCCAAGGTTAGTGCTGCTATGATTGGCCATTCTTTAGATGGTTATTTAAATGAACTACAATTCGGTGTTGGGGTATTCGGAGGATGGGAGGCTATTCTACATGCCGTGAAAAGGTTGATTGAAGACCGTGGAAATGAAGTGGGTCTTTTGATGTTGTTGGTAGATTTCAAAAATGCCTTCAATTTGGTGGATTGTGAAGTTATGCTATAGGAGGTTCGCCTTCGTTGTCCTGCTATTTCACATTGGGTGGAGTTTTTTTATTCCAACCCAGCTAGATTATATTATGGGGAACACACCTTATGGTCGCACCAGGGTATGCAACAAGGTGATCCACTTGCACATTTGCTTTTTGCCTTAGTGTTACATCCTTTGGTATGCAAAATTAGAGACTCCTTTAGCCTTTCCCTTCAAGCTTGGTATTTGGATGATGGCACTTTTATTGGAGATACTTTAGTCGTGGGGGAGGTTTTAGAGCTTATTATGATGGATGGACCTCGTTGTGGTTTTCACCTCAATGTTGATAAAACTGAGGTTTTTTTGCCAAAGGAAGACCCTAGAAGCAGGCTTACGGGTGTTTTCCCGCCTAATATTACCCGACCTTTGCACTGTGTCAAATAACTGGGCGGGCCTGCTAGTATGGATTTTGATTTTAGTAGTGAGCTTGTTAAGAAAAGGGTTGTTAAAACCATTGAGCTTATGGGTGTTGCTGCCAAGATTAATGATCCTCAGTGTGAGTTGTTGCTCCTTCGTGCTTGTGCCGGTATTTCCAAGTTATATTTTGTTATGCGCACATGCTCTCCCCGGGTCTTTGAGAGTACTCAGTGTTAATTTGATGCAGCACTTCGTTCTTCTCTGAAGCGTATTATTACTGCTTATGAACCTGATTTTGGTGATTGGCAATGGAGGCTTGCTACCTTACCCTTTGTGTTTGGGTGGCTTGGTGTTTACTCTGCAGGTGATGTCTTAAACTATGCCTTCCTCACATCTAGACTCCAATCTACTAGCTTGTAGACTAACCTGCTCCGACTAACTGGTATTGTAACTTATGGGCCTTCATTTTATGATGCCTTGTATGCTTTTAATTTGAAAATGGAGATTGACCTTTTGAGTAATCCAAATGAGATCACTGCCCCCAAACTCATGAAGAAACTGGCAGATATACATTTCACATGTGTTACCCAAATGGCTTAATCTAATTTTTCCCTATCTACTCGACAGATGGCATTATGGAAATCTCAAATGGAGGACTACACTTCGGACTGGCTTAGGGTGGTTCCGATCTCTGGTTTGGGATAGAATAAAAATGCTAGGACCTACCGGTGTGTGTTATGCTATCGGTAAGGTGTTCCCCTATTCTCTATTTAGATGTCATGCTCAGCTTGTTCCAGGGTTTTTATAGGGGATACTTATGGGGATCATGTTGTATCATACGCTGGTATCACTGGTATTAAACATCAACATAACATGGTGCGCAATACTCTGGTTGACATATGTTCTCAGTCAGGGATTCAGCTCGTAAAGAAGTTGATATCGGGCTTAATAGAGAAAGGGACAAGCCCTTACGTCCAGATGACATGTTGCTCTACTCGTGGGATGGAGGGCTTGATGTTGTGTTGATTTGACAGGGTCATCATCCTTTAAGCAAACTGGTATGGTTGATTTTGTGTCAGGTCATGTGGTGATTGTGGCCGCACAATAGAAACTCGTCAAGTATGAGGCAATGTGCATTAATATTGGATATGGGTTTCTCTCCTTCTCATTCTCTTCTTTGGGGGAACTTGAGAAGGATGCGGTGGCCTTACTGAAGTGGATCCGAAAGTTTTCTGTGACTCAAGCACTAGTACAAAACTGGGATTTCATCACACATGTTGTTTTTTGAACGGCCGCACAGTAACTTTTTTATGTGACTAAATGTACCAAAATAAAAGAAACAGCCACACTTGATCCGACTTGTGTGACCATTTCGGAATTACATCTGAGGCTACAGCCACACATTTGAATATTTTCGTGACTATAGGTATCTGGTAAAAAAAATTTTGATTATTTAGTCACTTATAATTTGGGACGTGTGACGGATACAAATAAGTTTGAAACATTAGTCACACTATATATATACATATGTGACAAATATATGTCACACAATTGAACAGTGTGACCAAAATCCATATATGATCACATGAAGTAATTGTGTATGTGGCTAAATCATATACTCAAGTTTGTCACACATTATTTAAATGTGACTGCTAGTTTTTGTTGAAAATTTAGCCACATATGAATTTGAAATGTGTGACAACTGAAAAGTAAGTTTGAAGCATTAGTCACGATATGCATTTAAAAGTGACAAATATATGTCACACACTTCAACAGTGTGACCAAATGTCATATATGGTCACACTAAACCATAGGCATACATGATTAAGTGTAACCAAAATTCGATACATATGGTCACGTAAGTTAATATGTGTGTCTAAAGTTTAGTGTGTGTTTGCCTGCCAAATCCTAATGTGTATGGTCACATTTAGTTGTAGCACAATCATGTGACTATATGATATACAATAGTCACACCATACCACAAATGTGTATCTAAATTATGTTTATGGCCACATTATAAGGGTATTATATGTGACCAATACATTCAAATAGTCACACTGTGAAATATTCATGTGACTATAGTCAAAATGTTCAAAATCTCAATGTTTTGGCTCTATTGTAAGCATTTATGTTGTCTTTAATCCTATCTAGTTGTTCAACAACCACATTAATTGTACCATATTATATCCTTTTTTTTCTTGCATTATATAATACCCCAGTTATCATCCACTCTTTATCATATCAATTGCTTTTCACCATGGATGCACAAAATGGTTGTCAAATGGTCTGCATTGACTGTTGGGTTAAAAGTGAAAACAAGGCTGGATTGACCTTTTTTGCAAGGCGTCCCCCTTATACGGATTTCATGTGGTATGTTTGTCCAGTGTGCCTTGAAAGAAGGGGAACCCCAACTTATACTGGTAGAGGTGGTGTTACAAGGGAAAACACAACTACAACAGATAGTAGTGGATATGTAATTGGCTTACATATTAATGCATCTACAAGAGTTAGTGCTTACTTGGGCAGTGGTGATGAAGAAACTGAACCAACTGCAACTCAAACAGCAAGTGGAGTATGCCCAAGTCAAGCACCAAGTGAGGAACCTGCTACTCAAAAACCAAGAGAAGAATCTACAAGTCAAACACCTAATGAAGAACCTCCAACTCATAAACCAAGTGATTCACCTGCTAGTCAATTAACCAAGTGAATCATCTGCAAGAAATGCTATGTTGTCTTTCAGTGTAAATGTAATTTAACTAATATGTTGTATAATTAATATGTTATTAACAATGCAGTATGGTTACTACTTTTTTTTTTTTTTTTGTATGTGTTAACTTTATAAGTCAAACTGGGTTATTCCAAACACTCCATAATGTGTTTTTCAACTATACATGTTTATCTCATAAGCAGTACTAACTATACATTCTAGTAGTCTTAACTCTAACTCTAGCAGTCTTAATTCTATTTCTTGTCTTTGGGTCCTAGATACTTTCCCATCTTCTTGAGTAGTTGATATGCCATGTCATCATAAGTAAACTGAAGCTGGAGTCTTTTCTTCCCACGCAACATCTGATCTAGAATGTCTTTGTGAAATTTTAAAGGGTAATCCTTTTCTAAAAGCATGTAGATCACCAACTCATTTACAGTTAAAGCATGTACTCCACATCCTTGAAAAAGTTTGCATTCTTTAACAGTATTGTGCTTTAGTCTTCTCCAACATTCATCCTCATGATTTGGTTAAAACATTACCTTCAAGTAATTCCAGACTTCTCTATCATAAGCTTGTTCTGGTGTCTTATTACCAAATATTTCTTTGAGTAATTTTCATAGAGCTATCATATCTTGTCTATCAAAATTATAAACCATGTGAAGAAAGCTTACAAACCTTCTAGAAGAACCATCATGCCTCTTAATATCATAATAAACTGTTTTCCCATGAGATCCAGACTTATAATCAACAATGGGTTTTTTAACACTTAAAGGTTGTGCATCCAAGGCTTCTCCTTCAGGTTTTCCTACTGACACAACTGCAAGTTTAGTGTGAGCTTGCATTTGTTCTTTAGCAACAGCTTGTTCAGTTTGTTCTTGTTCTCTGCTCTGTTCTTTCTCTACTTTTTGCTCACTCATCTTCTTTTTACTGCTTTTTCTTTCCAACTGTTCACCTGCTCTCTTTGAACTTGTTTTCTCTTCTTTCTTTTCTTCACTGCCCTTCACCACCTCAGCATTCAAGAAGCTTTTCAGTCTTTATCTTGGCAGTTGCATATAATTCTTCAATTCTTTTATCATCCAAGAATTTCAAATCCTTTAGTTTCCAATTGTCCACATTCTTCAAATACCTGCACATGAGAGCTCTTCTTTGTGCTAGAGTGGGTGGCTTGTTCTTCTTAGCTGCATATCTTTGTGTTGCATACAACTTCTTTTTTGCATCAAAAAATTCTTTCAGCATCATGGCTTTTTCATCTACTGAGTATTGATCTTGCTCTTCTTTAGTTAGTTTCTTAGCAAGCTTACAATCAGCTTTAACCTGAGCCGTTTCCTCATCCCATGAAGCTATTAACTCTGCATTTTTAGCATCTTTTTCTTCTTATATTCTCTTTTGTTCCAAAATTATCTGATGTTCTGCTTCATACTGTTGTGCATATTTCTTAGCAACTTCAGCATCAAGTTGCTCTTGCTCTTCTTTTGATAATGGTTTCTCCACAGGCTCTTCAGTAAGAATCCCTTTACCCTTGCCCTGTACCTGTGGAGTTGATTGTTTAGCTTTTGGATTTAATGATGGCTCTTGTATCACAACACCTTTGGTTACTGGTTTTGATGTCTTCACCTCAGCAAGTACACTAACAGCAATTGTATAATCTGGTGTAGCAGTACTAGCTTTTGTATACCAGCTGTAACTGGCTCACTAGCAGCAATAACTGGACCACTAGCAGCACTAATACCCTGATCAGTAGCACTATCAGCAGTTGTAACCTTGCCCAAATAGGTATCAATCACCACTTCATTCCCTTGGTTATCAGCAACTACAAATTCCACTGGATCACTCTCTGCACCAATACTTTCACCCTCTTCACCACCCCTGAAACTTTGTCTTTAATTCCCCCCTATTTGGGAGCATCCTTAGAAGCTTCAGAAGATTTAACCTTGTGTTTGGTAATTCTTGATCCTTTGACTCCTTCTAAATACCTAACCCTTCTCTTCAAAGCCTTTATCTCCCTACCTTGAGCTTTGATGAGTCCATCTTGAGAAGCAGCTAGTTTTTGCAGATCAACAATTTGTGCAGACAGCTTGGGAAAATACCGACGATTACCAATCGACTCTCTTTTTTGGATATGTTTGTTGTTAGTTATCTCTTTGACGACTTTTCGTCATCTCGTCTCGAGTCGAGTTATCGTCAATACTCTTCTCGACTATTCGGTTATTCGTTTTTTTGGAGTGAATACTCGTGAGTCCGTGTTCTCTACCGTTACACGAATGATGATACCAAACCCTTTTAAAAGGCTAAAACAAAATTATTTTTGGAAATGAGAATGATTAACTTTTGAAAACTCTTGCGCATTTGATTTTTTTGGTGAATATCGTGCCGAGTACGTTGCGTTGCAATACGTTGCGTTAAATCGTTTGATACGATATTCATTTTCTTTAACTTTTACAAAATTTGAATATATTAGAGTATTTTATTTTGTTTTGTCGGTGGATTTTAGTGTGACTTAATCTTAATACCGCCAATTTTGTCCATATAATATTCAATTACGGATAACCGATACCCACGGGAAAACCCGAAAAACCAATGGTAATATTAATCGGGTATCCGGTGGGATATGGGGCGGGTACGGGTATATTATAAACGGGTTCGGGTACGGGTACACTAAAACCCGCCCCGAACCCGAACCGTTGACATCCCTAGTTACTGGCTATAGCCGGATTTCACCGCCACGTCAGCACCATTAGCCTCTTTTTTTCCTTTTTTTTCTTCTTTTAAAAATCTTGCCATGTCATTTATAGTTAAACCAAACCACAAATTCAATAGTCAACCGGCAATTAATCCCTTTACTCGATCATTTGTAAACACACACAATAATCAATAAACCCTAATCAACACACACATTCTTCTGGAAAACACAAGCACGCAAACAATGAATCCAAATAACAACAAAGGTAAGTTTTGTAATGTTTTCACATATCAATTGATGATTGATTGTACAATAATTAGTATCAGGATTTTGATCTATAAATGGTGATGTTAGTGGTTGTTACCGATCGATTCTAATGTAAAATGGGGTTGTTTTGTATTTTATAATGGTTGTTATGCTATGTCCAATGTATGCTCTGTTTTTTTTTTTTTTGTTTTCCATACTCTGATTTTTGTATACATAAAGGTTGTTATGCTATGTTTGATTAAGTGTTTTGTGTCTGAGTATTTTTTGTTGCCTGTTTGTGAGTACACTGAGAGGTCTAAATCAATGAGAGCATTGGAATGTGCCTAGTTTGTGATTGGCCAGTAATGAGAGTACCTAGCAGACTTGTTTGTGCTTGGCCACCAATGAGAGGTCCAAATGCAGCCTATTAGAGTACACTGAGATGTCCATTGAGACTACAAATACAGGCATTTGAACTGTTTGTGAGTACCCTGAGAGGTCCAATGTTTGTGAGTACAATGAGAGGTCCAATTGAGACTTCAATTGTAGCCTAGTTGGCCACCAATGAGACCTGAAATGCAGCCTAGTTTGTGCGACATTGCTTCATTGTTTGGGATACCACAAAAGAGGACCAAATATGAGAACACAATGGATTCTTCTGCAATGGTAAACCATCAAAAGTTTTTTCTTTGATTGTGATATTGTTTAACATTTGAATCAAGAAAACTGATCTAACAGTTGTTATTTGTAGATGTCATACAAATTTCTTCTGATTCAAGCAGTTCAAAATCAAATGATGGTGCTCCCAACATCCTTCCTGGCCTCCTTGCTTGGTATTATTCAGAGCAACATTCTGATGCAAGTACTGATACTTGGGAAGTGGAACCTATCCAAGCCATTAAACCTCCAGAGGAACTCCCATCTGAAGCTCCTATCCTGGCTCTCCTTGTGCAAGTTCAAATACAAGTTGAAAAGGCACACAAAAAGAAATTTACTCAGGATATTGTCTTGGGAATGCCGTGTAGGAAGAATCCTATAGGTTTTGGAGCACCTTCTAGCATCCATAGGAAAGGCAAGAGGAAGATGGTTTAGGGGTTTAGGATATAAATTAACAACTTTTGTGTTTTGTAAATGGTATTTGGTTAAATTCTGACATTTAATTTGGATACTGGTTTTCCCTTATGTATGTACTGTATTATGTTTTGAATATTCTCCTTTCTGTATTCCCCAGCAACTTGCTGGTTTTGGTTTTCAATATATGAATAAAAAGTCTTCAATGTTCAAAAAAAATGGTAGCAATTTGTGTTTTGTAAATGTAATTATTAAGTGTACAATAACTGGTAATTATGTAAGTATTTTGGTTTGTTAAATGGGTAGCAGTTTGTGTTCTTGATGTGATGGTTGCACAGTGTGGTAAATTTGCGATTATTAAGATAATGATATATAACATTTGGAGCCAAAATTTTGATTTTTTGAAGTTTATGCTTTAATTAAGAGGTTCAAAGGCAAAATTTTCAAATAATTCAATTGTTAATTTCAAAGTAGAACTTGGAGCCAAAATTTTGATCTAAATTTTTTAAATCACCTAATTACAAGCAGTTACCAAGAATAACGATTCATATTCTTGGTATACCCTCTTTTCTCTCCTTAAAAACAATGACTGCAAAGAAAACACAAAAATCAAATCTTCTATCACCATTACTCTCCAAGCTAAGCCAGAATCATTTTCTTTTACCCTTTGTTGCTCAAGAGTCATGGAAATTGAACCCATTGTTGATAATCATCCTTTGGTTCCTCTTGAGGATATTGAACTTGATGATAACACCTTAGGATATGAATCCGAAAAGTATTTTGATGATGAAGATATAGATGCGCCTGGAACCAACCAACAAGATACGATACTAGCTAAGAGGGGCATAACCAGGCTAAAAAAGTTTCGCCTGAAGTATGCCCAACCTGGTGGATTAAAGCTCAAGGTAACCTTTGATGCATTCAGTAGGGTATCAGGGGAACACAGAGCACTGTTTTCAAGTTTTTTAGGTGATCTGGTTCGTGAGCTGATGAGACGAAAAGTGTACAGCTTTTAGGGGGTCATTTAAGCCCTAATTCGTGATTATTTGATCAAATATTGCCCTAAATCGTTCCTTTTGTCATTTTAGGTACTTTGGAGAAGAAATCTGGAAAAGGAAGCATTTTGGACGTTTTTGGAGCGAAAAGTGAAGAAAACGGCAAAGTCTCCAAAAATCAAGCTGGAAACAGAGCTTGACGGCGTCACGCTTTGTATGTGACGGCGTCACGTACTGGCAAAATGATGAATATGAATTTACACGTGACGCGCCAGAAGGTTTTGTGACGGCGTCACGTGTTAATGGATGTAGGCCGTCAAGTGTTAAGTTAAAAAGAGACGGGCCAGAGGATTTTTGAAGGTGACGACGTCAGGACTCATCCTGACGACGTCAGATGCCATTGAGTGACGACGTCAAAATGACAACTTGCACAAGAAGAAAAGTCGTCACAAGTTAATCAAACCAATCATAACTTACGCGCGGAGTAGCTGTCACTGTTTTGGCCATAAAATCTTCATACGAACTCGGATTTAGGTGATTCAAGAGGCCACGGAATCGGGACGAAAAGATCTACAATTTGGTGAAAAAGGGGAGCTGACGCCGTCACTTGTAAAGGCTGACGCCGTCAGATCGATGCGGACAGAAAATCAGCTATAAATACAACATCACAACTTCACTTTTTGTAAGCCCTAAACCCTAAGTCCGATTCTAGGGTTTAGGTAGGTGTTTTTCCAGCAACTTAGAGGGTTTCAATCATTTCATAAACATCAAATATTGGTTTGTTGATTCTAACTTAATTATGTCTTTCATTATTATGGTTGTTTGCTCTTTATTGATCATGCTTTGCTAATTCACCTTGTGTCTACTTATGATTGTGTGAAACTTGTATATAATTAATTAGATCTTATTGATTCCTTGTTGATGTATGTGTCTATCGTCATCAATAAAGGTGTGACACTTCAATAGATCTAATTGGTTTAGCTTATAATTCTTGTTTCCTATTGTCTCTTGTTTGATTGGGTGATATCGATGTTAGGCTTAAGAAAACTGGCTAACCTCCTATACGGTAACTTGCTTGAACGTCTTAAGAAACATGAACCAATGCGTACTAGGTTTATTTGGTTGTATTTAATGCATAAGCGAATTCTAGTGATCCCATGTTAGGAGCTTCTTAGCCAGCTCGACATAGGAGTGAAGTAGGAGCTTATAGAGTTGGGGAAGTACGTACGCCACCCCACGAATGGTATTAAGGAATACAACCCGTCAATTAAAACAAGGTTACAATTCAATAGGTAGAATTGGATAGCTAGCAAGGAGTAATACATCATAGGTAGATACGTTTCACTTCCCTTGTAGAACCCTAGTTTACTTTCCTGCACATTAGTTTAATTAGTAGCTTTTGGGTTAGTTGATTAACAACTAATTCCGCCCCTTCTTCCAAAACCAGAGATTTTTACTTGCTTTCCATAAAATATAAAAATACAAAAAGAATCATCCCTCAACTCTAGACCTAGTAGATAAATTTCAATCCTAACGAACACTATTCTTTGAGTTGAACGATCAATCCCCCGGTACTTGCCACTTCACTATACTACAACGGTCAGGTACACTGCCTGGTGGGGATTGCAAGCTTCTCGAGATCCCTCGAGAGGTAAAACCTGTTGTAAGGTCGCAAAACCACGCATCATGAGCACATAGGTTTGAAGATTCTTTCCTGGAAGAAGGTGAATAAAGAATCAAGAGATAAACTATGGGCTGAAATCACGGTACATATATACTATTTTGTAACCCAGCACTACATAAGTTTATATATGCAGTTACATTATGTGCAACTAATTAACAACATTGTGTTAATCTTTGCAGAAATATTTTGATGTTGACATGACATTCAAAAATTGATAATGACTCATCTTGGTCAACTGCTAAGGAATTACAGAATGAAGTTCAGAGAAAAATGCATTTTGCCCAACCTAAATACACCTTCCAAACTGATTGAAGTCCCGGTCAAGTATAGTGCAATTGTGAATTCAGCAGACTGGGTCGAGTTTGTAAACTACACGACCACCGATGCATACAAGGTTTTAATTAGTCATCTTTATTTAAGTCTATATGTCATTTCATAATTTTCAGTTTGCAGCATCACCGCATCTAAACGCATTATGATTTTGTGTTTTTAGGAGAAATCTAATAAAGCTAAAATGGCGCGTTCCCAAAATATTTATCAGCATAAAATGGGACGAGGTGGATATGCTTATGTCAAAGAGAAAATGTTAAGATTACATAATGTTTGTTTTACAAATTGAGAGACGATCAGTATGAGAAATGAATTTGTTTACATTGCACAATTTGCACATTTACATTTAATACCCTCATATTTTCGATTATCTTGGTTTAACTGTACATGTGTAAGCATCCTCATATTTTCGTTTATCTTGGTTTAACTTTACATGTGTATGCATTTGATGTTTATTAGATCCAAAATAAAGAGATTGAAGCGGATGAAGAACCCCCGCGTGATGTAATGTGGTTGAAAGGAAGGGTAAACAAAGACGGCGAATATCCGGATGATGATATTAGATCAGTGGGAGATAAACTTGTAAGTTTGACTGCAAATTCTATTATTATGCTTATATACCAACAGCATTAACTGTGTACTAGCAGTAGTAACTTGTATACCAGCAGTATTAACTGCGTACTAACAGCAGTAACTGTGTACTAGTAGTAGTATATTTTTCATTGAAGTTCATGAGCAGCACTAACTCCAGCTGAGCAGCATTGACACAAATATGAGCAGTAGTTACGCTAACAGCATCAAGAAGACTTTTAATCCCAACATTTCCTATATTTTTTGTGCAGAAAGAAGCTGATGACCAGATCAAGGAAGGAACCTTGAGTGTTGATAATGGCACTGATGCCATGACAGTTGTCTTTGGTAAGGAAAAGGGCGGTTATGCAAGAGGAGTGGGAGGTGGAGTAACATACAAGAAGTATTTTGGCCTTCCTCGAAGAAAACAAGAAACCGATGAAAGACTTGAGTTACTTCAAACTCAACTGGATAATGAGAGACGCGAGAGTCAAGAAAAAGATCAATTGGTCAAGAAATTGTCCACCGATATGACCGAAAAAGTTGTGATGGTCAAGAAATTATCCGGTGAGGTGGAACAAACAAAGGGAATGCTTACTCTACTGATGGCACAGTTGAATAAACAAGGGATGAATATAACTTTGCCATCTGATCCATTGCCATTAGCCTCAGATGTAAGCCATTTTTTATGTTGTTAACAATTTCATTTTCTAATGTTAACACCACTGATGCTAATGATACCAGGCATTGAACATAAACTGATGAGTCAATGTATTTCTTAATTTATATTGCAGGTGACTCCAATGGCCATTGACAATATACAGAGCAGCGCTAATGAGGTGGACGGCACTCAGACAAGTGATGTTGTAAGTGCTAAAGATGCGAGAATTCAGGAGAAGTCCAATAATGGCCTTGTAACTTCGGAAAAGGTAACGGAAACAATGGTAAGTAATAAAACATCCCCGTTTTATTTTTGAATTTTGCATACATGACTAATGTACCGTGTTTTATATATACGTATAGGAACCTGCTACAACTGTCAGGCCTAAGCAAAAGTGATGCGTGCGTGCGTATGCTCTAATTTATACCCACGGTATGTCGTTGTGGTTTTAGCAGTATTCAAGTTTTAAATTTATATTTAGCCGACTTATCAATAACACACACACTTTAACGAGCAGTGTACCCGGTCAGTATGAATATAATGGTAAGTAGAGTGTCGATCACTAAGAGTGGAATGTATTATCTAGTTATTCTAATCAGTATTTTAATATCTTAAGTTAGCTATACAACCTATTCTAACGCAAGGGGGTTTCAGCCTGAGAGACTGGCACGATTTGGTTGCAATTAAATAATAAACTAAACTAATAGGCACGAATCAGCGAATAGCACACACGTACACAGATAAATACTCGAGACAATAAGAAGACCTGTCCTGATAGTTAAGTAGCTTGTCACTTGTTTTATTGCTAGTTTTATATGAAGTGTATAGTTCGATGCAACGCACCGAGATTAAGTCCTTTCTCATTGGTTCTAATCTTATCGGCGAGTAAACCCTTAATGATTACTTATGACTATCCTATTTATCTTTCTTCCTACTTTTCTACAGACGATAGAATGCATAGGCGATCTAATAAATAGGTGAGGGCAGAGGCATGGCGACCCGATCAACGCTCAGCTAGACACAGAGGTTATCAATGCACTAATAAAAGTCACCAAAAACATCAACATATAAACTTTAATTAATGGGAAAGCAGTTTTAAGGGAGTGCAACCTTTCCGTTGTCACATTACACAAGCCACCAATCCTGATGAATTAAAGTTTACTAACACAATAAAACAAAACTACTTAATGAATTAAATACATGCAGGACCTTCTTAAAGCTCTTGTATCTTCGTTCAAGGTGTGTCTTGTGCTGCTACTTCGACTGAATTCGGCCTTAGGTTTCTGTGGTCTTCGGTCTTCTAAAACTGTCGAACTCCGAAATTCGTCTGTCTTTGGGGTATTTATAGTTTCTGTCTGAGGGCTAGATGCGGCGCATCTAATAAGTAGATGCGGCGCATTGACTTCACTTCGCGTGGGGTCCAAGATTAATATATTCAGGAATATTCGTACACCGCCAGAAGACGCGGCGTAACTCCATCCTTAGATGCGGCGCATGTCCTTGCTGTCTTGGATCGTATCTTGTGAAATCTTGATAGTGATGCGCCGTATGTAATAAGCAAGATGCGGCGTATCTGGAGCAGAATGTCTTGATCTTGTACATTTCAGTAGACTCTTAACTTCTTGCTTTTTTTGCTCCATAATTAGTCCAAAATTGCCAAGTTTCACCAAATGCTTGGTTTTACCTGAGAATTACAAAAGTAAACATTAACGTATCGATTCTCACAGATAATATAATAAAACAAGTCAAATAAATAGGATAAATGATAGTAATAAAATGTACTTATTTGAGTTCATCAAATATCTCCCCACTTGAACTTTACTTGTCCCCAAGTAAACCTTAGAATTAATCTTATGAAAATGTATCCTAAAAGATATTAGGATTTATTTTTATATTTAAGCATGTATTCGTTTTATCATAATTACACAACCAAACACTTAACGAATTAGAAGTAAAATAAAATATTTTGATAAAAGCAAATCCAATCGTTTAACTGTCCAGTCGTGACGAATATTCTATCATAAGCTTGGCAAGTATACGCATCTCCCCCACTAAAGCCAAGGAATAACAAGTCTAAAGCGGTAAAAAAGGGTTTGTAGGCTTAAGGGTTAATCATTCTCCTTAATCTCTATCGATCTCAAATTCCAGAAAAGGCGATAAAATGACAAATACATGATCGAATCCACGAACACGATACTTGCAATTGCTCAAATCCTTAACTCGAATAGGCTAAAGATAGGACAAGTAATCTTCACCAATAATATTATATCAAAAAGGGCGACAAAATCATAAATACATAGCCGAATCCACGACTACGATACTTAAGATTGCTCAAATCCCTAATCTCAATAAATCAAAGGTTTGGATAAAGAATAATATAGGGTATGGATAATATTTGGGATATAAATTGGTGTAAAAATGAAAAATAAACAAAACAGATAAATTGAAATCCTAAGTGTGGTTAATCACTATCCCAACCATCCCATGAATAAGACTCATATCATAGAATAACTCACGCTTTAACACTTGAAACACACGCTTTAGGTAGACACGAATTATACTCAACAAGATCTCAATCAAAGAATATCCTTTAGTTGTCGTTCCCATAACGTTCAACTCCCATTCAATCCATAGATATAATATACAACAAATAGCGGTGATATCAACCACTTAATACAAAACTTACATAAGTTGGTTAAAACAAACTTCCAACTCCTCCTTTTTCATTTTCTTTTCTTATTTTTTCGATTTTTTTTTTTTTTTTAAACTTCAACATAAACATAGATGTGTAAAATTTCACCACATCACTATAATGATAACTCTGGATAATTTTTCCATACTTTTCATAACTTCAGAAATAACGGTAATAGTGAAAGTAGTAAACACACGAAAAATAAACTCAAAGATATACAATATTTACTTTCACTCCAATTGCATTGTGCAATTTCCCAACCTAACCAAAGATAATGAATTACGCACGCGAACACAGGTAATGTAAGGAAACACACTTTGCCTAAAGAAATTAACCAACCACGGATTTTAATCTACAGGGTAGGCTAAGGTGTAAGGGTGTAACAATACATTATAACAAAGGTGTAAGAAACGAAAGGAATGGCTCTGAGTGTTTTTCTAGGGGTATCTTACTCTAAAAGTGAGAGTAACAAAAGGGTTTATACGGGGGTTAACTAACCAGTGTAGTTAGCTAATATCACATAACATATAAAGGCTATTTGGGTGTAATCCTAGAAATTTACCAATTTAGACAAGTCATTCCAATTATATAAAATAATACTTATTATGGTGGTCTCGAATAGTATACAAGCCAAGTTCTAAAGTTTACAAGTCACCGGCACACTCATAGATTTGTGAATTTTTGAAAAATCACAATTTTTGAAAATAACATTATGTGTGCAGCTATGCAACTTAGATCTCAAACAAAAACATGCTAAAAATTTTAAATTTTGATATATTAAGCACATTTTAAGCATATTTTAAAAAGTTTAGGACAAGTAAGTGTTCTAATTCTCCAATCCCCCCACTTAAGTTAAACAATGTCCTCGTTGTTTATATAAAAGGTTAAAAACTGGAAAATAAAAGAATTAGAACAGAAAAAACTCCCCTGAGATTTGCTCGGTATTATCCTCCATTAGTATAAGAGCAAAAATCATCTTTCTCGTGGATGAGAACGTTTAAGCTTCATAATTGATGTATCCACAGGAAATGCAGGAATCTATAATACCACCAAGGCTTTAAACACACCTAAGTTAAGAAAGGTTCAAACTTGCATAATACATTAGTAGTTAACAAAAAAAATAAAATGTAAAAATTAAAATGAAAATCATCAGGTTAGTCGATGCGCCGTATCTTATGGAAGAAGATACGCCGTATCGAGCCTGGAACAAATACGGATCAGAATAGAAGATGCGTCGCATCCTTAACCAGGGATGCGCCGCATTAAAATAAACTGACAAAAAGTTTTAAAGTCAAAAGTAAAAATGCAGAAAAATAAAGTAAGATATGACCAGTGCAGGAGATGCGTCGCATCTTGGGATTGAGATGCGCCGTATCCTCTGCGGGCCTGACTGACTCGACACAGAACAGAATAGTAAAAATTTTCCGGGTTGTCTCCCGGTCAGCACTTGTCTTTATTCCAGAGTCTTCAAGTTAGACTCACGTTCAGCTCTTTAATATTGGTCATTGAAGGAGTCGGAAACATCGCGCTCCCTCATCGCCAATTCAGTAACATTGAACACTCCTTGCTCGTCCTAAATTTCCACGCCGTTCTTCTTTAATATCTGTATAAGTAAAGTTATGTCCCTTTCGGGCAGAGATGACAAAATGATAGACGGGAAATTCTTATTATTAAATAGGCACAAATATGCAAGGTGAGGTGGTAGTTCAATAAACACATCATTATTCAAATTCGTTTTCTCAACTATTCTCCTACGTTTGTTAATTACTACGCAATCATACCACTCGTCATCAGAATCATTAACAATATCGCGTCTAAGTTCGGTGGGTACATTAAGGTCAATAAATTCCTCAAAGTTCTCATGATTAGGATTAGTTGAGTTGTTTTGAATCAATGTTTCTCCCATGAGCCTAGCTTCAAGATCGAGGTCCATACGCTCTCTTAATCCTAGCACATAGACACCTCTAATTATGCTTTTAACAGGATCTTGGCACTTATAGACTAGTTTATTATTCCCTACCCTTAATAAGATTTTTCTTTTAAACACATCAATCTTAGCATGGGCAGTAGACAAGAAAGGTCTTCCAAGGATTAAAGGAATCTTAACATCCTCGGGCATATCTAATATAACAAAGTCTACAGGGAAAATAAACTTCTCAATCTTAACTAGCACATTATTAGCAATCCCTTCAGGTCGTTTTACCGTTTTATCAGCCAATTCAATAAGTAACTTAGTTGGTGCTAATTTTCCTACTCCTAGGGTAGTGAATGTCTTAAGGGGCATTACACTAACGCTAGCTCCTAAGTCAGCTAACACATTATTGAAAGATATATCATTAATTGAACAAGGTAAAGTAAAACTTCCTGGGTCTTTTTCTTTATGAGGCAAGGCATTTAAGTCGGTTGCAGAGCTCTCTTCTTTCATGGTAGCCTTGATCTCCTCTTCAATCTTTGTCTTCTCTTTGAGTAGCCTTCTTAAACTGATTGAAAAATTAAAGAAAAATTCGGGTCTTGCACCATCATTACCATTCATCAGTCTTCTAGGAAAAGGAATGTTAGGAGTGACTTCTTCAGTGGTGCTTATGGCCTTGACATGATCTTTTGGGTTGGTTTCAGTTGAGCTCGGTAGACTTCCGTATCCCCTTTCTTGAAGAACTTTGCTCATTTGACCAATTTGTTGTTCCAATGCTTTGATCGAAGCTCCTTGATTTCTTGTAATAGTGTCCGTTGAAGCTCGGATTTCTTTGATCATAGCAGTATTCTCTTCATGTCTTTTAGCAGCATCGGCCATAATTTGCTTTAGAGTGTCATCTAAAGTTTGCCTCCTTTCTTGATAAGCGGGATTAAAGTTGTTCTTTTGATAGAATCCCGGGGTGGCTTCCCTAAATCTTCCTGAAGGTCGAAATGGTTGTCCAAATTGGGTGTAATATGCTTCTTCAAACGTCTCACTTTCATTCTTATTCGGGCAATCTTTAGTGTAGTGAGGTCCTTCGCATTTTTCACATCCAACTTGGGCAGCATACACTTTTTCATCACGCTTCTTCATCTCTCTACTAATTTTATCCAATTGAGCTTGAATAGCAGCAATCCCGTCAAAATTAGTGCTGCCCTTAGATCTAGTAGAGGTCCCATCGTGCCATTTTTGAGAATGATCAGCAGCTTCTTGGATCGCTTTCCTAGCATTGGTTGCACTCATTTGAGGCACAGCTCCCTTAGCGTCCAAGATTTGTCTAGTAGGCACGTCCAATCCTTGATAAAACAATATTATCTCCTGCATAGGGGTTAGATAGTGTTGAGGACATTTTACCAGTAAATCTTTAAATCGTTCCCAAGCTTGATAAAGAGTTTCATCAGGCTCTTGCTTGAAACTGTTGATAGCCTCCATCTTTTTAGCAGTCTTAGCAGGTGGACAATATCTCTTCAGGAATTTGCTCTTCAAATCTTCCCATGTAGTGATTGAACTAGCAGGTTCATTCCTTAGCCACTTGTTAGCAGCTCCTTTTAGTGAGATTGGAAAGATTCTTAGCATGATTTGATCGTCAGTGACTCATTCTGAAGTAAACAAATCCGCAATCTCGAGGACCTTTTCAACATGCTCATTAGCATCCTCATGTTCCGATCCACTGAAAGCATTCTCTCTTAGCTCCTTGAGAAACTGACCCTTCAATTCAAACTTTGACTTATCATCAAACTTTGGTCTAGCAACTCCTGAAGTGTAATCAGCACGGGTTTTGTTCATGTATTCCTCCATAGTTGTGTTTTCGCCCATTGTTTCTGTTTCTTCTTCCTCTTTCTCTTCAGAAAAATAATCAAGCTCGAATGAACTTGAAATATCAAAGCTTTTTGTGTTGAAAAGCCTTTTAAGCGAATGAAAGGCTCGTTCAGGATCGTCGAAAGGTTGAATCAAGTTCTTCGTAGAACTCCTGGTCATGCACTTCCTGAAACTATCACAAAAGCATCAGTAGGGTATGTTCAAGAAAGTAATATATCAGAAAATCAACAACGAAAACGGAATACGAAAAATTAAAGTTACTGATATCTGCAGAAGATGCGCCGTATCCAAAAAGTTGGATACGCCGTATCTTATAATCGTTAAAATTTAATCAGACTTTATTCAGAAAATAGATACGCCGCTTATAAATTTAGAATGCGCCGTATCAGTTTTAATTATCAAAAATCGATATTTATTTAAAATTAAATGCGTCGTATTAACAAAAGTTAATGCGCCGTATTTTCGTTACGTTTCAAAATACAAGATTTTTGATTCAGAAGATACGCCGTATCGACAGAAATCGATGCGTCGTATCTGTTTAATAATTCGAAAACTGTTTTTAATTAAAATAATAGATACGCCGTATCTGCTAAAGCAGATGCGTCGTATCGCGTTATCGCTTAGAAAAAATTTCTTATTAAAAACAGATACGCCGTATCTTGGGGAAAGATGCGTCGTATCGAATTAATTAAACGCGTTGTATTTTATAAAAATTAAACGCAATACGCCGTATCTAAGAAAATAGATGCGCCGTATCGTTTGAATAAGCTCAGTACAACGATAGCAGAATACAGAAAATACGAAAAATAAAAACAAATAAAAACAAACCAAAATAAACACAAATAAAAACACACAAAAACAGAAAATATGCAAAATAATACAATGAATGCGATTTAACCTAATATACAACAGAGTTAGCGGTTAGAATAAAAATTAAAAAGAAAAACCTAATTAAAATACTAATCAAATTAACAGATAATAACAATTCACTCCCCGGCAACGGCGCCAAAAACTTGATGCGTGCGTGCGTATGCTCTAATTTATACCCACGGTATGTTGTTGTGGTTTTAGCAGTATTCAAGTTTTAAATTTATATTTAGCCGACTTATCAATAACACACACACTTTAACGAGCAGTGTACCCGGTCAGTATGAATATAATGGTAAGTAGAGTGTCGATCACTAAGAGTGGAACGTATTATCTAGTTATTCTAATCAGTATTTTAATATCTTAAGTTAGCTATACAACCTATTCTAACGCAAGGGGGTTTCAGCCTGAGAGACTGGCACGATTTGGTTGCAATTAAATAATAAACTAAACTAATAGGCACGAATCAGCGAATAGCACACACGTACACAGATAAATACTCGAGACAATAAGAAGACCTGTCCTGATAGTTAAGTAGCTTGTCACTTGTTTTATTGCTAGTTTTATATGAAGTGTATAGTTCGATGCAACGCACCGAGATTAAGTCCTTTCTCGTTGGTTCTAATCTTATCGGCGAGTAAACCCTTAATGATTACTTATGACTATCCTATTTATCTTTCTTCCTACTTTTCTACAAACGATAGAATGCATAGGCGATCTAATAAATAGGCGAGGGCAGAGGCATGGCGACCCGATCAACGCTCAGCTAGACACAGAGGTTATCAATGCACTAATAAAAGTCACCAAAAACATCAACATATAAACTTTAATTAATGGGAAAGCAGTTTTAAGGGAGTGCAACCTTTCCGTTGTCACATTACACAAGCCACCAATCCTGATGAATTAAAGTTTACTAACACAATAAAACAAAACTACTTAATGAATTAAATACATGCAGGACCTTCTTACAGTTCTTGTATCTTCGTTCAAGGTGTGTCTTGTGCTGCTACTTCGGCTGAATTCGGCCTTAGGTTTCTGTGGTCTTCGGTCTTCTAAAACTGTCGAACTCCGAAATTCGTCTGTCTTTGGGGTATTTATAGTTTCTGTCTGAGGGCTAGATGCGGCGCATCTAATAAGTAGATGCGGCGCATTGACTTCACTTCGCGTGGGGTCCAAGATTAATATATTCAGGAATATTCATACACCGCCAGAAGATGCGGCGTAACTCCATCCTTAGATGCGGCGCATGTCCTTGCTGTCTTGGATCGTATCTTGTGAAATCTTGATAGTGATGTGCCGTATGTAATAAGCAAGATGCGGCGTATCTGGAGCAGAATGTCTTAATCTTGTACATTTCAGTAGACTCTTAACTTCTTGCTTGTTTTGCTCCATAATTAGTCCAAAATTGCCAAGTTTCACCAAATGCTTGTTTTTACCTGAGAATTACAAAAGTAAACATTAACGTATCGATTCTCACAGATAATATAATAAAACAAGTCAAATAAATAGGATAAATGATAGTAATAAAATGTACTTATTTGAGTTCATCAAAAAGCCTAAGTCACGACGAAACGGGTCTCCAGATTCCCAATCGTAACAAAATGTGTCGTCTCCAACACAAGCACTGCCAACAGTATGTATTTCAACATGTTTCTTGTTATTCTTTTGTTTAAATAATGTAACGTGTTTTATATATACATATAGGAACCTGTTAAAACTGTCCGACCCAAGACAATGCCTAAGTCACGAAAAAACGGGTCTCCTGATTCCCAATCGCAACAATATGTGTCTCCAACACAAGCACTGCCAACAGTATGTATTTCAACATGTTTCTTGTTATTCTTTTGTTTAAATAATTTCTGATATATACATGAAAATATTCTTTTTTTTTAGACATTTAAGTGCAAACTGTGGCACTTAAAGAAAACAAATATCGTTGCTTTGGGTACCGTATACCAGTCTCATGGAAAGCAAATGCTGCATAACCAACCACTCCCAAATGATTGCTACAGAGTGTCAATTGATTCATCGATAGTTGATGCAGCATGCATACCGGACGTAGCAAATAATGGGTTCAAAACAGTTCAGGCAGTCGTAGGTGGTTTCGTTGCATGGCCAAAGGATCAAGTTATTGTTGAAGATGAGGTACATACATGTGTTTTTTCAACCTACATATATATAATTCTTCATATTTAATTCAATGTTTGATACAAGCGTCTTTTGTTTACTACAGGTTACACCAACAAACCCTGTGACTAAATGTGGACCTCCAGTACCATCGAAGAAAAAATATGTATCCGTTAACGACTTAAAGCATCAACTGCAAGCTATGCCGACGAAGATTCAAAATTCTTTAAATTATGGTACTTGAGAATTTGATTATGTACGACATTACAATTGTATATTCTGTTCAGTTATATACATTCGAGTTTAATTCAATTTGAAATTTCTTGTTGTTTTTAATTATGTTTTGAATTTGATTATGTACGACATTACAATTGTATATTCTGTTCAGTTATATATATTCGAGTTTAATTCAATTTGAAATTTCTTGTTGTTTTTAATTATGTTTTATATATATATATATATATATATATATATATATATATATATTATATATATATATATATATATATATATATATATATATATATATACTCATTCCAGCAGCACTAGCATAGTACTAGCAGTAGTAACTCTGCTTCAGCAGGACTAACTTAGTACTAGCAGTAGCAACTCTGCTCCAACAGTACTAACTTAGTAATAGCAGTAGTAACCCTGTGACTAAAAGATGCAGTCACATTATATGGTCACGCTTATCAACATTATTGGTCACTCTTTGTTTAATTCGATGTGTGACTAAATATTACAAAATGTCACACAAACTAAAAATTCATGTGACCATTGGATGAACAATAGTCACGCAAAATACACATTTCTTCACTTTAAACAGCATATGGTCACACTTAATAACACTTTTGGCCACTTTATACTTAATTGTATATGACTAAATACCCAAAACAAACATGCTTTGTGTGACTAAATATTACAAAATGCCACACAAACTAAAAATTCATGTGACCATTGGATGAACAATAGTCACGCAAAATACACATTTCTTCACATTAAATAGCATATGGTCACACTTATTAACACTTTTGGCCACTTTATGCTTAATTGTATGTGACTAAATACCCAAAACAAACATGCTTTGTGTGACTAAATATTACAAAAGGCCACAGAAATATAAAATTCAAGTGGCCATTGGATGATCAATAGTCACACAAAATACACATTTCTTCACTTTAAACAACATATGGTCACACTTATTAACACTTTTGGCACTTTATGCTTTTTTGTATGTGACTAAATACCCAAAACAAACATGCTTTGTGTGACTAAATATTACAAAAGGCCACACAAACATAAAATTCAAGTGGCAATTGGATGATCAATAGTCGCACAAAATACACATTTCTTCACTTTAAACAGCATATGGTCACACTTATTAACACTTTTGGCCACTTTTTGCTTAATTGTATGTGGCTAAATACCCAAAACAAACATGATTTGTGTGATTAAATATTACAAAATGCCACACAAACATAAAATTCAAGTGACCATTGGATGAACAATAGTCACACAAAATACACATTTCTTCACTTTAAACAGCATATGGTCACACTTATTAACACTATTGGCCACTGTTTTTTAAATTGTATGTGACTAACTCCAAAAAAACAACACACGTTGTGTGACTAAATCATCACAAACGTCACATTTATTATATATTCATGTGGCCATAGGACGGGAAATAGTCACACAAAATACACATTTACTTGAATAAATTATCTCAAATGTCACATATATTATATATTTATGTGGCCAAAGGACGAACAATAGTTACTCTCAAGAAACATTTGTGTGACTATAAAGTGTTTACGGTCACACAAAACTGATTAATCCAACAAAACTTGTGCCTAATTTGTCACACATATTCGGGTTTTGGTCACTCTTTTTCAATGAAAACGGCCACAAACTAAACAATGTGACCATATGCTACCTACGGTGGCGCGACCTTTCGTGACATTGACCCAAAAAAACGTGTGTGACTATATGCATATCGTCACACATTTTTGGTGTGACGAAAGCTGAAATCTGTACCAGTGAAGACATTGGGGCACGTGCTGCTAATCATATATTTAGTAGGATTAGCTTTCCTATAGCTAGAAGATTGGGGGCTCAGATATATCTCGACTTCCCATTAATTTCTTGTAAATCTCATGAATTTCTAAATAATAATAATAATAATATAAATAATAATAATAATAATAATAATAATAATAATAATAATAATAATAATAATAATAATAATAATAATAATAATAATATCGGCATAATATAGTGCGGGATATCCTTGTTGACATATGTTCTCGGTCGGGGATCTCGGCTCGTAAAGAGGTTGACATTGGGCTCTGTGGAGAAAGAGACATAACCTTACGTCCAGCTGATGTGTTGCTCTATTCTTGGGACGGTGGGCAGGACACATATGTCGATTTGACAGGGTCATCTCCCTTGACACAAACTAATATGGTTGATTTTGTACCAGGACGTGTTGTGATCGAAGCCGCTAAACGTAAACGTGTCAAGTACGGGGCTAAATGCGCGGACATTGGATATGGGTTTTTCCCCTTCTCATTCTCTTCCTTGGGAGAACTTGAGAAGGATGTGGTGACCTTACTAAAGCGCATCCGAAGATTCTCGGTGACTCAGGATATTGGAGCACGTGCTGCTAATCATATTTTCAGTAGGATTAGATTTGCTATAGCCAAAGGAGTGGGGGCCCAGTTAATATCTCGGCTCCCCACTAATTTCTTGTAAACCCTATGTTTTTCTAATGAAGTGGTGTTTATAATAATAATAATAATAATAATAATAATAATATAATAAATAATAATAATAATAATAATAATAATAATATAATAATAATAATAATAATAAATAATAATTAATAATAATAGGGTTAATTGATTGAAAATGTATCATATCTATCACTTTTTGTTATTGTGTGTAATGAACTTTTTATTTCTTATTGTGTGAACTAAACTTTTAAATTTCAATTATTGTGTGTATTTTGTAACCATTTTACCCTTACTTTTTTCAAATTTTGAAGGGTAAAATGGTCATTTTGCATGGCTGAATAGTCACAAAATACACATAATAATCGAAATTTGAAAGTTCAGTGCACACAATAAGAAGAAAAAAAAATTGAGTACATACAATAACAAAAAATGTCAAGTATACTACATTTTCAAGTAATAATCAATTGAAAATGTATCCAACTTGTCATGAAATTCTGTTTAGTATGTATCTAAATTTTAATTTTCCTATTGTATATAGCTAACTAGCCGATCTTTCTATTGTATGTACCAAAAACCAATTCATCGATAGTTAGTATTTTATCAATTAGTTAGCTCAATACCTTACACCCAAACACCATTATACTGCTCATAAACACGTGAAAAAACAAAGATAATCATCTTATTTAGCACCACCAACACTCGTCGTTATCTTCTCCATCCTACGCCAGTCATTTTAACAACAAAGCTTTGTCCTCTCCGTTGGACCATCGAAAATTAATGTCTTCACCGGAATCCCGTATTTCGGAAACCTTTATTGAATCTGTTTTCTATTAATGGAATTCATTTTTTCTTTTTCATCATCTCATCCAATCACTTTTTTAAATGCACCAATCATATGAGTACGATGATATGTAAAAAGAAAATGTAGCAAGATATATCATTTTTCTTTATATTATGTTGTGGGTATTAACTAATTAATATGGAGTATCTAAATCTATCTATTATATATATAAAGAATGAGTTCCCCTTATTGAATGTGAGCATTAATGTCACAAGCTAAGAAACTCAAATATGTAGTTTAAGCTAATGAATTTAGAACATGCGGAGCTTATTTTGAAGCTTTTAAGAGCTTTTAAGCTGAAATGTCTAAAGCCTTGCTTATTGTTATGAAGCATTAAGTTGCTCTTACATTTTAGTAAACAAAATAAAACACCAAACCTGGAATGTATAAATCCTCCTTATGGTTGAGTTATGATTATTAAATGGATTTGGTGGATTAATTGTACGTTAAATTCAACCCAACGTTCAATTTAGTTATCTATTAAAAAGGTAATTCAAATAGTCTTCTCATCTTCTTAAGTTACATAGAATGTGTGACTATAAATAACATATTAACACATTGATTTCCTCGACATAGCAAACATTGTGCATATGTTGATGTGACAGCTAGCATTGAAGTTTTGTTGTTGATGGAAGATATAGGCCACGTAAAGGTGTAGTTTTTGCTCTTTCTATGTTCCGCTCATAATAACTCTAAGATGGTGATGCGTTTTCATTATGTAGATTTTCTTTGGGTTTTTGTTTCTTTTATTTCCGGCCATAATTACTCAAAAATGATGGTGAGGATTTTCTTTTATATACATCTGCATTTGTTTTGGCTTTTTGTTTTTTGCAGCTCCTCAAAGACAATGGTGAGGCTTTTTCATACATAGATTTGCTTTTGTTTTTGTTGTTTTTTCTTTGCAGCTCATAATAACTCAAAGATGTAATGTTACTGAGTTACTCTGTTTCAAAAAGAAAGAGAAAAGAAAGAAGAAGACGTAACATTACTATGTTAGCATGCGTTACTCACTGGGGGTAGAGTGTGCTATAGGAAATGATTAAAAAAGGTATGGAAATTTAACCCCTCGGGTAAAAGGGTATTTTCATGCTTTGTAATTTCCATATGTTGTGACTTTCTCTCTACAAATTTTGTTTTCTTTCTGCTCAACAACTGCAAGGTGTTGGTGGTCAATTGCAAGCTTCAAAGTAATGAATTTTCAATTTTGATTGATGGTTCTTTGATTAATTATTTCATATGCTGACAACAATGATGTATAAGGTGGAGAGAAATAAGGTGGTCAGTGGACATAGATAACAAGGAAGACTGTGGGGTAATAGTTTCGCATGACGACAACAGAGTGATGGTAGCCATTAAACACTTAGGTGATTAACTTAGATCGAAGTTTATTTAATATGTTTACCGTTTGAAATTTTAATACATGACAATCATAATTAAATAAACAATAAACATCAAATACACATGCGGAAGCGTATAGAATCATTTAACATGTAAATTAATTAACCAAACATAAAAGTATGCGTACCTTTTGATTCTAGCCAAACAAGAATCAATTCTTCAATACAATGATCAAGAACCCTAATTAGGGTTTATAAGGATTACACGAATTGCCCCTTACCGTTTTTGCAATTCAATCCAAGATACAATCAATAGTGTGATTGTACCACGTTCTTGTACACACGTACTATAACGAATTAAAGTAATGCTAGTTAAGAACACAAATCAAAACCAAACACTTTGTTTTGTATGAAAAAATCGATCAAACCCTAACAGGGTGTTTGCTTTGATCGACCAAAGAAAAGAAAACAAGAAAACAATTTTAGGGATAATTGTGTGTACAAGAGTTGTAAAACCAATGACCCTTGAATTGTTTATATAGTGTAAGTAACTTGGAGGACAAGTTGGTGTAGGATTGGGCAAGCCCAATCCCCCACCGATCGGCCAAGCATCCCAAAGAGGGATCCGGAACCTTCTCGACTTTCCAATTATTTACTCTATAATTCTTTCCTTTTATTAGTTAATGGTCGTTAGTCATTATCCGTTAAATACTAACGGTCGTTACATATTTGTGTAATAAATAATTAAATACAACATTTTATATTTAATTATTACTCTTTAATTCTCATACGTAAAGTGTGCAATCTCGTGATCTCGAGTTCGATCCTAACACACATCTACTAATTTATGTCCATAAAACTAACAGCTCCCACTTGGACATATTTTAATAGTGTGATCACATCGGTTGGCGTCTAGCAACACGCCGATGCCTCTAGTACGATCTCGAGTAAGGTCTCCTGGAAAAACCTTTTAATGATTTATCATTATTATTATCTTTTTATCACTAATACTACGTTAAATAAAGATATGGATCTGAGTCATTCTTTATTCAACTATTCTGTTTCTCATTGTTTGTGATTGAGCAAGATTACCAAATATTTTGAACATATTCAAGGGAGATTTTGGGCGTGGCCACACAAACATCTTGTCAACCCTACGAGGGGCACAACAGTATTAAACTCTAAAATAAATTTGAAGGAACAAATTCTATCTTGCATAAGTCGCAAGACTTGGTGTTTTGGATAATTACCACAAAGTGGCGCATGGATTTAAAGCTAATTCACCCTTAAGATGATTTTGTACATAAAAATAGTCGTACTTGGTAGCTCCAATTTGACGCACAAAGGAGCGGAGAAACTAAGGTCAGCTTAGAAAGCCAAATAAAAACCCGTTTCTTTCGGTTTGACAATTTAATGTCAATCTTTCTTATACCCCTCTTATAGTTTGTCACAATTGGGTGAGTCATTCTTACTATTGGTACAAAACTCATCACTCAATTAAACTATTAAAAATTTAACTCTTCTAAAACAATTCATTGTTTCACCATTATTTAGTCCATATTATTTTTCTATTAAAAAATTACCCTTTTTGTTTATAAACATGTCTAACAAAAAATAAACAAAAACAATTAATAAAAAAAATAACACAACTAAATAAACACACATACATAACAATTTAATATGTGAAAACATGTAGCTACATGCATACTTTATTCGATAAAGCCTATTAATAATCAATATCTAGGTTTATAACGTATATATTTAACTAAGGCCCTCACTTACAAAAGGAAGTGAACCACATGCACTGACGAATCAATTGCGTAAGCCATAATTAAATATATAACACATAGCACGTAATTGATTTATTAATTATATTGAGGTCTTCCCCAATTCAAGAATTATCAATAAATAAACATGTGTAAAACTTAACAATTAATTCATATAGCCAATTTAAACAATTTAAATTTTTTATCGACAATAAATCCATGCCAAACATGCACGTTTTCATGGATTCTACATAACAATTATTACACGTTGTCACAAGATCGCATACAATTAACACGTAATTATGTCATGCAATCCTAGGGTTTCTAATTCAATTAAAAAATAAAACGAAAAAAAAAAAAAAAAAAAAAAATCGGATGAATAGTGTTTCAGATTTTATTTTATTTTTAATTAAATTAGGGCAATCGGTCTTCCCTAAAATTAGGGTTTCGAATTATACAAACCCTAGAATTCGACATATATAAATAAACACATAACAATTATTCGTTTTTACGTGTTTCAGTAATTAATTACACATTATCCAAGGCTCATGATGCCACTGTTGGAATTTTAATACATGACAATCATAATTAAATAAATAATAAACATCAAGTATACATGCGGAAGCGTATAGAATCATATAACTTGTAAATTAATTAACCAAACATAAAAGTATGCCTACCTTTTGATTCTTGCCAAACAAGAATCAATTCTTCAATACAATGATCAAGAACCCTAATTAGGGTTTATAAGGATTACACGAATTGCCCAAACATAAAAGAACGTGATACAATCAATAGTGTGATTGTACCACGTTCTTTTACACACGTACTATAACGAATTAAAGTAATGCTAGTTAAAGAACACAAATCAAAACCAAACACTTTGTTTTGTATGAAAAAATCGATCAAACCCTAAGAGGGTGTTTGCTTTGATCGACCAAAGAAAAGAAAACAAGAAAACAATTTTAGGGATAATTGTGTGTACAAGAGTTGTAAAACCAATGACCCTTGAATTGTTTATATAGTGTAAGTAACTTGGAGGACAAGTTGATGTAGGATTGGGCAAGCCCAATCCCCCACCGATCGGCCAAGCATCCCAAAGAGGGATCCGGAACCTTCTCGACTTTCCAATTATTTACTCTATAATTCTTTCTTTTTATTAGTTAACGGTCGTTAGTCATTATCTGTTAATTAAATATTAACGGTCGTTACATATTTGTGTAATAAATAATTAAATACAACATTTTATATTTAATTATTACTCTTTAATTCTCATACGTAAAGTGTGCAATCACGTGATCTCGAGTTCGATCCTAACATGCATCTACTAATTTATGTCCATAAAACTAACATTTACAAAGGTTAAGATCTATGTTACGAGGAAGACGGTTGGATGACGCTCATTCATTTTGTCGCACGAGTAGGGAGGGAACACATAACTGCATCGAAATGGATGATTATATTTAAATTTAATTATGGTTTTGTATCTCTGCTTTTACGCATGTGTTTGGACTTTGGATGTAAGGTTATTTGTATTTTTTTCAATTAATATGCTTGAACATGTACAGTTATAACTCCACTGTGTTTTCATTACCCAATTTGCTTGAACATGTAATGTATTAAGCGTCATCCGTCAATAATTACAAGGTTTAAATTTAGTTGTTATCATAATCTGTTAAAATAAAATTTAAACATATCGTGGCCCCTGGTATTTTGTAAATTAATCCATTAATTGTTGTGGACTTGAGTATGACAAAATGAAAGTATAATGAGAAGGCATTTAAAACTGGTTTAACATATATATTTTGGGATTTCAGGATAGAAATGTCGGACACTATGCATCTGAATTAGGCACCGAGTAAAAGTTGCACCCTCCAACGTGCTGCATATACGGAACCTCATTGTCATCATTATCCATTCAATATTTGATTTATAAAACTATGCATATGTTTAGTTAGCGACAGTTTAGGGATTCATTTGTGTAATTATATTGAAACCTTCAAATTATTAGGCTAGCCACAGTCCAAGGTCGAGGAGGCAAGGTCGACCGAGGTCATGCTCGGTCGTATCGACTGTGACACGTATGGTCGAGGTCGGTCGTCGGTCACCATTTTGGAGAGAAGGGTCACATATTCGACCGATTTTGCACACAACAAAAATCCAAAAAAGTGATATTACCGTTTGAATTTAAAAAAAAAAAAAAACTTTTTTTTTTAAACTTTACCACTTTACAACCTTATAAATACCAACCTCAAACACACTTCTAAACACACAATTTCAAACAACATTTCTATCAATACCTTCAAACACATTCTCTTAATTATGTCTTACGAGCTATTTTTTTGTTCTTCGTCTTCCGACGATGATGAAGAAGTTATGAGTGAGTTTACGGAGTTTGCGGAGTTTGCTTGGAACGCGTACCAAGCATCACAGCCAAAAGTTCGACGAAAGTACATACGTAGGGATCATGAGGGTGCTCATAATCGTTTAGTGGCGGCATACTTCTCCGAAAACCCGCGGTATGACGCAAGAACATTCAGTCGGCGGTTCCGAATGAGCCGAGAACTATTCACACAAATTGTTCAAGAGGTAACCGATTATTCTCATCACGAGCATAAGCATGGGTTTCCTGGGATGATGGGAAGCATTGATTGTACAAGTTGGGAGTGGGAGAATTGCCCAAATGGTTTGAGAGGTCAATATGCTAGGGGTGATCACGGGCCACATCCATTCATTTTATTGGAAGCGGTCGCCTCCCAAGATTTATGGATTTGGCATGCGTTCTTTGGTGTCTCCGGGATGAATAACGACGTAAACGTTTTACATCGTTCCCCTGTTTTCAATGATATCAAATCTGGGAGAGCACCAGACCTTGAATTCGAGGTTAACGATGTACCTTATAAAAGGGGATATTATCTTACTGACGGGATATATCCACAATGGTCTGTTCTTATAAGTCCATTTCAAATCCTCCCACGGGTGATGATAAAAGAATATTGTACAAGAGGAAACACGAAGCAGCAAGGAAAGATGTGGAATGAGCTTTTGGTGTGTTGAAGAAGAAGTTGAAAATGCTTAAAGTTCCGGCTCGAGGGCTATATAAACAAGATCTCCAAGATATTGTGTACACATGTATCATATTACATAATATGATCATTCAACACAAGGGGCGGCCGATATGTCCTATATGGTTCGAAGCTGAGGGCCACCGTGATCACGATCCCTTAAGATCGCATGAAGAATCGTTAGTAGTTACTCAGGAGCTCCAAAACTCATCAACTCATCTACACTTAAAATCTGATTTGATCGAATACATTTGGAGAAATCGTAGAAATCAAGTCAATCAAGAGAATGAAGACGAAGACGCAAGTGACGATGACGATGACGATGAAGAATTTTTGTGATGCTTTTAATGTTATTTGAATAATTTATGTAATGTTTTTAATGTTTATTTGAATAATTTATGTAATGTTTTATTTTTAATGAATTTTAAATTTGTGTTTTAAAATATTTGAATTAAAAAGTAACAATAATAATAACTTGGTCACCGACTGTGGCAACTTGGTCGTCGTCAAGTCGTCGGAGTGAGAAATCTGATGTGGCAGGGTCATGCTGGGTCACGACTGTGCCCAGCCTTAATGCATTGGGTCGTCCAGGTTGCATGATATACTTTTTGTCTTATGGGCCTATTGTTAGAGTTTGTGGATAATAATTAATATATGTATGTCCAGTTTCGAGCACGAGACTTCGGGATTGCACACATTACGTATGAGTCTCACTGGTTTGGATAATTAAATATAGATTTATGATTTAATTGTTCATTTCACATACAAACACTTAACGGTCGTTAGTATTTAACGGAGTTTGGTTAACGGTCGTTAAATATTAAGTTAAAGGACTAAGTATGTAAATACAAGTCAAGAAGGATCTAGAATACTTCTTGAGGTCCAAAAGTCGGCCGACCCATCTAAGGGTCTAGGGATTTCGGTTTGTAGCTTGGAGAGGAAGTTTGGGTTGCCTATAAATACAAACCCCTTATATTTGTAATTCCCTAATCCTAATTCTCTAGCAAGCCAAACTGTAAAGACCAAAAACACTAAGAAACACATATTCAGGAGGTCGGGGATGCTCGAAATAAAGGTTAAACATGGTATATTAGATTAAAGAATTGTGGGAGGTGTGTGTGAATTCTAGAGAGAGAAAGGAGAAAACACACACACCTCCTTATTACAAATGAACATCCAACCTTACTTGTTGAGACAAGTAAGGTATTTATAGCAAAAGGGGTGACGCCCTAATGCTTTAATGGGCTTTCGTGTGGGCTTTTGGCTCATGGGCTTTACATTGTTCATTTCTACAATACAAGCATACTAAACTATCTAAGTCCAAAAGCCCAACACGTTTGACTATACTAGCCCTAAATGCAATTCCCAATTATGACATAACTTTAAGTCTAACAATCTCTCCCCAAAGTGATGTCATACGGGAATTGCTTACAATGTTCCCTACAAGTAAATTTAATACAAAACATGAGCGCATCAGTTCTGAGAATGGTCTTCAAACTTCATTACTTCGTTCAGCTTGTAGAATCTTCTCAGCTTCATTTCTTTACTTGCAGAAGAACTGTGTGAGCAAATCTAATTAGGGTTTAATTTTGAGTGCTCTCCCCTAGTTAGTACTCTCCCCCAAACTGACAACCTCATTTTATGAGTGCCCTGAGTGCCCTGAATCTGTTCGGGGGAATAGAGTATCAACATCTTCGTCTCACCAAATGCATCCCAGTTATTTTTCCCATGAGAGATCAGCCCGTAACGTACACATGAAATGATAACACCAAAGTAACAAGTTGAGTCACTGATTATCTCTGCGGACTTCACTCCGGTAGTAATACAATTAAACTCGATCACGTGAACTTGTTATGTGTCCTTGATGTACACATTTCTCTCCCCTGCTGGTTACGATTTATCGGAATCAGCATAATGATGTGTACGTGAAGTATTAACTGGAAGCCCTTTATCAGGAATCATATCAACCCATGATAAGATGTAGATAACCCCAATCTACTAATAATACCATTTGGAGTGTCTAACTCTTTATCAACCTCCTATATAAAAAACAACGGCTTTTTGTAGTGACTACTAATAGAGAAAACTCACTATGACGAACTTGAGACTGAAGTAAAATAACCCAAACTTGTGACTTAAACTTGCACTAATGTATGACTAAGAACATATACTGAGCAATACAACGTTACTCCTTTAAGCATAGATCGTTTCATATACCCATCCAACCTTCCTTTACTGTATATGAACTCATCTTGAATTATCCACATCTTTTTGTGACATTTGAGCACTACAACGTAACTCTTTTAAAGTGATAGCTATACTCTGTGAGCACAACAACGTAACTCCTTACATCAGGTATAACTAGATAAATCAAGTCTTAATCCTTTCCTATGAGTATCCAAACAAGGATCTCGAAGAATCATGCATCCAACCAACCCCGATATCTTCAAGATACTAAGTACACGCACCCGTGATATTCCACTTCAACTTCAAATAGGTAATAATGAATCATCATCCTTGTAGTCACAGTTGATAACAATCAATATTTAGCCATTGTCATTTGATTGTGAATTTTGATCAGGAACTTTTCGGCTATACGTGGTAGGATTTGGGGATGTATACCAGTAATATCATTTGTGATTTTGGTGTGAAATATGCCATAAAATGCAATTCTAATGATGCTGGAAAATTTTGAGTTTAAGAAATTTTTACGCCAAAATTCCCCGAAAAAATTCAAATTTTGACCTAAAAATTTGAATTTTGGGCCAAAATTTTCACCATTGTACCATAATTTGAATTTCGCGTAAAAATTGACCGTTAAGTCACTCCTTCAAGTTAATTATTTTTTTTTTTTTATTATTTTTTTTTTTTACAATTGCGATAGAGTTTTGAATTGCGATAGAATGCAGAATTGCGATAGGTTGTACAATTGCGATAAGTCTCACATTTGCGATAAGTTACACAATTGCGATAAGTTCCACATTTGCGATAAGTCTCACATTTGCGATAAATCTCACATTTGAGATAATTTCCACATTTGCGATAAAAACCACATTTGCGATAAAAATCACATTTGCGATAAAATCTACAATTGCGATAAAAATCACATTTGCGATAAACCCTCTTTTTTTTATCTAAATTCTTATACAAGAACTTAGATTTTTTCCGAGTCGATGAAGTACCATTTTTATCTCAATTCTTATATAAGAAAAGTGATAAAAACCGCTTTTATGGTGAGGATTGGAGTCGCAACCTTTTTGTAGCCTTCTTTTTTCGAACAAAAACAACCAACAATTCGAACAACCCAGCAAACCTCACGTAAACAACAAAAAGCTTACAACTTTTTCCGCAAAACTGACGTTAAACACAAAAAGCTATAAACTTTTTATCTAAAACTCACGTTATTTATGGCAGATGAACAGTAACGAACTCAAACACACCCCAAATCACGTTTTTCACCTTAAATCACCACGGTTCGCCCCTGGTTAGCTCTTGATACCAATTGTAATGATCAAAACCACGTAGAAACACATATTCAGGAGGTCGGGGATGCTCGAAATAAAGGTTAAACATGGTATATTAGATTAAACAATGGGGGGAGGTGTGTGTGAATTCTAGAGAGAAAAAGGAGAATAACACACACACCTCCTTATTACAAATGAACATCCAACCTTACTTGTTGAGACAAGTAAGGTATTTATAGCAAAAGGGGTGACGCCCTAATGCTTTAATGGGCTTTCGTGTGGGCTTTTGGCTCATGGGCTTTACATTGTTCATTTCTACAATACAAGCATACTAAACTATCTTAGTCCAAAAGCCCAACACGTTTGACTATACTAGCCCTAAATGCAATTCCCAATTATGACATAACTTTAAGTCTAACACAAACTTCTCTTCTCCTTTTCCTCTTGTATTTCCGATCGAACATACCCTATCCCCTAGGGTTTTCGATCTAAATAATACATTAAGTGTTTGGTTGTGTTTGTGAATTAGAACCTAGCTTTTCACATTGAGACGCTAGTAATACGTGTGTACAAGAACGAAGAACAAGCTTCCTTTAGCTTGTGTGTTTTCCCCTATTCGACTAGCTTATTAGTCGATCCATCTTAAACCCAATTTAGGGTTTATATTGTTCTTGGAGTGCACGGTTTCTTGTTCTTGCTAGAAACCAAAAGGTACGCATCACTTTTAAATTTAGTTAAATTAATTACATGTTTTGTAGATCTTGTTATTCCGCTGCGTGCTTGATGTTATATGTTTATGTGTTTATAGTTTTATGATTCACATATTCCAACAGTGGCATCAAGAGCCCGTTTAAAACGTGTAATTAATTACTAAAAACGCATAAAATTGAACCTATGTGAATAGATACATGCTTTTGATATTCTAGGGTTTTGATTTTAGAAAACCCTAATTTTTTTTAATTTTGGGTCGACACCCTTTTAATTAGAATTAGGGTTTATGTTTTGTAAAATCTTGTAGTAAACCCTAGGATTGCATGTATAATTTTATGTGTTATATTAATGAATACAAAGTGATGTCATTAATAAATGCGTACAATATTGACTTGATAATATGTGCTACATGATTATAAGCGCAATATGGGGAATCCATGACAAAAACATGCATGTTTTGTCATAGAAATTTGATGCTAAATGTTACATGTTCTACGTGCTAATTGTATGTGATTATTAATTAACTAGGGGTTTAGTAATTATATTGTTGAACACGAATTAAAATTACTAAAAGTTAATTAATTAGGTTTTTAGGGAAGACCTAAAATTGGGGAAGACCCCATATAATCGCATGTTTATCAATTATGTGTGTTATGTATATATTAATCATAAGACTTACGCGGCCAAGAAATTGGTGTTGTGGTCCATTGGGTACAATGAGCTCGAAAACCAATGGGAGTCTTAAGACCAATATATACATATTAATTGATTTATTAGCATGTTCATTATTAAATTGGTTATGTTTATTTTTTTTAATTGCGCATTTGTTTAATATGTTGTAGACACGTTTATAACAAAGGGTAATTTTTCAATATAAAAATAAACATGACTTAATAATGGTGCAACATTGTTTTAAGCAAGAAAATCATAAGTGTTTAATTGATTGATGCGACTGTACAAAAGTGGTCGAAAGGCGGACCTAATATTGACAAACTATAAAGTGGGTATAAGGAGGTTTGACATTAAATTGTCATCCGAAAGGGGCGCTTTTTTAATTAGCCTTCGGGCGGACGTTTGCTCGTCCGCTCGCCTGTGCGTCAATATTAGACTTACCTATTACACCATGAAAAAGTACGAAGCATCTTAAGGCAATGTTGTAAGTTTCTCAACGCCATCAATTGAAACTTTGATGATTTGAGCTTATTAATGTAACGAATGAGTAAACTTGTTTTGAAACATATGATACAAAGATAATGCATGACATCCTTGTACATATTTTGATTACACACATCAAAAATCTAATACCCTTAAATTTAAGTTATATTCCATCCAACTGAAAAGAAAACACCTAAGGTTACATCCTACATTACTAGCAGCCAAAGCTGAATGTGATGTTCAAAGGGTGGTAGTCTAAGGGTAAAATTGAGTACTTTCATTGCTAGCAGCCAAAGCTGAAGTGATGAAACGACGTCAATTTACAATTTTCTAAGTTGGTTAACTTAATTGAGCACTTTCATTACTAGCAGCCAAATCTCATGTAATGGAACGGTGTCAAGGCATAAAGATTTGGGGATGAAACATGCTTACATTTGCAACTGAGGTTGGCATAATATGTAAGTCCCATGATTCTAGGAATTGCAATTGGATATTGGCAATTGGGATTGACCCGTACCTTATTGAGTACTTTCATTGCTAGCAGCCAAAGCTGATGTAATGAAACGACGTCAATTTGGATCCTAGTTTTCAATGAAAATTAAATGGTGAATGTAGTTTACCATGGGTGTTTAATTTTCTTGAAAAGTTTAATTATCGAAAGTACTAACTTTTGAACTTTTTCTGTAGAAATGGCCTAACCCGACAACAACATGAGTAACATGAGTTCTGCTTTCAAAACTATGATTGAAAGAGAAAAGTTGACTGGGACTAAAAATTTCAATGATTGGTACCGTTCTTTGAGGATTGTTCTTAGAATGGCCAAAATACTTGATTATCTTAGTAAGCCTCTTCCTACAGCTCCTGCTATAAATTCTCCTAATGAAATACTTCAAGAGTATAATGAGAGTTATGACAAGCACAATGATGTGGCTTGTCTCATGCTATCAGGGATGGATACTCAGTTGCAAAAGAAATTTGAGAATTATGGCCCGATGGACATGATCAATGAACTCAAACGCATGTTTGAGAAACCACCTATGGCAGAGTTATATAACTTAATCGACTCTCTGGCAAAGTGTAAGCAGGATGCTGGTACACCCGTGAGTGCCCATGTATTGGAGATGAAAGGATATCTTGACTAATTGAAAGCACTCGGATGCGGGTACGTGCAAGATGTACAAGTTGGCCTCATCAATCGATACCTCAATGAGGAGTTGTTTGGTGATTTTGTGCGCAACTTTAGTATGCATTGCACGGGGAAGACAATAAGTGATTTACATGCAATGCTTATTGACTTTGAGAAGGGACTCTCAAAGAAGGCACCTACACCTACTGTTATGGCAATAAAAGGTGGTAGGGTTACTAAGCCCAACAAACCGCAGCACGCGAACAAGAAGGGCAAAGCTAAAGCTGACAAGGGCAAGCAAATTGTGACCTATCAGCAGAAGGCAAAGAAGCAGAATCCTCCTAAGAAGAAGGATTATCCCAAGAAGGATTTGGCTGCTTGTCACCACTGCAACACTCCTGGACATTGGAAGAGTGATGTCCATTGTTGTTAGAGGAGTGTCGCAAGAATAAAAATGCCAAGGCTGCAAATGGCGCGAGCACTTCAGGTATTTTTATGGTTGAATTATTTTCTTTTCCTCGTAAGCAAAATGCCTGGATATATGATACAGGATGTGGTACTCACATTTGTAATACATCGCAGGGGCTTAGAGGAGCGAAGAAACTGAACTATGGAGAATGCTACTTGTACGTGGGCAATGGCATACGTGCAGCAGTAGAAGCCATAGGGACATTTGATTTAGTTTTACCTTCGGGTTTAATTTTAGTATTGAACAATTGTCATTATGCACCGTCTATTGTTAGAGGTGTTGTTTCAGTTTCTTTATTGTTGGATAATGGATTTGATCAC
Organism: Artemisia tridentata subsp. tridentata; assembly: GCA_021014915.2. NCBI lineage: Eukaryota > Viridiplantae > Streptophyta > Magnoliopsida > Asterales > Asteraceae > Artemisia > Artemisia tridentata. Next base: position 127,614,189 of record CP139509.1, on the reverse strand, counting down.
ACATTTAATAATAATGGAATTTCGGTTTCTTTAAATTCTGTTTTTTTTACTTTAATTCAAGAGAAAAAAGTTGACTGGGACTAAAAATTTCAATGATTGGTACCGTTCTTTGAGGATTGTTCTTGGAATAGCCAAAATACTTGATTATCTTAGTAAGCCTCTTCCTACAGCTCCTGCTATAAATTCTCCTAATGAAATACTTCAAGAGTATAATGAGAGTTATGAAAAGCACAATGATGTGGCTTGTCTCATGCTATCGGGGATGGATACTCAGTTGCAAAAGCAATTTGAGAATTATGGCCCGATGGACATGATCAATGAACTCAAACGTATGTTTGAGAAACCACCTATGGCAGAGTTATATAACTTAATCGACTCTCTGGCCAAGTGTAAGCAGGATGCTGGTACACCCATGAGTGCCCATGTATTGGAGATGAAAGGATATCTTGACCAATTGAAAGCACTCGGATGCGGGTACATGCAAGATGTACAAGTTGGCCTCATCAATCGATCCCTCAATGAGGAGTTGTTTGGTGATTTTGTGCGTAACTTTAGTATGCATTGCACGGGGAAGACAATAAGTGATTTGCATGCAATGCTTATTGACTTTGAGAAGGGACTCTCAAAGAAGGCACCTACACCTGCTGTTATGGCAATAAAAGGTGGTAGGTAGTGCTGGCAAATCGTGTCAGACACGACACGATAAGACACGACACGATAAAAGGCAAACACGAACACAACACGATAATTTTTCGTGTCAAATTTTCAAAACACGAACACGACCTGTTTCTTAACAGGTCGACACGAAAAACCCGTTAAGACACGAAATTTAAGTAAATGCCGCCGCAATAATTGTCGGTTTATCATTCAAGTAGCATATTGGTCAGAAAATTAATTATGTGGTAGTTGTGACTTATCGCTTCAACCTCAAGGTCACATAATGTATTCACGGATCTAAAAGAAATAGTAAAATAAAACAAAGTCACAAGATCTCAGAATGTATTCACGGATCTAAAAGAAATAGTAAAATAAAACGTGTATAATCAAATTAATTACTATATATAATCTTATAATATTGATGTTAAAGGTCACATAATGTATTCACGGATCTAAAAGAAATAGTAAAATAAAACAAAGTCCTAAGATCTCAGATTTGTTCATAACACAATAGCATATTCACGGATCTAAAAGATCTTAATTGTGTGAACAATATCCATCATCGATCTATTCAAAGATTTGCTTCATAATTATATCTGAAAATTAAAGAAAACAACATAACAATCATTTTCTTTCGTGTGGAATAATTAATAATTCCATAAATCGTTATAGATCAAAACAAGAAAGGAAAAAAACATCATAGATCTTGTTGATCTATACTTCTCTATATATTCGAACATCAAAAGAAAGGAAAATAACAATTTTGTTACATCCTTCTTTTTATTCGGTTTCAACAAAACTCAAATTAAAAGGTCACTTACCTAAAGCCTTGCTACAAGATCTTAACAAAAACAATAACAAAGAGGGTATTGTGATTTGTTTTAGGTGGTTGATTATTACAAGGTATGGTTGATTATTATAAGTAAGGTATAACACGGGTTGAGTTTTTTTGTCAAGAGTGTGGCTGCACCAGTAAGAAAAGAGGTGTGTTTAAACTTTAAAGTGAGAGTAGAGTTTATGTGTGTGGCAGTGTGGGTTGTTAGTTTCTTTTATATCAAAAAATTAGGTTAGGCTTAAGTGGAGATGGGCTTTGAGTACTAAAATGTGGCTGGACTAATTTGATCTTGGGCTTGATTTATTTTTAGTTCGCTTGGAGCCAACTGATTACACAATACACATTTATTTATCGTGTCTTTAACAGGTTAACGGGTTTGACCTGTTAAGACACGAAACCTGTTAAGGTCTTAACAGGTCGACCTGTTAACGAAACGAAACACGTTAAGCCTAAACACGAAACCTGTTAACAAGTCGTGTTTTCGTGTTCGTGTCAAAATTGCCAGCCCTAATGGTAGGGTTACTAAGCCCAACAAACCGCAGCACGCGAACAAGAAGGGCAAAGCTAAAGCTGACAAGGGCAAGCAGATTGTGACCTATCAGCAGAAGGCAAAGAAGCAGAATCCTCCTAAGAAGAAGGATTATCCCAAGAAGGATTTGGCTGCTTGTCACCACTGCAACACTCCTGGACATTGGAAGAGGGACTATCCATTGTTGTTAGAGGAGTGTCACAAGAATAAAAATGCCAAGGCTGCAAATGGCGCGAGCACTTCAGGTATTTTTATGGTTGAATTATTTTCTTTTCCTCGTAAGCAAAATGCCTGGATATATGATACAGGATGTGGTACTCACATTTGTAATACATCGCAGGGGCTTAGAGGAGCGAAGAAACTGAACTATGGAGAATGCTACTTGTACGTGGGCAATGGCATACGTGCAGCAGTAGAAGCCATAGGGACATTTGATTTAGTTTTACCTTCGGGTTTAATTTTAGTATTGAACAATTGTCATTATGCACCGTCTATTGTTAGAGGTGTTGTTTCAGTTTCTTTATTGTTGGATAATGGATTTGATCACACATTTAATAATAATGGAATTTCGGTTTCTTTAAATTCTGTTTTTTACTTTAATGCAATTCCATTAAATGGTGTGTTTGAAATAGACATGGAAAATCATTTATCCAATGGAAATAATTCTGTGTATAGCATTAGCAATAAGAGAATCAAGTCGAACTTGGATTCGTCTTATCTTTGGCACTGTCGTCTTGCTCACATAGGCAAGAAACGCATGGAAAAGCTGCAACATGATGGGCTTTTGCAAAATATCAATGATGATTCAGTTGATAAATGCGAATCTTGCATATCTAGGAAGATGACGAAGAAACCTTTTCATAGCAATATGGAAAAGGCTTCAGATCTACTAGGATTGATACACACTGATGTGTGTGGTCCACTTAGACATGTGTCAAAACGCGGTGCTACCTACTTCCTGACCCTTACGGATGACTATAGTCGTTATGGTTATGTTTATTTACTTAAACATAAACATGAAGTCTTTGAGACATTCAAGGTTTTTAAAAGTAAAGTAGAATTACAACTCGGTAAGAAGATTAAGGCTCTTCGATCCGATCGTGGTGGTGAATATTTAAGCCAAGAGTTTAAAGATTATCTTGCTGAGTGTGGCATTGTCCAGCAACTCACATCTCCTTATACTCCGCAGCAAAAGGTGTATCTGAAAGGAGAAATCGTACTTTGCTTGATATGGTACGATCTATGTTTAATCTGACAACTCTACCCTTATCCTTTTGGGATTATGCTCTTGAAACTACTGTTCACGTGTTGAATATGATTCCAACAAAGAAGGTTGATAAGACTCCATATGAAGTATGGACTGGAAAAGCTCCCAACTTTTCTTACTTAAAGGTCTGGGGTTGTGAGACGTTTGTTAAACTTGACTCACCAGATAAACTCCAACAGAGATCTGTTAAGTGTATCTTCGTAGGATACCCTAAGGAAACAAAGGGTTACTACTTTTACTTCCCACACGAAAATAAAGTCATCGTGGCTAGGTATGGCGAATTCCTTGAGGATAATCTGATATCTCAAGAATTCAGTGGGAGAGTATATGATCTAGAAAATGATCAAGAAGATAAGTCACCTTCTGAAAGCACTAGCACACTTCCTGTGGAACCTGAAAGTTTAGGTCCTCCACCTGAAGTTGAAGTGGTACCCATTCGCAGATCTGCAAGATCTGTAAAAGCTCCTGAACGTCTATGTTTAAACGTAGAGTGTGAGGAAACTATACTAGGGGATCTAGATGAACCTACTAGTTATAGGGCTGCCATTAATAGTCCTGAAAAGGAAAAATGGCAAGTTGCTATGAATGGGGAGATGCAATCCATGAGGGACAATAATGTCTGGATTGAAGTAGACCTTCCTCCCAATGCTAAGGTAGTTGGGAGTAAATGGCTCTTCAAAAAGAAAACGGACATGGATGGCAATGTACACACCTACAAAGCTCGTTTGGTGGCTAAAGGCTTTACCCAAACATATGGTGTTGACTATGAGGAGACCTTTTCTCCTGTAGCTGACATTAGAGCTATTAGGATTCTTATAGCCATAGCTGCTTACCATGACTATGAGATTTGGCAGATGGATGTCAAAACAGCCTTCCTGAATGGTTGCCTAAATGAAGACATCTATATGGCACAGCCTGAAGGATTTGTGAATCAAGATTTTCCTGAGCGGGTATGCAAGCTTCAAAGATCCATTTATGGATTGAAGCAAGCATCAAGGCAATGGAATAAGAAATTTGATGAGGAAATCAAGAAGTTTGGATTTACTCAAAATTTCTATGAGCCATGTGTATACCACAAAGCTAGTGGGAGTAACACTACTTTCCTAATCCTATATGTCGATGACATATTAATCATGGGAAATCATATACCAAGTCTTAATGAAGTTAAGTCTTATTTGGGTAAATGTTTTTCTATGAAGGATTTAGGAGAAGCAGCTTACATCCTTGGAATCAAGATCTATAGTGACAGATCTAAGCGGTTGATTGGATTAAGCCAAAGTGCTTACATGGATAAAATATTGAAGAGATTCAATATGCAAAATTTCAAGAAGGGATATTTGCCCATGCAAGTAGAACATGGCTTAAGTAGCAAACTATGTGCTTCAACACCTGAAGAGGTGGCACACATGAAGAAAGTTCAATATGCTTCGGCAGTAGGATCTATCATGTATGCAGTGAGATGCACAAGGCCAGATGTGGCGTTTGCACAAAATTTGACCAGTCGTTACCAACAGAATCCAGGGAAAGATCACTGGCATGCTGTTAAGAACATTCTTAAGTATTTTAGGAATACTAAAGATATGTTTCTTGTGTACGAGGAAATCCAGACGCAGAACTGAATGTTACAGGTTTCTGCGATGCGTCCTTTCAAACTGATAAAGATGATACGAAGTCTCAGACGGGTTACGTTTTTGTCATCAATGGAGGAGCTGTAGACTGGAAGAGTAAGAAGCAGAGTACAACGGCCATGTATGCTACAGAAGCTGAGTATATTGCTGCATCGGAAGCTGCAATGGAAGCTGTTTGGATAAGGAAATTCATTTCGGGTCTTGGAGTGATGCCGTCAATTGAATTACCTATCAATGTGTATTGTGACAACTCTGCCGCAATCACATTCGCCAATGAACCTGGAGTTATGAAGGGCGCCAGACATTTTCCTAGAAGATATCACTATGTTCGAGAACAATTCGAAATAGGTGAAATCAATTTACTCAAAGTTCACACAGATGACAATCTGGCTGATCCTTTTACGAAGGCATTACCTAAGGAAAAGTTTACTCAACATGCTGATGGTATTGGTCTTCGTTTAGCCAGTAGTTTCATGTAAATCTGTGGATTAGTATTTGGATAAGGGATATGTAAACAATGTTATTTTAATGAAATAAAGTTTGGTTAACGTTTATTCTCATTTATAATATTGTATCCTATATTTGCATGTTTAAATCCGTGAATAATTAATTTATTCTAAATAGTCTGTTGCCAATCAATAATATGGGAGTATTATTGAATTAAGGCAAATGTGAAGTGTTGGTAAAATATACTTAAGTATATTGATGCGTGGGCATGCCAAATTCACATGATATTCAATATTGGATAAATTGAATATATGACAGATCTCAACCACGTGATTGTACTTTATGGATCGTCGTCATTAAGTAAATCATGAATATTTATCCTCAGACTTGAGATACCAGGTAACTGCGAGGATGTAGCTCATTTTCTGTAAGGTAGTCTAACGCTATCCGTAACTGGTAGTTATAAGGGCTATTTTCGGAGGTGATGCAAAGTTCGAGGGTTATGCTCGTAGTCAAGAAAGGATTTGTTCCTTCAAATTTGTTTTGAAGTTTAATACTGCTTGGCCACTCGTAGGGTTGACAAGATGTTTGCGTGCGCACGCCCAAAGGCTATCTGGAATACATTCAGATGATTTGGTAATCTTGATCAATTATGTATAAACGAGAAACTAATTGTTAATTATGGAATGACTTAGATCCATATCCATATTAATGCGGTATTAGAAACAAAAGGATAAGTATGATGATATAATCATCACATGGTTTTTCCAGGAAACCATACTCAAGGTCGATCTGGGGGCATTGGGGGTGTTAAGCTAGACTAACCCATGTCATTACTATATTAATGAATATCCAAGTGGGAGCTGTTAGAGTTTGTAGATAATAATTAATATATGTATGTCCAGTTTCGAACACGAGACTTCGGTATTGCACACATTACGTATGAGTCTCAATGGTTTGGATAATTAAATATAGATTTATGATTTAATTATTCATTTCACATACAAACACTTAACGGTCGTTAGTATTTAACGGAGTTTGGTTAACGTTCGTTAAATATTAAGTTAAAGGACTAAGTTTGTAAATACAAGTCAAGAAGGATCTATAATACTTCTTGAGGTCCAAAAGTCGGCCGACCCATCTAAGTGTTTAGGGATTTCGGTTTGTAGCTTGGAGAGGAAGTTTGGGTTGCCTATAAATACAAACCCCTTGTATTTGTAATTCCCTAATCCTAATTCTCTAGCAAGCCAAACTTCTCTTCTCCTTTTCCTCTTGTATTGCCGATCGAACATACCCTATCCCCTAGGGTTTTTGATCTAAATAATACATTAAGTGTTTGGTTGTGTTTGTGAATTAGAACCTAGCTTTTCACATTGAGATGCTAGTAATACGTGTGTACAAGAACGAAGAACAAGCTTCCTTTAGCTTGTGTGTTTTCCCCTATTCGACTAGCTTATTAGTCGATCCATCTTAAACCCAATTTAGGGTTTATATTGTTCTTGGAGTGCACGGTTTCTTGTTCTTGCTAGAAACCAAAAGGTACGCATCACTTTTAAATTTAGTTAATTAATTACATGTTTTGTAGATCTTGTTATTCCGCTGCGTGCTTGATGTTATATGTTTATGTGTTTATAGTTTTATGATTCACATATTCCAACACCTATGATGTTACTCCTATTTTGGCATAATTGCTTTACCATGTTTTTTATATTTTGCCTTATTGTCCCAAGTTTCCTTCTCATAGTTGTTGTTGTATAGCTTTGTGTATATTTATTTTCAATTTGGGAATTTTTGTTCAATTTCTTGATTTGACATATATAAAGAGTATTGTAAAGCACTAATTATCATATTTTTGGGTTGTGTTATTATTATTTTGAGAACAAATTAACTTGTTTTTATGAAAATATCGGGATCGATTTTTGTCACAAGGCTTATAAAACATTAATGTAAATAGAAAGCAAGTTGTGGCATTTATTAACATATTGTAGGAAATGATAAATCATGGTGTATTTTAGACGATATACAATAACCTGGTTTATTAGAAGGTAAGAATTAGTACAGATTATTTGCAGCATAAGATTTTCTTCATTGGTATGTTTAGTATATAATTCTCTTTAGCAATCGAAAAAAGATAACCAAAACCTCAATGGGTGCAAGGACTCAAGCTTCCATTTTATCAAAGAAAAAAAGGAGTACAAGAAACCTTGATTTGTCCAATAAAATCAATAAGTGAAGAACTCTCTTGAGTAGACCAACAAAATCAATAAGTGAAGAACTAATGTTTAACGACGTGCAACACTTATTTGAATGGTTTAAAGAATAGCATGATCTAAGTCGAACCGATTTTTGTCAATCAGTATCTCAACTAATGTTCGAGAAAATTGAGAAATATGTGACATGGATATACAACGTTGGGCCATAAAGACTATCTGTTATATCTATATTTTTAGTTTGGGGTGAGTAATGACTTGACTAAAGGCATTAATTTTAACTGAGAGATCAAATGTTGTTGTCACCTTATTCCACACATCACCTTATTCCACACATTAACTTCCAAACTATAATTTAAGGCTGATAACCCTTTAAGCTTCCTAACATTGGTTTCAAATAAAATCGTGAAGTCCATTTTAAGTAAACAATAAAGGCTAATAGAGAAGAAACTATAATCCTAAGTCTTCATCAATGATAAAATGATTGATAAAGTGGATTTGATGTCCATTACATAGTTCCTAGCATCATATATCTGATGATATTTAAAGGTTAATGACATTGTTAGTGTGTTTATTAAAAAAAACTTTTATTTTTCAAACATTTTTATGTTACGTGCACCTTAATCAACTCTCTTTCTAAGTGGTTGTGTTTTTTAGTCTGCATTTGAAATAATATGTAGAATAATAGGTTTCGCGTTACGATGATGAAAGTCAGTCATGAATTTGATATATTTTTCTTGAAGCAATTCTATTTTCTAAAACTTACTTCAACAAAACTTCGTTTATTGAGTCGAGTACCCCCGATCAAAACTAAGCATATTAGCATATAACAACTAAATACGCATAACCCATGCAAAACCGATGATTCTTTACGGTGAACAAAGCCCGTGCATCGCACAGGCCATGATGTCTCGTAATATTAATTATTTTGTACGGTGTTGAGCAAATTAATTATGTTATGTATTGCGGTTATTGTGTTGAGCAAACTAATTAATAAAATATCTACTATTAGTTAATCAAAATTTATATTATGTCGTGGGTGTTGTGTTTTATATTATGAGTTACTCCGTATATTGTAACCATATTCTAGTGTTTTTGTGTTTTCACATGTTTATTAGAAGGATCAAAGTGTTTTGGCGTAAGGTATTGAGCAAACTAATTAATAATTTTGTTTAAGAGTTAATGAGTTCTACATTTTTGGTCCTCGTGGTTTACCAGGTGTAACGATTTTGGTCCAATAGTTTAAAAAATAACGGATCTTGTCTGAAATCCGACGACCCGTAACACTTTTGGTCCATTTTTTATTGACTGTTAGTTTGACTAGTTAAAAAAATGTGAAAGGACTAAAATACCCCTCTGATGATGATATACATTGACTAACACCAAATCTCCCTTCCTTCTTTTAATTCCACAGATCCAACAAACGCCCCTCTAATTCGTGTGCCATTTTGATTGTCATTGGTTTGCTTTCATGGATGAATCCAACATGGGTTTTTCGAAAACTAACAACAAATCTCCCTTCATTCCTCACATCACTCACTTCAAATTCAAACAACCCAAACCCATGTTTCATCTTCATAAACCCACACCAATTATCCACTTTACTCTCCATTTGTGGCAAGCTATCCTATTTCAAAACTAGGTCTTCAATCCATGCCTCCATTATCAAAAACCTATTTTTCAATAACCCAATTGGTATCTAGAACTCACTCCTGTTCATATACTCCAAATGTGGCTATTTTTCTTATGCACACAAGGAGTTTGATGAAATGCATGTGAAGGATGTTGTGTCGTGGAACACGGTTTTATCGGGTTTTTTTCAGAATGGTTTGGTTAGAGAGGGGTTTGGGTGGTTTAAGGCAATGTATGGGGATGCGGGTGTTTCTCGGTTTGATCAAGGGAGTATTACGCAACGGTTTTGTCCGCGTGTGATGGATTGGAGTTTGCTAATGTTGTTTAAGATGGTTCATGGTTTGGTTGTTTTTCATGGTTATGAAGGGGAGATCGATGACGGTTGTGAATGATTTGATAACGGCGTATTTTGGTAGTGGGTGTTTTGGTGAAGGAAGGCGCGTTTTTGTGGAGAGCGGTGATAGAAATGTAGTTAACTTGGACGGCAATGATCTCGGGTCTTGCTCAGAATCAGTTTTGTGAAGAGAGTTTGGAAGTGTTTGTGGAGATGCGTAAAGGGTTAGTGAGTCCTAATAAGTTAACGTATTTGAGTTTGCTAATGGCGTGTTCTGGGTTAAAGGCGGTTATAGAAGGGTGTCAAATACATGGGCTTTTTTTGAAGTTAGGTATTAATTTGGATTTGCATATAGAAAGTGCACTTATGGATATGTATTGTAAATGTGGTGGCATGCGAGAAGCATGGCAGATATTTGATTCTGCTCAAGCTCTTGACGAGGTTTCCATGACAACGATTCTCGCTGGTTTTGCACAAAATGAATGTGAGGAAGAAGCAGTTCAAGTATTTGTGAGAATAGTGAAGGAAGGAATCGAGATTGATCCAAACATGGTATCTGCAATTTTAGGAGTTTTGGTAGAGAGAAAATGTGATAGAGTTTTGGTAGAGAGAAAAAAATGGGAGGAGATGAACTGAGATTTTGATTTTGATGTGTGGAAGTTAAAATGTGTTTTTATTGTGGTACACATGTGAAAGGACAAAAGTACCCTCTTATTTAACAGTCAAACATAGTCAAATTAACGTTGTTTGTGAAAATGGACCAAAAGTGTTACGGGTCGTTGGATTCTGGACAAGATCCGTTATTTTTCAAACTATTGGACCAAAATCGTTACACCCGGTAAACCACAAGGACCAAAAATGTAGTTAACCCTTAATAAAATATTAACTATTAATTAATCAGATTTTTAGTACATACAATAGAAAGATTAACAAGTTAGTTACTTGCAATAGGAAAATTAAAAGTTTAACTGTTAGCCCTAATAGAAAGTGTTGGTCATTTTAGATTAGGAACTTTGTAACGTGTCATAGAATAAGTAATTGAATAGTCAATGGGCTCATGGGTTGGAGTAATCTAATAGGTTAGTATTTATATGTTAGTCTTTTATGTAAAGTCCAATCCAATCCAAGCCATCAGCAAGCCCATTATGGCATCTTATATTGAACTATAAATACCTTCAAATGTGTTCATTTGAGGGTGTGCTTCAAGGTGTAAGTGTGTGTTTTCTTAATAAGATTTATCTCTTCCATCTCTCTACTTTCTCTCTCTAAGTAAACATACACTTTTCTTGTTGTCACCACACAAGCTTAATATATATATTGATAAGGTTGATTAATATAAGGTCCTACAAGTGGTATCAATCGCCTAACAATGATTTAGGAGTACTTGTGTTTCATTTTTTGAGTTGAAGCTTTGAAAAGGTTGCGTTTTTCTTATAAAAACGTGAGCTTTTTCCTTTAAAGTTTCGATTTTTTACGTTTTCTAGGTTAAAGTTGTTGTCTTTCTTATAGTTATACTACTTATTAGTGAGTTTTGGCAACAAAAAAAATCGCATCAAAAACGTCAAAAAATTGTTTCTTATCGATTTAAAAAGTTTTGGCTATTTATCGAATTTCCTCAAAATTTGATTATAAACGTTAAAGGTCTCAACTTTATTGTTATTTAAGTGTTTTTGAAGGTTTTTGGTCGCAAGAAACTGTTTAGAAGTTTGTCCTTTGTCGTAATATTGAGCTTCAAAATTATGTACTTTTATCGCAATTGGTTTGAGAGTTTATCGAAATTGAAGTTTAAGGGTTCATCGCAATTGCAGCTTAAGGTTTCATCGCAATTGCAGCTTAAGGGTTCATCGCATTTGGTTATCGAAATTCATCACGGATAAGTTTACTTCACGATCCAACGATTACTCAGTATTCCCTTGCTTGTATAAGTTTGTGGAATACTTCGACTAAGGAAAAATCTTCTAATTTGTACAAATTAGATAGATATTATCGCAATTGCCCAAGGGTTTATCGAAATTGCTATCGAAATAGCTATCAAAATTGTGGTTATCAAAATTGCCAAGAGTTTATCAAAATTCCAAGGGTTTATCGAAATTGCCAAGGGTTTATCGCAATTCCAAGGGTTTATCAAAATTGCCAAGGGTTTATCACAATTACAAGGGTTTATCAAAATTGCCAAGTGTCTATCGAAATTGCTGTTATCGCAATTGTACTTATCGAAATTGGACCAGTCAAAGTTATCGAAATTGGACCAAAGTGAACAGTGTTATCGCAATTGAACCTTCAAAGTTGACTTTTGTTTGACTTTTTACGATGAAACTTCAAACGACCATTGCTTTTGAACCGTAACTCCGTTTTCAGTGAAATACCAGTCAAAACGACCGGAACAGCCTGAATATTGTGCGATTACCCCACTATGTTGGGTAACGAAGTTTCTAATTCCTGAAATCGCTCCGGAAAGAAGTTATCGACGATTTTAAGTTTTAAGACCAAAATTTCACTACAACAACTAAACTTAACTTTCACCAAACACAACTCCTATATCGTTGAAACGATCCAAGATCAACTTTATCACACATAACTTCATCAATGGCAACTCAGCAAGACAGTATCACAACTGCTTTGACAAATGTTTTTGCTTCATTCTCCAGGGCATTAAACATCAAACCACATAACAACAACCAATGGATTTCATCGTACACTGACAATACGCAGTTTGCTCAACCAAGTATATATATGGGTCAAGAAGGACAAATGGTTGAAGTTATTAAGAATCAGAAAGAAAATGCTACGGGTATACAGATGGGGAATCAGATGCCATATGCTAGAAATCAAATGGATCAGATTGTGAATCAGAATGTGGTTAATCAAAATGGGAATGATTGTTTTATGACTACGATTCAGAAACCTACATCTGAAATTCACAGTAGTGATATTGGTAGAGATTACAATGTCAATGCAATGAAGAAGGTACAAAAGATCAAGTACATGTTGATGCTAGCCAATAAAGAAGAGTCGGGAATACTGTTGACCGCTGAGGAATACGACTTCATGGTTACAGCAGGTGCAGAAGAGAATGCAGCTGATCTCCATGGAAACTGTAACTTTATGGCAAATCAGCAGGAAACAACATCAAGCAGTGATTCTGAAATTCCTCCTACTTATGACACAGAACCACTCCATGAGGTACCAAATTATTGTAATGATGCTAACCCGTTTGCTCATGAGAAGCCACATTCTGTGCCTCCCGAATCTAATTATGACACATATGTGGGGGAGCAAGTTAATAGCAATGTTAACTATGAAACTCCATATATGGATCCTAATGGAGTTCAAGTTGCACATAATGGTGCTAATGATGAGGAAACCCGTGCTTTCTTTGAATCATTACTGAATAATTGTAGCATCAAGATTGAGAAAGTGAAAAAGGTCAATCGAGAAATTAAGGCCACGAATGAGAAATTGACCGCTGAGCTTGAGAGATACAAGGAAAATGAAAAAAAAAATCAAATTGATATAAAACGCGAGTCAGAATTTGAAATTGGTTATAAGAAGTTACTTGTTAAAGATAGGCAATTGCAAACCAAATTTGATGATCTTCAAATTAGTTCAACAAAAACCATCAACTCTTTAAAACAAGAAATTTCTGATTTAACAAACCAACTTTCAAAAAAAAAAAAAAAAAAAAAAAAAAAAAAAAAAAAAAAAAAAGCTTATACCAATCTTGAAAAAGAACGAGATGAGTTGAAAAAGGACTTTGCAAAGAAAGAAGATAAACTTTTGGAAGAAATCATAGAGTCAGAACATATGATCGAAAAAACTAGAAAACTTACTGGTTTAAAACGGGTCATTCAAGTCAAACAATTCATATGATTACTAGTCAAACTGTTCTGATTTACTATACAAAACAAAAATGGCTCTAGGTAACAAAACTCCTTGCAATCTCAAGAAAGCTCAGAAAGAACATAATGTTTTGTACAATGGAAATGTTATATGTGCCAAACGTGATCCTCCTATTGTTCGTGATTATGTGGAAACAATAGAACTTGCTGAAGAGAGTCAAATCAAAATGAAACAAAAGAATCCAGAACAGAAATCAATTGATTACAACAAACTGAACAAACTTTCTGGAATTACTTTTGTTCCACAAAAACAAACATCTAAGTTTTCCAAAAACCGAGGCATCTCAAAACAAGTTTCTAAACCATTAGTTGCTTCCAAATCTCTTTCAAACATGCAACAGATGTCCTCAAACAACACTTTTAACACAAGTGCTGCCAGAGGATTTCTTGATGATATTAAAACCAGATTGGGCTACTTAAAATGACTTTAGAAACTAAAATGAGACTGACTGAGAACAATTGGAATTCAACGGTCCATTTACAGCTGAAAAAGATTCTTGATGTGGCGTGTTATTGCTCTAATTTTATATCCACGATATGTCGTTGTGGTTTTAGCAGTATTCAAGTTTTAAATTTATATTTAGCCGACTTATCAATAACACACACTTTAACGAGCAGTGTACCCGGTCAGTATGAATATAATGGTAAGTAAAGTGTCGATCACTAAGAGTGGAACGTATAATCTAGTTATCCTAATCAATATTTTAATATCTTAAGTTAGCTATACAACCTAATCTAACGCAAGGGGGTTTCAGCCTGAGAGACTGGCACGGTTTGGTTATGATTAATTAATAAACTAAACTAATGAGCACGAATCAGCGAGTAGCACACACGTACATAGATAAATACTTGAGACAATAAGAAGACCTGTCCTGATAGTTAAGTAGCTTGTCACTTGTTTTATTGCTAGTTTTATATGAAGTGTATAGTTCGATGCAACGCACCGAGATTAAGTCCTTTCTCGTTGGTTCTAATCTTATCGGCGAGTAAACCCTTAATGATTACTTATGACTATCCTATTTATCTTTCTTCCTACTTTTCTACAGACGATAGAATGCATAGGCGATCTAATAAATAGGCGAGGAAGGGCATGGCGACCCAAGCAATGCTCAGCTAGACACAGAGGTTATCAATGCACTAATAAAGTCACCAAAGACATCAACATATAAACTTTAATTAATGGGAAAGCAATTTTAAGGGGAGTTGAAGTGAATGATAACATAACACAAGCCCATCAATCCTGACCAATTAAAGTGTACTAATACAATAAAACAAAACTACTTAATGAATTAAATACATGCAGGACCTTCTTACAGCTCTTGTATCTTCGTTCAAGGTGTGTCTTGTGCTGCTACTTCGACTGAATTCGGCCTAGGGTTTCTGTGGTCTTCGGTCTTCTTCGGTATTAGCCTCTCGAAATTCGTCTGGTCTTGGGGTATTTATAGTTTCTGTCTGAGGGTAAGATGCGGCGCATTGAATAAGTAGATACGGCGCATTGACTTAACTTCGCGTGGGGTCCAAGATTAATATATTCAGGAATATTCGTACACCGCCAGAAGATGCGGCGTAACTCCATTCTTAGATGCGGCGCATGTCCTTGCTGTCTTGGATCGTATCTTGTGAAATCTTGATAGTGATGCGCCGTATGTAATAAGTAAGATGCGGTGTATCTGGAGCAGAATGATCTTGATCTTGTACATTTCAGTAGACTCTTAACTTCTTGCTAGTTTTGCTCCATAATTAGTCCAAAATCGCCAAGTTTCACATAATACTTGTTTTTACCTGAGAATTACAAAAGTAAACATTAACGTATCAATTCTCACAGATAATATAATAAAACAAGTCAAATAAATAGGATAAATGATGGTAATAAAATGTACTTATTTGAGTTCATCAAATATCCCTCCACTTGAACTTTACTTGTCCCCAAGTAAACCTTAGAATTAATCTTATGAAAATGTATCCTAAAAGATATTAGGATTTATTTTTATATTTAAGCATGTATTCGTTTTATCATAATCACAAAACCAAACACTTAACGAATTAGAAGTAAAATAAAATATTCTGATAAAAGCAAATCTAATCGTTTAACTGTTCAGTCGTGACGAATATTCTATCATAAGCTTGGCAAGTATACGCATCTCCTCCACTAAAGCCAAGGAATAACAGGTCTAAAGCGGTTAAAAAGGGTTTGTAGGTTAAGGGTTAATCATTCTCCTTAATCTCTATCGATCTCAAATTCCAGAAAAGGCGACAAAATCACAAATACATGATCGAATCAACGAACACGATACTTGCAATTGCTCAAATCCTTAACTCGAATAGGCTAAAGATAGGACCAAGTAATCTTCACCAATAATATTATATCAAAAAGGGCGACAAAATCATAAATACATAGCCGAATCCACGACTACGATACTTAAGATTGCTCAAATCCCTAATCTCAATAAATCAAAGGTTTGGATAAAGAATAATATAGGGTATGGATAATATTTGGGATACAAGTTGGTGTAAAATGAAAAATAAACAAAACAGATAAATTAAAATCCTAAGTGTGGTTAATCACTATCCCAACCATCCCATGAATAAGACTCATATCATTGAATAACTCACGCTTTAACACTTGAAACACATGCTTTAGGTAGACACGAATTATACTCAACAAGATCTCAATCAAAGAATAACCTTTAGTTGGCGTTCCCATAACGTTCAACTCCCAATCAATCCATAGATATAGTATACAACAACTAGTGGTGATATCGACCAGTTAATACAAAACTTTACATAAGTTGGTTAAAACAAACTTCCAACTTTTCCTTTTTCTTTTTCTTTTCTTATTTTTTTGATTTTTTTTTTTTTTTTAAAACTTGAAACATAAACATAGATGTGTAAAATTTCACAACTTTTCTATCACTTTCTTTCCGGATAATTTTTCCATACTTTTCATACTTTCAGAAATAACGGTAATAGTGAAAGTAGTAAACATACGAAAAATAAACTCAAAGATATACAATATTTACTTTCACTCCAATTGCATTGTGCAATTTCCCGACCTAACCAAAGATAATGAATTACGCACGCGAACACAGGTAATGTAAGGAAACACACTTTGCCTAAAGCAATTAACCAACCACGGATTTTAATCTACAGGGTAGGCTAAGGTGTAAGAGTGTAACGAAACATTATAACAAAGGTGTAAGAAACGAAATGAATGGCTCTGAGTGTTTTTCTAGGGGCATCTTACTCTAAAAGTGAGAGTAACAAAAGGGTTTATACGGGGGTTAACTAACCAGTGTAGTTAGCTAATAACACATAACATATAAAGGCTATTTGGGTGTAATCCTAGAAATTTACCAATTTAGACAAGTCATTCCAATTATATAAAATAATACTTATTATGGTGGTCTCGAATAGTATACAAGCCAAGTTCTAAAGTTTACAAGTCACCGGCACACTCATAGATTTGTGAATTTTGAAAAATCACAATTTTTGAAAATAACGTCATGTGTGCAGCTATGTAATTTAGACTTTAAACAAAAACATGCTAAAAATTTAAATTTTGATATATTAAGCACATTTTAAGCATAATTTTTGAAAAAGTTTAGGACAAGTAAGTGTTCTAATTCTCCAATCCCCCCACTTAAGTTAAACAACGTCCTCGTTGTTTGTATCAAAGGTTAAAAACTGGAAAATAAAAGAATTAGAACAGAAAAACTCCCCTGAGATTTGCTCGGTATGATCCTCCATTATTTGTATAAGAGCAAAAATCATCTTTCTTGTGGATGAGAACGTTTAAGCTTCATATTTGATGTATCCACAGGAAATGCAGGAATCTATAATACCATCAAGACTTTAACACACCTAAGTTAAGAAGGTTCAAACTTGCATAATACATTAGTAGTTAGTAAAAAATAAAACATAAAAATTAAAATGAAAATCTTATGGAAGAAGATACGCCGTATCGAGCCTGGAATAAATACGAATCAGAATAGAAGATGCGTCGCATCCTTAACCAGGGATGCGCCGCATTAAAATAAACTGACAAAAAGTTTTAAAGTCAAAAGTAAAAATGCAGAAAAATAAAGTAAGATATGACCAGTGCAGGAGATGCGTCGCATCTTGGGATTGAGATGCGCCGTATCCTCTGCGGGCCTGACTGACTCGACACAGAACAGAATAGTAAAAATTCTCCGGGTTGTCTCCCGGTCAGCACTTGTCTTTATTCCAGAGTCTTCAAGTTAGACTCACGTTCAGCTCTTTAATATCGATCATTGAAGGAGTCGGAAACATCGCGCTCCCTCATCGCCAATTCAGTAATATTGAACACTCCTTGCTCGTCCTTAATTTCCACGCCGTTCTTCTTTAATATCTGTATATATAAAGTTCTGTCCCTTTCTGGCAGAGATGACAAAATGATAGACGGGAAATTCTTATTATTAAATAGGTACAAATATGCAAGGTGAGGTGGTAGTTCAATAAACACATCATTATTCAAATTCGTTTTCTCAACTATTCTCCTATGTTTGTTAATTACTACGCAATCATACCACTCGTCATCAGAATCATTAACAATATCGCGTCTAAGTTCGGTGGGTACATTAAGGTCAATAAATTCCTCGAAGTTTTCATGATTAGGATTAGTTGAGTTGTTTTGAATCAATGTTTCTCCCATAAGCCTAGCTTCAAGATCGAGGTCCATACGCTCTCTTAATCCTAGCACATAGACGCATCTAATTATGATTTTAACAGGATCTTGGCACTTATAGACTAGTTTATTATTCCCTACCCTTAATGAGATTTTTCTTTTAAACACATCAATCTTAGCATGGGCGGTAGACAAGAAAGGTCTTCCAAGGATTAAAGGAATCTTAACATCCTCAGGCATATCTAATATAACAAAGTCTACAGGGAAAATAAACTTCTCAATCTTAACTAGCACATTATTAGCAATCCCTTCAGGTCGTTTTACCGTTTTATCAGCCAATTCAATAAGCAACTTAGTTGGTGCTAATTTTCCTAGTCCTAGGGTAGTGAATGTCTTAAGGGGCATTACACTAACACTAGCTCCTAAGTCAGCTAACACATTATTGAAAGATATATCATTAATTGAACAAGGTAAAGTAAAACTTCCTGGGTCCTTTTCTTTATGAGGCAAGGCATGTAAGTCGGTTGCAGAGCTCTCTTCTTTCATTGTAGCCTTGATCTCCTCTTCAATCTTTGTCTTCTCTTTGAGTAGCCTTCTTAAACTGATTGAAGAATTAAAGAAAAATTCGGGTCTTGCACCATCATTACCATTCATCAGTCTTCTAGGAAAGGGAATGTTAGGAGTGACTTCTTCAGTGGTGCTTATGGCCTTGACATGATCTCTTGGGTTGGTTTCAGTTGAGCTAGGTAAACTTTTGTATCCCCTTTCTTGAAGAACTTTGCTCATTTGACCAATTTGTTGTTCCAATGCTTTGATCGAAGCTCCTTGATTTCTTGTAATAGTGTCCGTTGAAGCTCGGATTTCTTTGATCATAGCAGTATTCTCCTCATGTCTTTTAGCAGCATCGGCCATAATTTGCTTTAAAGTGTCATCTAAAGTCTGCCTCCTTTCTTGATAAGTGGGATTAAAATTGTTCTTTTGATAGAATCCCGGAGTGGCTTCCCTAAATCTTCCTGAAGGTCGGAATGGTTGTCCAAATTGGGTGTAATATGCTTCTTCAAACGTCTCACTTTCATTCTTATTCGGGCAATCTTTAGTGTAGTGAGGTCCTTCGCATTTTTCACATCCAACTTGGGCAGCATATACTTTTTCATCACGCTTCTTCATCTCTCTACTAATTTTATCCAATTGAGCTTGAATAGCAGCAAACCCGTCAAAATTAGTGCTGCTCTTAGATCTAGTAGAGGTCCCATCGTGCCATTTTTGAGAATGATCAGCAGCTTCTTAGATAGCTTTCCTAGCATTGGCTGCACTCATTTGAGGCACAGCTCCCTTAACATCCAAGATTTGTCTAGTAGGCACGTCCAATCCTTGATAAAATAATATTATCTCCTGCATTGGGGTTAGATAGTGTTGAGGACATTTTACCAGTAAATCTTTAAATCGTTCCCAAGCTTGATAAAGAGTTTCATCAGGCTCTTGCTTGAAACTGTTGATAGCCTCCATCTTTTTAGCAGTTTTAGCAGGTGGACAATATCTTTTCAGGAATTTGCTCTTCAAATCTTCCCACGTTGTGATTGAACTAGCAGGTTCATTCCTTAGCCACTTATTAGCAGCTCCTTTAAGTGAAATTGGAAAGATTCTAAGCATAAGTTGATCGTCAGTGACTCCTTCTGTAGTAAACAAATCTGCAATCTCGAGGACCTTTTCAACATGTTCATTAGCATCTTCATGTTCCGATCCACTGAAAGCATTTTCTCTTAGCTCCTTGAGAAACTGACCCTTCAACTCAAACTTTGACTTATCATCAAACTTTGGTCTAGCAACTCCTGAACTGTAATCAGCACGGGTACTGTTCATGTATTCCTCCATGGTAGTGTTTTCGCCCATTGCTTCTGTTCCTTCTTCCTCTTTCTCTTCAGAAAAATAATCAAGCTCGAATGAACTTGAGATATCAAAGCTTTTTGTGTTGAAAAGCCTTTTTAGCGAATGAAAGGCTCGTTCAGGATCTTCGAAAGGTGTAATCAAGTTCTTCATAGAACTCCTGGTCATGCACTTCCTGAAACTATCACAAAAGCATCAGTAGGGTATGTTCAAGAAAGTAATATATCAGAAAATCAACAACGAAAACGAAATACGAAAAATTAAAGTTACTGATATCTGCAGACGATGCGCCGTATCCAAAAAGTTGGATACGCCGTATCTTATAATCGTTAAAATTAAATCAGACTTTATTCAGAAAATAGATACGCCGCTTATAAATTTAGAATGCGCCGTATCAGTTTTAATTATCAAAAATCAATATTTATTTAAAATTAAATGCGTCGTATTAACAAAAGTTAATGCGCCGTATTTTCGTTACGTCTCAAAATACAAGATTTTTGATTCAGAAGATACGCCGTATCGACAGAGATCGATGCGTCGTATCTGTTTAATAATTCGAAAACTGTTTTTAATTAAAATAATAGATACGCCGTATCTACTAAGTCAGATGCGTCGTATGGCGTTATCGCTTAGAAAAAAAAATTATTAAAAACAGATACGCCGTATCTTGGGGAAAGATGCGTCGTATCGAATTAATTAAACGCGTTGTATTTTATAAAAATTAAACGCAATACGCCGTATCTATGAAAATAGATGCGCCGTATCGTTTGAATAAGCTCAGTACAACGATAGCAGTATGCAGAAAAACAGAAAAATAAAAACAAAAATAAACACAAACGAAAATAAACAAAAACAAAAACACACAAAAACAGAAAATATGCAAAATAATACAATGAATGCAAATTAACCTAATATACAACAGAGTTAGCGGTTAGATTTAAAATTAAAAAGAAAAACCTAATTAAAATACTAATCAAATTAACAGATAATAACAATTCACTCCCCGGCAACGGCGCCAAAAACTTGATGTGGCGTGTTATTGCTCTAATTTTATATCCACGATATGTCATTGTGGTTTTAGCAGTATTCAAGTTTTAAATTTATATTTAGCCGACTTATCAATAACACACACTTTAACGAGCAGTGTACCCGGTCAGTATGAATATAATGGTAAGTAGAGTGTCGATCACTAAGAGTGGAACGTATTATCTAGTTATCCTAATCAGTATTTTAATATCTTAAGTTATCTATACAACCTAATCTAACGCAAGGGGGTTTCAGCCTGAGAGACTGGCACGGTTTGGTTATGATTAATTAATAAACTAAACTAATGAGCACGAATCAGCGAATAGCACACACGTACACAGATAAATACTTGAGACAATAAGAAGACCTGTCCTGATAGTTAAGTAGCTTGTCACTTGTTTTATTGCTAGTTTTATATGAAGTGTATAGTTCGATGCAACGCACCGAGATTAAGTCCTTTCTCGTTGGTTCTAATCTTATCGGTGAGTAAACCATTAATGATTACTTATGATTATCCTATTTATCTTTCTTCCTACTCTTCTACAGACGAAAGAATGCATAGGCGATCTAATAAACAGGCGAGGAAGGGGCATGGCGACCCAAGCAATGCTCAGCTAGACACAGAGGTTATCAATGCACTAATAAAAGTCACCAAAGACATCAACATATAAACTTTAATTAATGGGAAAGCAATTTTAAGGGGAGTTGAAGTGAATGATAACATAACACAAGCCCATCAATCCTGACCAATTAAAGTGTACTAATACAATAAAACAAAACTACTTAATGAATTAAATACATGCAGGACCTTCTTACAGCTCTTGTATCTTCGTTCAAGGTGTGTCTTGTGCTGCTACTTCGACTGAATTCGGCCTAGGGTTTCTGTGGTCTTCGGTCTTCTTCGGTATTAGCCTCTCGAAATTCGTCTGGTCTTGGGGTATTTATAGTTTCTGTCTGAGGGTAAGATGCGGCGCATTAAATAAGTAGATGCGGCGCATTGACTTAACTTCGCGTGGGGTCCAAGATTAATATATTCAGGAATATTCGTACACCGCCAGAAGATGCGGCGTAACTCCATTCTTAGATGCGGCGCATGTCCTTGCTGTCTTGGATCGTATCTTGTGAAATCTTGATAGTGATGCGCCGTATGTAATAAGTAAGATGCGGCGTATCTGGAGCAGAATGATCTTGATCTTGTAAATTTCAGTAGACTCTTAACTTCTTGCTAGTTTTGCTCCATAATTAGTCCAAAATCGCCAAGTTTCACATAATACTTGTTTTTACCTGAGAATTACAAAAGTAAACATCAACGTATCAATTCTCACAGATAATATAATAAAACAAGTCAAATAAATAGGATAAATGATGGTAATAAAATGTACTTATTTGAGTTCATCAATTCTTGAAATTGAATTTGCTCCTCAAATCAACGCCATTAATGCTAGAGTAATTCATTTTGATCAAGCATTTTTAAAAGAAACAACCGAATTTGTCAAGGACCACAAATCCCTGGTAAAGGAAGCTATTGAAAATCTTGAAAACATCAAAATTTTGGAAAATATAAATGATTCTCTCTTCGAAGTCTTTATGTCTACCGATATTATGTCCATCATTTTACAAACATATTCTGTTGAAGACAATGAAAGTCTGCGAGCTGAGACCTCCGCAATTGTTTCAAAATATGAAAATGCTCTCATAAAGCTTGAAAAAGAAAACTTGTCCTATTCTAAACAACTTGATCGAAAAACTGAGGAATGCAAGTATGACAAACTGTCGTATGAGCGTGCCTACAAGGACATGAAAGAGCAAAATGATCTTTTGAGAGCTCAGCTGAAAAGTCAAAAAGGGAAGAGTGTGGATACTAAGTTTGCAAAACCATCAACTTTGGACAAACCAAATACTTCAAAAACGGTTGAAAAACCAAAAATGTCAATTTCCCGGTTTGCTCCAAAAGTCGATGAGAAAAAGGATTTGACAAAACCAGTCACTCCACAACCCTTGCCCAAGCAAAAAGAAATTGAAAAGATTGTTGAAAATGTCAAAGTAGTTGAAAGAAACACAAATGTGCTTACACCTGGCATTTCTAGGAATAGTACACCGAATGTGACCACAAAACTGTTAACGAATCTGTTGGTTCTAACGACATGGTCCACAATCACTATCTAGAAGAAGCTAGTAAAAGGGCACAGAGTCGAAAAGATGAAATTTTAGGTGCAAAACCTAGGGTGATGAATTCTACAAGATTCCAAGGCTCTGCTAGTAGTAGTAAACCATTACCTAGGAACAATCAACAAAAGACTAGGGATTGGCTTGAATCTAAGAGTAGTTGCGCAAAAGAAAACGCTTTGCACGTAGAATGCAATACTAAGCATTTAGATTTCTCTTCGAACAACAAACAATTTCCAAATGACTGTAGTGACAAAGTTAAGGTTGCTGTTTTAAACAAGAATGTTGAATTTGTCTGCCCTACATGTCAAAAATGTGTCTTTTCAGCTAATCACGATGCATGTATTGCACAATTTCTCAAGAAAGGAAATTCAAGTGTCAAGGCACAATCCACTAAGACACCAAATAGAAACAAACCTGTTGACAACAAGAAAAAGGATAAGAAACCTAATAGGTGGATATCTACAGGATGTAGTTTTTCAAAAACTGAGACTTCTGATGCATCTGATAAGAAAACTACGTCTAGATCTTACCTTAAGTGGATTCCCACGAGAAAAGTTTTTAACACAGTCGGTCTTAGGTGAATTCCCACAGGAAAGATTTTTAATACTTGAACCAAGACAAATAATAGTGATAATCACCAAAAGGAAGTAGAAACCACTACAACCGTTGATAGTCAACACCCTCATAGTGATGACTCATGTACTTCTAACACTGTTATTTGTGAAACCTCTTCGTCTTTGGTTACAGGTGATTCAACTATCTCTGAACCCAGTTCATCAGAGGGTTCTAATTATGTAAATTCTTCAAAATCATTCTTTCAATCTTCTATTTTTGATTTTCCATTTCTTTTATAATAAAATAAAAAAACAAAAAAAAACAAAATACAAAAATAGAAAATTTTCAAAAATACAAAAACAATATAAAATCAAAAAATACAAAAATATTCTTCTCACGACATGTCTCTCGTATAATCGATATTCTGTACGTTTCTAGAAATTTCATTCAACAATGATACGGATATGTACAGATGCTTGAGCGAGAGTTCACTTAAATGTTTTGTAAAACATGTCGTTTTCTTAAAATTTTCATCAACAATGGCTTTCGTATACTTCAGTACGAGACCCGGACATAAACGATGACTTCTGATTATTTCAGATCAGGACTCGTACTTTAAAAGACGAAATCATTTTCAAAAAAGCTCTAGTATAAACAAACGAAAAGATTTCACACAAAAACTCATTTTCACAAAAAGACTTGTGTACATTTTAGTACATAACTCGCATTTCAAAAAGATAACTCCCTCCAAACCCTTAATCAAGATTTTAAACTTTATGTTTGAAAACATGCTTTATTTAAGGGGGAGTATAAAAACAAAAAATGTTCCGATTTCATGCAAAAACAAATCCGTTTATCTCTCCAAAAGCTTTTCTATTAATCAGCTGATATCAAAAATATCACGAATATGCTATTTTTGAGGGGGAGAAGACGTGATCAGAAATGTTTAAATATCGTTGTTGAATCTCAAATGAGCTCGACTCAGATATAACCAACGATACAAACCTAGTCATGGGAAGTTTAACTAATAGCAACGTACTTTCACTAACACCACCTTACAGACTTTAATAAGGAATCCCTAACACCACCTTACACAAGTTTCTTCATCTAAACACAAAATTCTATTCTTATTTAGGAGTGTGTGGAATCGCTTGCTATAAACTGCTTCATTGCTTCGAAATAGTCACGTACGAACTTGCTTATTTTCAAGTACTATTTTTCAAAAAACTGATGTGTAGCCCAAGTTTCGCTATTCAGAGACATAGGTATACATTACTAAAGTTGGTGTAGTTACCTATCATAATTTCTTACAATTTCCAACAAAGAAAACAGTGGTAGCGAAAAACAAAAAGTAACAAAGTAATTTTGGTCGGACACCTTTACTACATATCTTAACCGACCTATACCACTCATTATATCCCACGTACATGCATAAACACTATAGCTTATTAAAACTTGACCTTTACCAGGCATTACCAAGTTTTAGTTTTATTATTAAAGTTTTGATCTTCTTTGGTTAGAACTAAACTTGTAAGCTACATATTGTCTAAAAGTCAGTGTCAAACATCCCTCAACCAAAGTCATCGGCCAATGATCATGTCACCTTTACATAACACACATACCAATCAAAATTTAGGTCTATTCATTCAGGCATATTAATAAACATTTGTGTGCAACCTTAAAGCCAAACATAAACACTAAAACTCTAAAGTCCATCTCTACGTTGTAACAAATAAAATGAAACCAACTTTGTTTCAAAGAGATAACGTGCATAGAAAAGCACACATAACAAAACCTAAACTAATCAACATTACTCAAAGAATGTATCAAATTTTCATTTACTGCTCATATCTTAAGAGTAATAATGAGGAAAAGAAATACATACCATCACTCATGTGTAATTATGTAACACCCCCGTTTTCGATATACGCAGCGGAATACAGGTTTGGGGTGTTACTTCAAGTATCACAGTCATGAAAATAGAAAATGACTCGAAAAGTGACGTTTTAAATAAAATTGTTATCATTCATTTATTTAAATCAGAGTACATAAGATAGGTCCCAGAGGGAAGTTCGGAAAATACGTTATAAAAGTTACATTATTCAGTTGAATGATAACAACGTGGACATCCTAATAACAAAAAGAAAGTCCACCGCCACTCCGTGCCAATAGTCATACTTCTAGTTACCTGAGATAAACATGCTTAAAAGTCAACACAAAGGTTGAGTGAATCCATAGTGTTTAAAGTTATAATCAGTTTGAACACAAGCTAAATAAGAGAAATCAGTTATATCACAGTTCGGAATATTGCACTAAACCTCATGACACGCAATGCGTTGACAGTTTCCAGTCTCACTAACATAATTAAATGGTAGTGGTTTTCCCCCGAGTGAGAGTTTTCCAAAAACTCCTCATAGATTTCAAATATAATGCATTTGCATAACCGGCTACCACAAAGGATATCCATCCGGTTAGTACAAATGGGTCGTCAGGCCAATAGATCTATTCATATATTCGCGCTCACCCAGCAGGTGACTAATGGTGCATGATATGAGGGACTTTTAAAATAGATAATAAATAGGCAACAGTTAGCTTAGTGCAATAACAATCAGGAAAATACTTGTATTCGGTTTTGTAGCATGTATCCCCCCACGAGTTTGGAAAACATATAAGGAAAAGTGGGACTATGAACTCACCTTGATAGTCTGGATGGAAAACAACGTTATACAGAGTTGATAAACGTCTCGGCACGCAACCTGGTTTGTTATGTCAAGTTTCAGTAATCGTTTCTGAATATATAGTTTTAACATCTGTTTGTTCCGTTCTTGGTTAAATGTTTATTTGAGACAACATGAAGTCTTTTCAAAAGTTGGATAAGATTTTATCTTATTTCTTATTTTTATGTTTCCGTTCTGTTGGTTTGTTAAATAGATACTTCGTTTGTTCGTTATCGAAGAAAACGTATTTCATTTAAATAATAATAATACTAATAATAATAATTATTATAATAATAATAGTAATAATTATAATTATTATAGAATATGTTACACTTTATTCCCTAAAGTTTCACATATTGACAACCTATACCCTTGAACTTTTGTAAAATGACAAGTTTTACCCTTCAACTTTTGTAAAATTACAATTCTTACCCTTGTAGTTTCAAAAATGACACTTTTTACCCCTGAGTTACAAGTCGACAGCAAACTAGGTCCTTGTTATAATTTTGCTTAGAGTTTTGACAATAATTACCCTTGAGACTCCCAAGGCGTCACACACGACGTCCTTATTTTTATAAAATACGTTATATATTACAGAAAATGGCAAAACTTTTTACGACTCTTTGGTACACTTTATTTGTATCTTATAAACAGCTTATTGGTAGCTTATGGGCTATTCATTCGAGCTTATGAGGCTCGAATGATTTATTTTTGGGGCGTTTGTGTGACAGAAAACGGGTAGAAAAGAAAATGAATAACTTGATGATTACTCGACCTTTTTGCTTCGTTCTTTTTCCTAAAATTAGGCAACTAGGTGATCTTTATTGTGGCAAAAACTCGGAATTTTTAGTGATCATCTAAAGGGCGAAAAATAGGTTCAAAGTTGGGTTACTGGAACACTATTTTGACGAAACTGAAATGAATACAAGGTTTTAGCGATAGGACAGATTTTTGAGACTCGATAACTTTGTGATGACTTGATCTTTTTACGAGGTTCTTTTTCCTACCTGTAACCAGATGGGTGGTCTCTCATGTGGTAAGTTTTCAAAATTTTTAGAGGTCAAATAGGGGTCGAAACAAGTGTGAGAAGTTGGGATGCTGGGCGTGTTTTGCGACAGTAAACAGAAAAAGAAAAGTGAGCGGTTCTTTGGATTTCTAATTGCTCTAACCTATTTTTATCATATGTTGATATGTTAATGAGTATCTTTAATCTATTTCTAACGGCTTTAAAGTTCTAAAAAAATATTAAGGGTGTTTGAGTTCTGGTTCGAACAGGAAAGAAAAGAAAAAGAAAAATATGATTTTCGATCATGTTATCTATTAGGGATTATTTTGTGGTATGTTTTATGTATTTTTAAGTTTGTAAGAGGTAATAAAAAGAACTAGAAACATTTACTTGTATGTTGGCTCGATTTATATAGTTTTTAGGCGAAATGCTTGGAACTTGAACACTAATTGCTCTCCTTCTTCTAGGGCTTCTTAGGATTTTTATTTAGCTTATTATAAGGCTGTAAAAATCAGTGAGGGAATGGAAGTATGGCTGTTTGGGGTGTTTCGAATGAATGGTGAAGAAAATGGGGCGCATAGGATTGTTATTTATAGAAGAAAGGTAAGTTAGGGTTTCTTAAAGGGTTAAGTCACCTTGTAGGTTATGGAGGAAACAAGGAGATGTGTTCTTAAGGTTCTGGGGCCAAGTGGATGGAGGAGAGGGTTTGGACATGTAGGGTTTTTGGGGTGGTGATGTGTTTATTTTAAAATCCATACAAACTACCTACTTGGAGAGGACATGGTGATGTGGGGGAGGGAGCATTTGGTGTAGGTTATACTTAGGAAACTAATTTGGTTATTGTTTACTTAGGGGTTCGAACTAGAGACTTAGAATATGAGTCCAATGGCTTTGTAGGGTAGTAACTTGGCTATAGGTAATTGTTCTTAGGGTTTAGGGAGAGTAATAAGTTAGTTTATGGTTTAGGTTTAAGGTTTTATTGAGTAGAAAAATATCTAAGGTTTGTTACATATATATATGGATCGAATTTTTATGGGAAGGAAAAAGAGATTGGTTTGTGCTAAAGAGAGTTGTACTTTAAGCTTAATAGGGTTGTAATAGGGTTTAGGAAATAATAAAAATATATATTTAGGGTTTGGTTAAGTTATATTAATTATTTGTTGATTTTTACTAAGTTAAATATATATAAATGAAATTTTTAATTTTCATGCATTAGGCACTTGTACACTAGGTTTAGAGACTTGTACTAATATTTAACAAGTTTAGGAAAATTTATTTTTAAGGTTTGTGTATGAAATACTTGTAAATTATGCTTTAAAATAAATATATTTAGGGTTTTAATAGGATTTTTATAAATATATAGTTTTTATGCATAAAGGACTTGTACATTGGCTTGTGATTTTTAATAAAATCATAGTTTTCTTGAAATTAGGGTTTTATCGGGAGTTAAAGTGGAATTAGGGTTTCTGAGCTTTAGTGACTTGTACGTCAGTACTTTAGTATTTTTAAGGTTTTGTTATTTATATATGTTGTTATGGTAGCTTAGAGTTTCATAGAAACTCTTATTAGATAAGAAACGTTCAATTTTAATCGTACGTTAATGAATTAACGCAAAGTGGTAAATGGGATATCATAAAGTTTTTAGTTCAAAATGTTTATAGAGATAAACATTAAATAAGTTAAGGTTGGGTTGCGTGCGAGCACGTTTATCGAGGATGTGAGTTACGTCACATTTGATAATAGTTACGTTCAGATAAGTAAATATATATATATATATATATATATATATATATTATATATATATATATATATATATATTATATTTATATTATACATAGAAAAAGGATAAGTATCAGTTTATTACAAGGTGATATTTTTACCAGTGGTTACAGATTTTAGTGACACCCTTCTTTACAGCCTGCAAAACATAATTAACACTTCCCCAATTCAATATATGTAACACTTCCCCAAATCATTACTGACAAACAGTTTTGTGACCTTTATCCTAACCATCTGTACATCATGAAAACTTACGATTCATAAGTATAAGGCATGTTACGTTATATCATACGTTGTAACTGGTCTAAAGTCTAAACTATGATGTACTCAAAGTCTTAAACTATCTAACACCATTACTAATCTAGATATCACATCAGCCATTAAATGGCTTAAGTCTTGTCTAGTTTTTATGGCAAAACTGTTTCAATCTTCATGTACTATTTAAGTTGAATCTTCTTATATTTCAATACATTGTGTAAGAAAGCAAATATATGATGAAGATGTTACACAATAGAAATTCAGAAATTCCACCATATACACCTGTTGTGATCAGATCCTAAAAAAACAAAAAACCCAAAAAAAAAAATCATGAACAATAGAAATTCAGAAATTCCACCATTTTGAGCCGTGGCTATCTTCATTATATGGTACAAAAGTTCCTAAAAATAGATAAATGACAAATTAGAAGGTGTTTAATATTATGATTCACTCGTATGATTAAATTATAATGTGAGATTCACAATTTTTTTCAATTACAAGTCATTTCCTAAATATAGTTCAAACATAAATTAGAAGGCTTTTAATATTACAATAATTTGAAAAACGTTTTTGTTACAAATAAAATACCATTCAGCACATTTGCCCCAAATAATTTTATTTAGGGTTTTTGTAAGAGGGTTTCGTAATTAATAATTAATCAAATTCAATTACAAAATATCGATACTAATGTGTAATTATCCAGGCCTAATTACAACTTCTTTATAAAAAATCAAATACATGCTATATTGAAGAACGAGAATTGCATGAAAAAAAAATAATAAAACCAAATAAAAAATTCAACTGATATACCTTGATTTGAATCTGTTGTGATCTATGCCGAAAATAGGGTTCCACGTGAATTAGAGTAAAATGCCATATTTGAATCTGATTTTGAATCGGTGATAGTTTGAATCAAAACTGATATACCTTGATTTTCAATCAATTCCATAAATATAACACCGTGTGTTACTTTTCGAGGTATATTTGATTGATATGAAATTAATTGTTGAATTGAAACTGATTATTAGCATTGATTTTATATGAATTTCTAAAAATGACCCAATACTGAAAACAGACAGACAGATGCACGGTACCTTTAAATACCCCACGGTACCGTTAAATATAACGGTGCCATCCTATATTTAGTGGTACCGTGACCTGTTTCCTGATTCAGTTTATTATTTTAGTGTGGAGACTCGACGGAAAGATGTAAAATTTAATAAACTAGATACCAAACATATAAAATATATATTAAGCATCATTTCCACGTTTAAGACTAAAAAAGACATTTACGATAATACTTTTACTACAAAATAATGGTTTGTCCCAAACATTCCTTCCAAAACCGCATGACTTTACGACTCTTTCTAAAGACATCACCGGATACTTACAAACTCTATTCTTTTATTGGTTTAAGAAAACCTTCAAGCTAGTATGACAAAATATACTTAACAACAAAACTTGTAAGTATTAAGCAAGTAAATACTTTTCATATTTTATCACCTTCGTGGGTAATTTGATACATGGATCGTACTCAATTTTGAAAACCATTTGTTTTAAAAATTTGAGCGACCTGTCTCTGGTACCAATTGTGGAAACCGTAGAGGGGGGTGAATACGTTTCTATTAAAAAACTTAAAAACTTTTTATATCAAACACCCGATCAAGTGTGACATAGTATGAAAAGTGTCAACAATGATCATACAACATCTAGAGATGGTATAAAGTAAACTACAACACAAACACAATCAAACCATGACACAAACATAATCAACGTAATATAAGCAACAAACCACACAAACATAAATGCAATGCAAATATAAATATAAAGCGATAAAGACTAAAATAAATGTAAAGAGATAAGTAAAGAAGGCGCAAACCGGACACGATGATTTATAGTGGTTCGGTCACGAAGCTCCTCTTCGCCCTACTCCACTCCCCGAGTACCCAACTCGAGAGTTACTTCACTAATCAACAAGCTCCCTTCAGGCGGAGAAAACCGTACAACGTCGCTTATCCTTATTTCCGACACTAAGCTAAATGTCGAGTACTAATCTTAGCTAGTACCAATCTACCACGATCCACACGATCTACTCACGATCTACCCGATCTACCCTTGATCCACTTGATCAACACACAAGCCCACAAGCTACAAGAGATCTCCAAGATCTCAACAAGATCACAATGATCTACTCCCACTTGACTCGATCTACCCGATCTACCCTTGATCCACTTGATCAATACACAAGCCCACAAGCTACAAGAGATCTCCAAGATCTCAACAAGATCACAATGATCTACTCTCACAAACTCTCAAAAGAAAAATGAACTTGATGTATGCAAGGATACAACAAGTATGTAACAAGTGTTACAAGTGCACTAACTATAACTACAACACTTTGTATCTTTGTGATACTATGTGTTCTTCTCTTGCACTAGTAGAGGAATGAAGGTGATCTCTTTGTTGGATGAAAGGATCACTCTTAAACAAACTAAGACTCTCTAAATGATCAAAGAAAGTGATCTAAGTAAGAAGGGATTAGACCAGAGAAAACTGTAACACCCCGTGACCAAACACGACTAAAAACGTGAAAATTTTTTGCAACAAGTCCAATCGGAAACTGACCCGCTGCTACTCTTTAACGAACTGACAAAAATCTATAAATATCTGGAACTTAAGACTATTTTTATATAAAACTAGACTCAATTACCTTCAAAACGACGGGTGGTACGACCCGTAACGACTTACGGTTTAAAAGTTACGATTTTTCAAAAATTTCAAAAATCTGGCAGAACCCCTCCTCATCGCTCACGATCGGTTGGAGGTCTGCTGATCTTCCAAAATCAGTTTTTCGCCCCGTATTTGAAAACCCGATCCCGATATTTTACCAAACTTTCTAGATTCACTTGGTATATTAATGGGCTCATTTTCATACAAAAATATCTATCGTTTGACCCTCTGGAATAGTACTTTACATTATAACGGGTTATGCATAAAAACCCATTTTAACCCATTTACACCCCAAATCACTTAAAACACTTCATTTACCCACCATTCTTAACCAACATACATAAATTGACATACATAACATGTCTCATACACTCATAACCCGTTCAAAACCCAAAATGGGTAAAAACACTCTTATACCAAACACCCTCTTAACAAGTTGCCATAACACACTTTTTACACAAAACACATAACTACTACATATCCATTTGGACTTATACATAACTTAACATTTCTAATATATTGAAAGAGTGTTAGTACAAAGTCATGACCCGTAACTTCCTAAAATAGGTAGATTTGGCTATTTGCCAACACCCCTATAAAGTTTGACTACAACCATAACCATTACCATGTAGACATTGATGAGTGAGTAAATACTCATCATTTTATACCCATAATAGACACTAAAATGACCTAAAACACCTAAATTATACTGCAGATATCCTTGTTTTGTGTTTTATGTGTCTCAGGTACTGAATGATTGAAAACAGAGCGAAAACGAGCATTTTTGGATCGACTTGGCAACAATTGTGCATTTGATCAAGTGAAGACGAAAGTCAAAGACAGAGTCAAATTCAACCCCCAAAATCCCAAAATGACACAAATGGTCCCTGGGAATAATTTCTATTTTTGGCAGCAATAGTCCTTGGATTTTCAAAATATTACCATTATAGTCCCTTAAAATTAAACCAAATCCAATTCTAATCCTAACCATATTTAATCCTAAAAACTAACCCAGCCATCCTAATCCTAAATATTAAACCTAATCCATCACTAAACCCAGCCCAAACCAAAACATTTCCCAAGCCCAATCCCCAACAAATACCCAACCCGACCTATTTCTTTTTAGTTAGCCAAAAGGTTTGACTTCGGTCAAACCTTTCTTCTATACCATCAAACGCGCCAAAAACCATACCAGAAACCACCCATATCCATCCGCCTTATCCCTGACACACCCACCCCCTCCTCCTATCTCACTTCACCTAACAAGCCAAGGGGCATTAAATGCTTCTTCCTCAGCACACTCAATCAGAGATAGTGGATTTTTCCACTATCTCATTTTTGGCGCCAAAATCCATTTCAATGGCTGAGATCAATTCAAGGGCATCCAAGGGATCAGAATGGATCAGAGAAGAAGATTAGACCTATCCCACTTTAGTTTAGTATAAATAGAACTCTTTGTAAGCCTATTGAGCCAAGTAGTTAATTTATCTTAATCGTATTTTATTTTCAGTCATTGTAATTTTGTAATTTCAAGTTTCAGTTGTTAATTCAAGTTAATTTCAGTCATATTGTTCTAAGTTCAAGCAATCTTGTATTAAATTTCAGTTATTATAGAAATGCAAGTTTTTGTTAATTCGAATTAAGCTCAAGTTCTGTTAAGAATCACCACAAACACTCCCACCCTTGTTATAAGCTTATACAAGCTTATCTTAGCTTTTTGTAAGCTTATATAGTGAATAGCAGTACTTAATTTCAAAGAATGAAGAAAGTCAATGAAAGTCAAAGAAGGACCAAATAAGCAGTTCTGGTGAGATAAGCCATCAAGAAAAGCTGAATTGGGTTTTCTAGCTTGTCATGGACAAGCTAGTTGTGTTCTGTTCTTAAGTTCCACTGTTTCATATCCAAACAGTTGTAAGCTATTTTCTATTTTCTTGCATTATTTTACTAGTTACTGTTCTAATGCTTATTTTATGCTTATTGTGTTTTTCTTTACTTTCCTGTCTTATTTAAAGTAATATTAGCTCAGTTTGATTGTTAGTATCAGCTGTTATCTCATTTTCCATTTAATACTTAAAATCAGTCCAAATAGTTAAATATAGGAAATTGCTTATTAGGGTGCTTATTTTAAATTAAAATTTGCTCATTTTAACTCAGTTAAGTCATTTAAGTTTAAATAAGTCAGAATTATAGTTAAAATTGGTGTGTTACTTTGAAAATCACATATCAGTCCACACAAAGGACTGTTTGGGTTAAAACAGTCAAAAGGGTCAAACTATCTTGTTACTGTACATTTGCATTAAGCTCAGCTTTGATCCAGCTTAATATAGTCCATATAAGTTGTTTGTAAGTTCTAATAAGCCACTTTAAGAGATATAGTAGTTTTTCTAGGTCTGTGGTAATTTCAGACCTTAATAGGACCATATAAGCCAATATAAGCCACAAGCTTATTTAGCCCCTATCCTTGGCATTTCTGAGTTCATCATAGTCCATATAGTGATAATCCATAAGCCTAGATAGAGTTCCTTTGTTGTGTGCACCTCTGCACAAGTATGCACAAAACAGACATCAGACCATAGTGCAGGTCTGCACTAAATTTCTAGATCCATATTAAGTGCTTAATTGTGTTAGTTTAAGCTTAAATTTTGGATTTCTCAGTAGTTTGTTGGGTAATCTTTGCTTAATTCCATTTCCAGCCCATAGCTTAGCTTAATTGAGCTTAAAAATAAGCTCAAAAGTCCCCTATTCTCACAAGCATACACTGATTGCTCAGTGTATACTTGGTTTGAATAAGCCACTTTCTAAGCTTATTCTTAAGCAACAAATAAGCTTCTCTTGTCCTGATTTTTGGTTTTAAGTGATCCTCAGTGGTGAATTTTAAGAATCATCAGTTTTTGTGGAATTTAGTAATCATTTAAGTGCTTTAAATTAAGCTTGAAAGTGCCTAGAAATCAAATAGTTGCCCTGTGCTTAATTTGTGATTAATCAGTGCTTAATTTTCTGTTTTCATGGCTTTTTCATGTTCATTCTAGCTTATTGTCAGTCTCTTAGCTTATTTCCACTTTGCTTTTAGCTTATTTGAAAGCTTATCAGCTTTTCATCAAAAGCCTTGGGCTTAATCCATTTCTACCCACTGATCAGCAAAACATAGCTGATTTTTGAGCTTATTTAAGGTTTTTAAAATAAGTGCTAGTTATCAAATTTGCTTATTATCATTAGCTTAATCAGTTTCAACAAGAAAAATCAAAAAAGAAAATAAAAGCAAAAATGTTAGGACTGGGATTCGAACCCTGGTCATTCACATCACAAAGCCTCACACAACACACACATTAACCAACTGCCCTAGGGTCTTGTTCTGGTTAAGACTCTCACCCTTTTTTATTTAAACCACTTTTCCTTTTTTAAAGCTTATTCACAGTTTGCTTAATAACTGCTTATTTACATAAGTAGTTAACTTGGTTTTAATTTTCATAAATTCTAATTAGCATTAAGTAATTTCCTGGAATTTTTCATAATTTTCCAAGTTCAATTAGTATTTTTAATCTATTTTTCTTTTTAAATCAGTTTTTAATTCATAATAAAAAAATATAAAAATCAGAAAAATATAAATCTTTTTTCTAAAATTTTCTTTTATTATTTAGGATTTAACAAAAATAATTTGGTACTTGTAGGATTTATTTTTATAGATTTCACTTTTTAATCGCGTTTTTATAATTCCCGTATCGCGTTTTTAATTTAAATTGTTTAAACCTTAATTTTCCCGTGAGAATTTGTTTCTCATTTGTTAATTAGAATCATAATAAAAAGCAAAATTCCATATTACAATCATCAGTCACTCTAATCCAAATCTTAAACGTTTGCCCATTCACACCTCGTTGGGACACGACCCGGGTAATCACTTACCTGGTATCACACATATCACAACGTGAGTTTTTGCAAGTTAGCCTTTTTCCTAAGGGTTAATTTGTCTTTATTCACGCATATCCGTCATTGCATAATATTTATATATCTATTTAGCACGGATCAAATTTTGGCGCCGCTGCCGGGGAGGTTGTGTTGCAACAATATCGTTGAGATATTTAACGATTAGTGACTTGAGATCCTTCTTTCAGAAGTTTCCACTTTCATAAACCCATATAAAATACAAAAATATTTTCCTTTTCTTATATATATATAATATCATATAAAAAAATAAAAACCCAAAAACATTTCTAGTTTTCTTGTGTAAAATAAAAGATAAAAGCAAAATCAAAATAATATTCCTCAACTTGGGTATTATCATAATAAGTTCCCAAACCAAAGATTAAAACTTGCCTTTGTGTCGCTTGCGAATTCGGCTCACCTTTGATTGATAAACAAACTCTAACGGAGGTTTCAGGAGGTTTGACATTAAATTGTCGAACCGAAAGAAGCGGGTTTTTAAGGAGCATTTATTGCCCACCTTTGCTTCTCCGCCACTCTGTTCGTTTTTCAGTCAGAGAGCTACCGTACGCTGGTTGATTTAAGGTTTTAAGTTCCTTGTGTTTTGCTTCGATCTTGATTTAATTGAATTATTTTATTTAGTGCATGCGCACTCGTTCTTCTACGTCGACAAGTCCTTTACGTGAACTCGTAGATATTCCGAGAAGACGTAATCGTAGACGTACTGCCCGAATAGTCGAACCCGAGATTCGTACTGTTCCCATTGATAATATGGCAGACAATCGAACAATGGCGGAGATGCTCCACGCACCCACCGAGGGTTACGGAGATGCCATTGTTTTACCACCAATCGACTCTGATCAGTTTGAATTGAAAACGCATTTGATTCAACTCGTGTCTACAAACCAATTCCACGGGTTTGAACGAGAAGATCCGTATGCACACATCCGTTGGTTCAACAAGTTGACCTCTACAATCAATTACAAGAATGTGCCGCAAACAGTTATCAAATTGATGCTATTTCCGTTTTCACTCGAAGGGGCAGCCCGGATTTGGCTGGATAAAGAACCCCCTCGATCCATTGAAACTTGGGAAGATCTCGTACAGAAATTTGTCAATTATTTCTTTCCTCCATCAAAGACGACTAATCTGAAAAATGAAATTTCTGGATTTCGTCAAGGTTTCGATGAAAACTTCGGAGAGGCATGGGACCGATTTAAAGATCTCCTAAGAAAATGCCCGCATCATGATTTCACGGAGTTACAATAGATCAATACGTTTTATAATGGGTTGAATGGAAACGATCAAGATTCACTTAACGCTGCCGCCGGTGGCAATATCTTGAATCGTCGACCTAAAGATGTGATTGAAATTTGTGAAAATAAAGCGAAAGTTCCTATTTCTAGAAACAAAGTGAATGTTCCTGTCACTCCTGCTTCTTCATCCGGTAACTCATCAGAGTTAGCCGCTCTAACGGACGCAATTCGTTACATGATGAAGGAAATGAAAGAAATTAAGAGTGAAAGTCATAAACCGGAACAAATCAAAGCCATAAACAAAGTGTGTGAAACTTGTGGTGGCCCGCATGCATATTACGATTGTCAAACAACCGATGCTTCTGTTTACCCAGCTCCCGTAGCTGCAGTAAACCACAATCAATACCGACCGCATGCTGAAACTCATTACCGAGCACCAAATGCTATGGTACCACCTAGTTTTCCACCCGTGCCAAATCAAAATAATCAAAATCGCTTTGTTCAAAATCAAGGAAAAAATTTCAACAATTCCCAGAATTTCAATCAAAACCGGAACAATTTCAACCAACATCAAGCTCCGAATCAACCAGTTTATCAACAACCTCCTCAAGCTCCTTTGACTAATGATTTCATGAAAATTACTGTAACACCCCGACCCGACAAGGGTAAAGATGTCACAACAATGGTTCCATATCAGAACAAACACAAGCATATGACATAAATAATACAATAAAATTTCAAAAGGTTACAATGGAAAATCTGAAACTACAAGGTTACAATACATAAACTTCTAAATCTAATTATAAATTCTTCTAGTCATCTTCAATAGCTAGTAAGGTTCTTCTAAATCCAAGGCACTCTCCACTCATACCCAGCTTCCAAACTAAAACCTGCCGCAGGAAAAGAAATGCGGCTGAGCTACGAAAGCTCAGTGAACAGATATAACGATAACAAAGCAGAAATAAAGGGATAGTGAAGTGAATGAAATAATACAAGGTGTAACATGAGTTAGGACAGAAAATGGAAAGGGTTATCAAGAAATGGTTATAATAGATAGGTGTAAAGGAAACCGTAACCCACCACAAACCCAAGTCAAATCAAGTCAAGTCCAGTATCAATTCAAGTGTCAGGTTTTAGGTAACATAAACAGTAATCCACTACGAGCCCAGAACAAATCCAATCAAGTCAAGCAAGGTGTACGGAGGGGTGACCTTGGTACCAAGTACAATATGAGGGGATACCTCCAAGGGGTGGAGTCATGAGCTCCCAAGAGTGAATGACGTGTATCGCACACACCCATCATGTCACTAAATAATACAAGTAATCAAGTCAAGTCAAGTACAAATCTAGGATGCATCCATACGCCCCAGTAGGCTGCCACAATGTCTGCCTCTACGTAACAAGTCAAGTATCAAGGCAGGGACGGGATAGGACATCACTCTCCTACCCTAGAGTCAAGTCATCGGTGCATCAATGACAAGGACATGTGCCTAGTATGGCTCGTAATCTCAAACTGTGGGTCAAGGGTCAAGTATCAAGTGTACAAGTTCAAGTTTTATCAAGTGGTTCAAGTCAAGTCATATATCAAGGGGTTCAAGTCAAGTTTTCATTTCAAGTATATCAAGGTTCAAGACAAGAGGTCATAGTAAAGGTTTACAGCAAGGGTTCAATTCAAAAGTTTGTTTAAAAGAAATCCTTTAATAGTGGTTTTAGTAAAAATGATCTTTCAAAATAGTTTTCATAAAAATGGTCTTTTAAAACGGTTTTCAAAATGATAGTCTTAAAAATGGTTTTCTTAAAACATTTTCATAAATAATTAAAAAGGTTTTCTCATCCAATTATAATATCAAGTGTATCAAAGTTCAAGTCAAGGTTTATGGCAAGGTTCGTATCAAGGTTCATAGTAGGGTTCAAGGCAAGGTTCAAAACAAAAGATCAAGGCAAGGGTTCAAAGCAAAGGTTCAAGTCAAATGGATCATATCAATGTTCACAATACAAGGGGAACATAGCAATGGCTTCGGAAATCCTAACGAATCAACATACGAAATCAAGAGAAACGAAGGCACCTTACTGAGAAGGGCAGAATATCTGTACCTTATTAGCAGAACACAAGGATAGCAAATGACAAGGATCAAATTACTCCTTCCTCGAACCTAAAGGAGTAGAAGACAAAATTACAATTGGTTTTTAGTTATCTTTCCATTTTAAGTACTTTCTATTTTTAGCAGGTTTCCATATTTAGCAAATTCCTATAATTAGAAAGATTTAAGCATTATTATATAGGTTAAATCATAATTAATCATATTATGGAAATAGGGTATATTTTAGCAAGTTACAAAAGTCTAGGGTTAAATATGACAAGTTTCCATAAATTAGGGTTTTAATTGTAAATATTCCAAAGTTAAGGGTTTTAAATGAAATATCACAAGTTACTAATTTTAAATACATCATTTATTCAGAATCACATCTTTAGTCCATAAAGTTTCATAATTTACAATATACACCCTTTATTTATCAAAATTACAAAATAAACCTTATAATTACATAATTTACAATTTAACCCATATTATATCCTTAATTACACCACTAACCCTTACATTTAATAATTTACAGAATATGCCCTCAAACTTTATGTATGGTACGAATTAACCCCCAAGTTTCACATAATTACACATTTAGTCCCTTTAGTTTATAAAACTTATAATTTAAGTCATAATTCCATAATAATTACACATTAAACCCATAATTACCCAAAATTACATATTACACTTCTAATATCATTATTTACACTGAAATACTCTAAGTTTCTAGAATTTATGCTTTTAGTCCCTCCTTTTTAATTTATTTTAATTCGAACCATATAATTTACAAATAAATCGTTTCTAGCATATTTTACACATAAGGCCCTTATGTTATAATTTTTATACGTTGCTACTGACCTAACTAAGATTATAAAAATAACCCAAAATTTTCAAAGTTGGCAAAACACACCCTTCTTATTTAAAAACCTAGGCGTATTTACTTTTAAATCACCAAACCTAAACCCTAGCTCATCCAATCATTACCCCATCATTACCACATCATTTTTATGAATTTAATATCCAGATTTCACAATATAAACCCTAACCCTAATCGGTTTTAGGGTTTATCCTATTTTTCCTTAATTTTCTAAGAAACTCGATTATAAATTAATTCAAGATCAATTAATATAAGCTTCAAAAAATCACATGGATATTTTTTGAGACTTATATGATCATCATAGAACTCGTAAAAATTATGAATACACCCCAGAAAATTTGTATAATCATATTTTTAATTTAAGTGTGTTTTAGCTCTCTAAAATTCGTATGGTTATTCTAGCTTGCATGATTCGACTTTATCAATTTTTATGAGTCATATGTGATCCAAATAACACTATAAAAATGCTAAATCAAATTTAGAACGTGTGGAAGGGATATTTGGAATTTGTACCTTACCGTATGAACAATTCGACAAAAATAAGAGACCATGTTCGAATCAAGCCTTCCCCAACCCAACTCTTATTTTTCTTAGCTACTTTAATCCTTGATGAACACCATAAAAATACTAGCTCTTGTCTAGAAAGTCGAATGGAGGCAAAAGGGATTTTTGGTTTGTCGATGTTTAGGGATTTATTTTAATCGGTTTGTTTCTTTTTTAAAAAAATAATGGGATTTGATATATATGAGAAGAGGCCGACTTAGGAGGGGGAATATGGGCTGGAGATTTGGCTAAAATCAAATAAAATAAAAAGGATTTGATTTGGTATCATTTTCCTAATTTAACTTGTATTTATCTTGTTTTAAATGGATTTATAAATATAATTAAATACTAAAATTAATATTTTCTGTTTTATAATAATTTTGGGACATGCAAAAATATTAAAATGTTGTCTTAAAATTATTTCATGTCATATGTAGCTCATTACCAGAAGTTTGGAATTTATTTGGTACTTTATAAGTGTTTTAATTTATTTTTAAGGATTCAGGGGTATTTTGGTCATTTTACATACTTTCTAAATTTTGGGTATTACAACTTCTTCCTCCGTAAAAAAAATTTCGTCCTCGAAATTTGCAGGAAGCAGAAAGAAAATAGAACGGAAAACTTATACGGAATGCGAACAAGATTTCAAATCAATTTAACTGTATCAACAGTAGAGAGCTCTACAAGAGTTCAAGATTTATAACTGAAATCAATAGAACGCAAAACGAGAGTCCAAGCTTATCCAGATATCTAATGAACGAAGGCAGAGTATACGCATAGGTGAAATGAACCTAAAGTCTCACTAACCACAGATAACCCAACTGAAATCAAGTCCTAAACTTTTTAGGTACTCCCCAAGATATCCTATGGCCACAATGAGGGCACGTTATATGGTGTAAGTATTATCACGTTGATCAGGTGTCATAATACCAGCACCACATAAATATGCATTCATGATGATCATACTTTATCTCGAGTCGTAAGCAAAACAATCTATCTTAATTCACCTAGTACTTCTACGGTCTTAAAGGTCAACAAAATCAATGTCATAGTCAAGGCACGAGTCAGAGTAATGCGGAAGCAATAATACTTAAACGAATGCCTTATAGTCTACCCATTCCTCACTGGTCAAAACTTAAGTTCATATCAAGAAATCCTAAAGCAAGTTCTCAAGGTGTTTTCCTATGTTCTTTTAGTGGAAGCCTAATGGTCCTAAACTCACAGGTCAAGGGTAAATGTATTACAAGTCGTCAGCCTGGGCTCTGATACCATAATTGTAACACCCCAACCCGACAAGGGTAAAGATGTCACAATAATGGTTCCATATCAGAACAAACACAAGCATATGACATAAATAATACAATAAAATTTCAAAAGGTTACAATGGAAAATCTGAAACTACAAGGTTACAATACATAAACTTCTAAATCTAATTATAAATTCTTCTAGTCATCTTCAATAGCTAGTAAGGTTCTTCTAAATCCAAGGCACTCTCCACTCATACCCAGCTTCCAAACTAAAACCTGCCGCAGGAAAAGAAATGCGGCTGAGCTACGAAAGCTCAGTGAACAGATATAACGATAACAAAGCAGAAATAAAGGGATAGTGAAGTGAATGAAATAATACAAGGTGTAACATGAGTTAGGACAGAAAATGGAAAGGGTTATCAAGAAATGGTTATAATAGATAGGTGTAAAGGAAACCGTAACCCACCACAAACCCAAGTCAAATCAAGTCAAGTCCAGTATCAATTCAAGTGTCAGGTTTTAGGTAACATAAACAGTAATCCACTACGAGCCCAGAACAAATCCAATCAAGTCAAGCAAGGTGTACGGAGGGGTGACCTCGGTACCAAGTACAATATGAGGGGATACCTCCAAGGGGTGGAGTCATGAGCTCCCTAGAGTGAATGACGTGTATCGCACATACCCATCATGTCACTAAATAATACAAGTAATCAAGTCAAGTCAAGTACAAATCTAGGATGCATCCATACGCCCCAGTAGGCTGCCACAATGTCTGCCTCTACGTAACAAGTCAAGTATCAAGGCAGGGACGGGATAGGACATCACTCTCCTACCCTAGAGTCAAGTCATCGGTGCATCAATGACAAGGACATGTGCCTAGTATGGCTCGTAATCTCAAACTGTGGGTCAAGGGTCAAGTATCAAGTGTACAAGTTCAAGTTTTATCAAGTGGTTCAAGTCAAGTCATATATCAAGGGGTTCAAGTCAAGTTTTCATTTCAAGTATATCAAGGTTCAAGACAAGAGGTCATAGTAAAGGTTTACAGCAAGGGTTCAATTCAAAAGTTTGTTTAAAAGAAATCCTTTAATAGTGGTTTTAGTAAAAATGATCTTTCAAAATAGTTTTCATAAAAATGGTCTTTTAAAACGGTTTTCAAAATGATAGTCTTAAAAATGGTTTTCTTAAAACATTTTCATAAATAATTAAAAAGGTTTTCTCATCCAATTATAATATCAAGTGTATCAAAGTTCAAGTCAAGGTTTATGGCAAGGTTCATATCAAGGTTCATAGTAGGGTTCAAGGCAAGGTTCAAAACAAAAGATCAAGGCAAGGGTTCAAAGCAAAGGTTCAAGTCAAATGGATCATATCAAGGTTCACAATACAAGGGGAACATAGCAATGGCTTCGGAAATCATAACGAATCAACATACGAAATCAAGAGAAACGAAGGCACCTTACAGAGAAGGGCAGAATATTTGTACCTTATTAGCAAAACACAAGGATAGCAAATGACAAGGATCAAATTACTCCTTCCTCGAACCTAAAGGAGTAGAAGACAAAATTACAATTGGTTTTTAGTTATCTTTCCATTTTAAGTACTTTCTATTTTTAGCAGGTTTCCATATTTAGCAAATTCCCATAATTAGAAAGATTTAAGCATTATTATATAGGTTAAGTCATAATTAAGCATATTATGGAAATATGGTATATTTTAGCAAGTTACAAAAGTCTAGGGTTAAATATGACAAGTTTCCATAAATTAGGGTTTTAATTGTAAATATTCCAAAGTTAAGGGTTTTAAATGAAATATCACAAGTTACTAATTTTAAATGCATCATTTATTCAGAATCACATCTTTAGTCCATAAAGTTTCATAATTTACAATATACACCCTTTATTTATCAAAATTACAAAATAAACCTTATAATTACATAATTTACAATTTAACCCATATTATATCCTTAATTACACCACTAACCCTTACATTTAATTATTTACAGAATATGCCCACAAACTTTATGTATGGTACGAATTAACCCCCAAGTTTCACATAATTACACTGATTGCGTGGGTTTTGCAACCTTACAACAGGTTTTACCTCTCGAGGGATCTCAAGAGGCTTACAACCCCACCAGGCAGTGTACCTGACCGATGTAGTATAGTGTAGTGGTAAGTACGGGGGATTGATCGTTCTCCACAGGGAATAGTGTTCGTTAGGTGTGAAAGGCTACTCTAATTAGGTCTAAGGGTTGAGGAAGATTCTTTTTATGTTTTTATATTTTTTATGAAAGCAAGTAAAATCTCGGGTTTTGAAGGAGTGGGCGGAATTAGTTGCTAGTCAACTAACCCAAATTACTACAAATGCAAATAAAATAAAATAACAAAAATGAAAAGTGGTGAGAAACTTATGTGTGGAGAAATGTGTTTACTTAGATTTCCTTACTCCCTAACTATCTTTTACCGGTTAATTAGTGTGTATTAGTCGCGTGGATGACGGGTGTATTCCTTAATACCATTCGTGGGGTGGCGTACTTACTTCCCCAAACTCTACAAGCTCCTACTTCACTCCTATGTCGAGCCGGCTAGGAAGCTCCTAACATGGGATCACTAGAATTCGCTTGTGCATTAAATACAACCATAAAAACCTTTAGTACGCGTTTGGTTCATGTTTCTTAAGACGTTCAAGCAAGTTACCGAATAGGAAGTTAGCCAGTTTTCTTAAGCCTAACATAGATAA
This sequence comes from Artemisia tridentata subsp. tridentata, assembly GCA_021014915.2. NCBI lineage: Eukaryota > Viridiplantae > Streptophyta > Magnoliopsida > Asterales > Asteraceae > Artemisia > Artemisia tridentata. The sequence continues at coordinate 127,569,324 of CP139509.1, read as the reverse complement.
ACAATCATCCAATACAACTAACAACACACTAACAACCAATAATCAATAGCTAGGTTTCATTAGATCTAAGCAAACACAAGATAAAATTAGCCTAACATGTTAAACAAAAGACAAGCATAAGATAGAATCAAACAACACATAGACATATTGAATGATTAATTGATAACTTATCTTTCAATGAAACATGGAAGATCTCAAGGCAAGAAGCCCTGAAAAAGTAGCTAAAATCGTCTTAGGGTTTTATCCCAAAATTCCACACACTAAGCTCTCTCCCTTATGACAAAAAATTAGAAAACTATATATAGACTTTGACATCTGACGGCGTCACCTTATGCATTGTGACGCCGTCACCTCGCCGCTTTTAGGGTTCCCGGGTGACCTTCTTGACGCCGTCCCTCTTTAGCTCTTCAAAAATCCATTCTGGCTTATCAAGGCTTGACGCCGTCGGACCTATAACGTGACGCCGTCCCCTTATGATTTAAGCCGTGACGCCCTTGATTTAGTTAAAGCGTGACGCCGTCAGAATTCTCATGCAAACTCACTGGCCCGTCATGAGTAAATTTCACATCCAACTTTTCTTGCCAAAGCATGACGCCGTCTGGAGTTAATGTTGACGCCGTCAAAGGTGACTTTCAGCACAATTTTGAGACTTTGCCGTTTTCTTCACTTTTATGCTCCAAAAACGTCCAAAATGCCTCCTTTTCCAGATTTCTCCTCAAAAGTACCTAAAATGACAAAAGGAACGATTTAGGGCAATATTTGATCAAATAAATACGATTTAAGGCTTAAATGACCCCTTAAAAGCGGTACACTTTTCGCCTCATCAAATACCCTTACACTTGAGATTTGCTTGTCCTCAAGCAAATGCGCTTTTATTCTAATCAAAATACAAGTTAGGGGTCATTTAATGCAAACATAAAAGTAATTACAACAAATATTCGTTCCACTTCAATCATAATAAGCACGGAGATTACATACTAGCACCTCACAAGTAGTGTTTAGATACTCACATCTCTCAAGTGTCATCAAAATAAATCTCATAAATGAAAACGGATAATATCTCTCACTACCTGTCATAGCAAATAGATTACCATAGGCTTGGGAAAGGATCGAAAACCTCCTCCACTAGGCGTAAGCACCTAAGATAAACTATCAAAGAGGGCTTTTAAATGGGTTATAACGTTAGGTGTAGGGAAAAGGAAAACACGGTTTTGTTGGATAAGGGATATTTTACTGGTGGCGAGTTAAAGATCTTGATCAATTACATGTACTATACAATGTTGCTAAGCCAAGACTAGACTCGATCTTAAGCTAGAAACAAAATAACATAAACATAAAATAAACATAAAATAAAACGGGATGGTAGTCCGTATGTTTTTTCTATTTTTCTTTTTCTCATTTTTTTTTTGTATTTTTCTTGATTTTTTCGATTTTTTTTTTTTTTTTTTTTTTTTTTTTTTTTTTTTTTTTTTTTTTTTTTTGCATACACTTTTACCCTACCATCCAAAATAATACATCAAAGGGGCGTTGCATCCCCTTACACTTGAACTTTTACATAACTTTACAAATAACTATTCTAATGACTCGAATTAAGATAATTGAAAAACTTGGAGTACTTTTAAAATATTTAGCACATATGGGGGTAATAAATAATGTTCTTCCCCATTACTCCATTACACTAGTACTTTGCCCATGAGTCCCAATCGTCCCAAAACAATATGTACAAGGATATGACTCGACTTAGCAACCATGTAATCAACTAGATAATTAACTTGGGTTTAAACAAATGTTGTAACAATAATGCACTAAAAATGAGTGCATACAAGGTAGGCTAAGGCGATTTGGGTGTACATTTTAGTGGGGTGTAACAAATTCTTCCTTTAAGTAAAATGCTTAAAGGTCGAAACGAAAAGATAGGCTCTGAGGGGTGTACTAGGGGTATCGTGTACTAAAAATGAGTACAACGCAAAGGGTGTGGGAGAATTACTTGACCAATGTAGCCAAAGTAATTATAACAAAAACACAGGTGTAAAACAATGGGTTAATCCTAATGCCTCTTATCATGTAGTAAATCTAACTACACGAATGTAGTCTCACTTGTGGCCTTGGAATGGTCCTAACGCAAGTTCTAGAATCTAAGTGCTACCGGTACACACATCATAGCATAAATGCTTTTCCTACCAATTCTAGGGGTGAACCTCACATATTTGGGGGTGGAAAATTTTTTAGTGGTACGGTTTTTGTGCTAGTCATATAACTCCTATCCATGAGACGCTCATTAAGATCAAAGTTTCACTCTTATATGTTGTAAAAAATTTCAAATTTGGCACTAAAATTACCTTAACAAGTATTTCTCTCAGTTTTATTACACATCTACTATTAAACAAACAAAAATCAAGCGCAATTGTATTCTCTAAAATCGTACTTTTACCCTCCCCTTACACTTAAGATGAACATTGTCCCCAATGTTCAAATAACAAGATGTAAAAGCATAAAGTAAAAGAATGAAATCAAATACTCCCCTGATTCGCTCGTTGGATAATGAAATTACACGGTTAAATCTTCCTCCAAAGAGAATGTTGAAGCTCCATGACTAATGCATCGCCATAAGCTTGATTCAAAACATTTCCTTGTCCAAAATAACCTGTTGAACCTGAGAAAACAAACACGAAAACCTGCATAACATCGGCGGGATAAAATCTATATATAAGGATATAATGCTTGTGGAATGATAATTTTGCAGATTCCTGGAGATTATAAGTTGGAGCTTTTAATAAAAACTTTTTATGAAAACAAAATTCTCAAAATTTCTGGAAATTAAATCTGACGCCGTCAGGTTATAACCCCTGACGCCGTCAGAAATGACCTGACAAAAATTTTCGTTTTAAGTTTCCGGAAAATTTCTGGAAAAACCTTTACCTTACTTCCTGGAAATTCTGCAAAACATCATTATGACTCGATACAAGCATTTGACTCAAACAAATACTAATATGTACGTTAATTTAATATTATTATGATTCATGTTCATTTGTGTTCTAATAAACTGATTTAGATTTCCCTTACACTTATCTTTTGCAAAATACCTTTATATGTAGTTAAGACGAAGTTAAAAACAAAATAAAGCATTTTCACAAATTACTTTTGAACATGAATCAATACTAATAAAAATTAAACACACATACGGAAACAAATAAAATCAAACAAACAAATAAATAAACACACAAAGCAAATAAACCATGGGCTGCCTCCCAAGAGCGCTTGTTTTTGTTCGAGTCACGAGCCTGACTCTACCCTTATTTAATGGATAAAGGAGAGGTTTTCCCTACACTTAGGATTAAGTGCGGGTGATAGTAGCGATACACACTAGCTCGGTAGGAGTATGCCACGTGAGGAAAGAGTGGTGGATGAATTATATGCTTAAAGGGGTGTGCTCCTTTCATCATAACCTTGCCTAGTTCACTTTGGTCAATGGGTGATTTTGAGTTTCCTCCTAAAAAGGGATCATCTTCTATCAACTTCGAGAGACTCCTAGTTGGGAATCCATCTTGACCTAATAAACCCGGTTTAAACCCATAATGTTTCTTGCGGTCAATCATGAATGGGTGATGTAAGTATGTAAGGTCATGGTTCACTCCTATGTTAGCTTCCTCTCTACAAGGCCTAGAGTCTACTTCCTTAATCTTAACATTACCCGGACTACATGGTTTGATGGGTGGATCGGGACCTAATTCAATTCCTAAGTTCACATCTAAGGATGGAAGATTAGGTAACGGTTTTGGTTTAGGCTCCGGTTCATCAAAACTAGGAACTTCCCTAGAACTAAGAGTAAGGTTATCATTATGAGTATTCAAACCTATATGCTCTAGTGGTGCTTGGTCCAAGGGTTCTACCTCAATTGGGGTTCCTAAAGTCTCTTCTACTTCTTCTGAATAAGTCACGGGCGGTGTGTATGCCTCAAATGATGGTAGGACTTGTGGGGTATTTGGCGGGCTTGGATTTTCTACTTTATCATCCATCTTATCAAGATCACCTATATCCTCAACATGTGTTTCATTATAATCCAACCCTAACATTTTCCCAAGTATCTCAAGTGCTTCTCTAGGCATCTTAACTTCTATATCCGAATCATAAGGATCATCCTCAATATTATGACTGCTATATTCAAATTGCCCAAAAGATTCATCATGTGTTTCTTGAGATTCATCATCATCGATCATAAAACCTAGGTCTTTTTGATCAATGTGATCATGTTTGGCTAAATCCTCCATCACATCAAGGTCACCTATGTGTTTGTTTTGTACTATGGCATTACATGACAACCACTTAGGTATCTCAACACTAACATATTCATCCCCAAACAAACTTGTTTCATGATCCTCGAATTTTGTGGTCAATTGACTTGTACTAACGTTTGTTGGGTTGTCTACTATATAATAATATTGGGCACACTCTTCAATAGCTTCCCATGCTTTCTCAGCACTTAATTCCCTAATATCCCTGCCGGCAATATGGTAAATGTACCTTTGGGCTTGTCGGTCGACATGATTGTAAAAGAATTGAGTTAGGGACCAAAAATCGAAGTTATGATGAGGGACTTTTTGGAGTAAATATTTAAAACGAGTCCATGCATCATAGAGAGGTTCATCTTTATGTTGTTTAAACATCAAGATGTCATATGGAGTGGGTGAATTACGTGGTTGGTAGTATGGTGGATTCGCGTTCTCCATAATGGTGAACGGAAGAGTCAATGGAAATTACGAACAAACACACAAAGAAAAAGATAGACTAAAGAAATCTAATAAAAAGAAAAATAAAAATCTCACTAGAAAAGAATCTAGTGAGTAGACCTAATAAAATAAAAATTCAACCTAAACAATAACTATTCCCCGGCAGCGGCGCCAAAAACTTGATTGCGTGGGTTTTGCAACCTTACAACAGGTTTTACCTCTCGAGGGATCTCAAGAGGCTTACAACCCCACCAGGCAGTGTACCTGACCGATGTAGTATAGTGTAGTGGTAAGTACGGGGGATTGATCGTTCTCCACAGGGAATAGTGTTCGTTAGGTGTGAAAGGCTACTCTAATTAGGTCTAAGGGTTGAGGAAGATTCTTTTTATGTTTTTATATTTTTTATGAAAGCAAGTAAAATCTCGGGTTTTGAAGGAGTGGGCGGAATTAGTTGCTAGTCAACTAACCCAAATTACTACAAATGCAAATAAAATAAAATAACAAAAATGAAAAGTGGTGAGAAACTTATGTGTGGAGAAATGTGTTTACTTAGATTTCCTTACTCCCTAACTATCTTTTACCGGTTAATTAGTGTGTATTAGTCGCGTGGATGACGGGTGTATTCCTTAATACCATTCGTGGGGTGGCGTACTTACTTCCCCAAACTCTACAAGCTCCTACTTCACTCCTATGTCGAGCCGGCTAGGAAGCTCCTAACATGGGATCACTAGAATTCGCTTGTGCATTAAATACAACCATAAAAACCTTTAGTACGCGTTTGGTTCATGTTTCTTAAGACGTTCAAGCAAGTTACCGAATAGGAAGTTAGCCAGTTTTCTTAAGCCTAACATAGATAAACAATCATCCAATACAACTAACAACACACTAACAACCAATAATCAATAGCTAGGTTTCATTAGATCTAAGCAAACACAAGATAAAATTAGCCTAACATGTTAAACAAAAGACAAGCATAAGATAGAATCAAACAACACATAGACATATTGAATGATTAATTGATAACTTATCTTTCAATGAAACATGGAAGATCTCAAGGCAAGAAGCCCTGAAAAAGTAGCTAAAATCGTCTTAGGGTTTTATCCCAAAATTCCACACACTAAGCTCTCCCTTATGACAAAAAATTAGAAAACTATATATAGACTTTGACATCTGACGGCGTCACCTTATGCATTGTGACGCCGTCACCTCGCCGCTTTTAGGGTTCCCGGGTGACCTTCTTGACGCCGTCCCTCTTTAGCTCTTCAAAAATCCATTCTGGCTTATCAAGGCTTGACGCCGTCGGACCTATAACGTGACGCCGTCCCCTTATGATTTAAGCCGTGACGCCCTTGATTTAGTTAAAGCGTGACGCCGTCAGAATTCTCATGCAAACTCACTGGCCCGTCATGAGTAAATTTCACATCCAACTTTTCTTGCCAAAGCATGACGCCGTCTGGAGTTAATGTTGACGCCGTCAAAGGTGACTTTCAGCACAATTTTGAGACTTTGCCGTTTTCTTCACTTTTATGCTCCAAAAACGTCCAAAATGCCTCCTTTTCCAGATTTCTCCTCAAAAGTACCTAAAATGACAAAAGGAACGATTTAGGGCAATATTTGATCAAATAAATACGATTTAAGGCTTAAATGACCCCTTAAAAGCGGTACACTTTTCGCCTCATCATACACATTTAGTCCCTTTAGTTTATAAAACTTATAATTTAAGTCATAATTCCCTAATAATTACACATTAAACCCATAATTACCCAAAATTACATATTACACTTCTAATACCATTATTTACACTGAAATACTCTAAGTTTCCAGAATTTACGCTTTTAGTCCCTCCTTTTTAATTTATTTTAATTCGAACCATATAATTTACAAATAAATTGTTTCTAGCATATTTTACACATAAGGCCCTTATGTTATAATTTTTATACGTTGCTACTGACCTAACTAAGAATATAAAAATAACCCACAAGTTTCAAAGTTGGCAAAACACACCCTTCTTATTTAAAAACCTAGGCGTATTTACTTTTAAATCACCAAACCTAAACCCTAGCTCATCCAATCATTACCCCATCATTACCACATCATTTTTATGCATTTAATATCCAGATTTCACAATATAAACCCTAACCCTAATCGGTTTTAGGGTTTTTCCTATTTTTCCTTAATTTTCTAAGAAACTCGATTACAAATTAATTCAAGATCAATTAATATAAGCTTCAAAAAATCACATGGCTATTTTTCAAGACTTATATGATCATCATAGAACTCGTAAAAATTATGAATACACCCCAGAAAATTCGTATAATCATATTTTTAATTTAAGTGTGTTTTAGCTCTCTAAAATTCGTATGGTTATTCTAGCTTGCATGATTCGACTTTATCAATTTTTATGAGTCATATGTGATCCAAATAACACTATAAAAATGCTAAATCAAATTTAGAACGTGTGGAAGGGATATTTGGAATTTGTACCTTACCGTATGAACAATTTGACAAAAATAAGAGACCATGTTCGAATCAAGCCTTCCCCAACCCAAATCTTATTTTTATTAGCTACTTTAATCCTTGATGAACACCAAAAAAATACTAGCTCTTGTCCAGAAAGTCGAATGGAGGCAAAAGGGATTTTTGGTTTGTCGATGTTTAGGGATTTATTTTAATCGGTTTGTTTCTTTTTTAAAAAAATAATGGGATTTGATATATATGAGAAGAGGCCAACTTAGGAGGGGGAATATGGGCTGGAGATTTGGCTAAAATCAAATAAAATAAAAAGGATTTGATTTGGTATCATTTTCCTAATTTAACTTGTATTTATCTTGTTTTAAATGGATTTATAAATATAATTAAATACTAAAATTAATATTTTCTGTTTTATAATAATTTTGGGACATGCAAAAATATTAAAATGTTGTCTTAAAATTATTTCATGTCATATGTAGCTCATTACCAGAAGTTTGGAATTTATTTGGTACTTTATAAGTGTTTTAATTTATTTTTAAGGATTCAGGGGTATTTTGGTCATTTTACATACTTTCTAAATTTTGGGTATTACAACTTCTTCCCCCTAAAAAAAATTTCGTCCTCGAAATTTGCAGGAAGCAGAAAGAAAATAGAACGGAAAACTTATACGGAATGCGAACAAGATTTCAAATCAATTTAACTGTATCAACAGTAGAGAGCTCTACAAGAGTTCAAGATTTATAACTGAAATCAACAGAACGCAAAACGAGAGTCCAAGCTTATCCAGATATCTAATGAACGAAGGCAGAGTATACGCATAGGTGAAATGAACCTAAAGTCTCACTAACCACGGATAATCCAACTGAAATCAAGTCCTAAACTTTTTAGGTACTCCCCAAGATATCATATGGCCACAATGAGGGCACGTTATATGGTGTAAGTATTATCACGTTGATCAGGCGTCATAATACCAGCACCACATAAATATTCCTTCATGATGATCATACTTTATCTCGAGTCGTAAGCAAAACAATCTATCTTAATTCACCTAGTACTTCTACGGTCTTAAAGGTCAACAAAATCAATGTCATAGTCAAGGCACGAGTCAGAGTAATGCGGAAGCAATAATACTTAAACGAATGCCTTATAGTCTACCCATTCCTCACTGGTCAAAACTTAAGTTCATATCAAGAAATCCTAAAGCAAGTTCTCAAGGTGTTTTCCTATGTTCTTTTAGTGGAAGCCTAATGGTCCTAAACTCACAGGTCAAGGGTAAATGTATTACAAGTCGTCAGCCTGGTCTCTGATACCATAATTGTAACACCCCGACCCGACAAGGGTAAAGATGTCACAACAATGGTTCCATATCAGAACAAACACAAGCATATGACATAAATAATACAATAAAATTTCAAAAGGTTACAATGGAAAATCTGAAACTACAAGGTTACAATACATAAACTTCTAAATCTAATTATAAATTCCTCTAGTCATCTTCAATAGCTAGTAAGGTTCTTCTAAATCCAAGGCACTCTCCACTCATACCCAGCTTCCAAACTAAAACCTGCCGCAGGAAAAGAAATGCGGCTGAGCTACGAAAGCTCAGTGAACAGATATAACGATAACAAAGCAGAAATAAAGGGATAGTGAAGTGAATGAAATAATACAAGGTGTAACATGAGTTAGGACATAAAATGGAAAGGGTTATCAAGAAATGGTTATAATAGATAGGTGTAAAGGAAACCGTAACCCACCACAAACCCAAGTCAAATCAAGTCAAGTCCAGTATCAATTCAAGTGTCAGGTTTTAGGTAACATAAACAGTAATCCATTACGAGCCCAGAACAAATCCAATCAAGTCAAGCAAGGTGTACGGAGGGGTGACCTCGGTACCAAGTACAATATGAGGGGATACCTCCAAGGGGTGGAGTCATGAGCTCCCAAGAGTGAATGACGTGCATCGCACACACCCATCATGTCACTAAATAATACAAGTAATCAAGTCAAGTCAAGTACAAATCTAGGATGCATCCATACGCCCCAGTAGGCTGCCACAATGTCTGCCTCTACGTAACAAGTCAAGTATCAAGGCAGGGACGGGATAGGACATCACTCTCCTACCCTAGAGTCAAGTCATCGGTGCATCAATGACAAGGACATGTGCCTAGTATGGCTCGTAATCTCAAACTGTGGGTCAAGGGTCAAGTATCAAGTGTACAAGTTCAAGTTTTATCAAGTGGTTCAAGTCAAGTCATATATCAAGGGGTTCAAGTCAAGTTTTCATTTCAAGTATATCAAGGTTCAAGACAAGAGGTCATAGTAAAGGTTTACAGCAAGGGTTCAATTCAAAAGTTTGTTTAAAAGAAATCCTTTAATAGTGGTTTTAGTAAAAATGATCTTTCAAAATAGTTTTCATAAAAATGGTCTTTTAAAACGGTTTTCAAAATGATAGTCTTAAAAATGGTTTTCTTAAAACATTTTCATAAATAATTAAAAAGGTTTTCTCATCCAATTATAATATCAAGTGTATCAAAGTTCAAGTCAAGGTTTATGGCAAGGTTCATATCAAGGTTCATAGTAGGGTTCAAGGCAAGGTTCAAAACAAAAGATCAAGGCAAGGGTTCAAAGCAAAGGTTCAAGTCAAATGGATCATATCAAGGTTCACAATACAAGGGGAACATAGCAATGGCTTCGGAAATCCTAACGAATCAAGATACGAAATCAAGAGAAATGAAGGCACCTTACTGAGAAGGGCAGAATATCTGTACCTTATTAGCAGAACACAAGGATAGCAAATGACAAGGATCAAATTACTCCTTCCTCGAACCTAAAGGAGTAGAAGACAAAATTACAATTGGTTTTTAGTTATCTTTCCATTTTAAGTACTTTCTATTTTTAGCAGGTTTCCATATTTAGCAAATTCCCATAATTAGAAAGATTTAAGCATTATTATATAGGTTAAGTCATAATTAAGCATATTATGGAAATAGGGTATATTTTAGCAAGTTACAAAAGTCTAGGGTTAAATATGACAAGTTTCCATAAATTAGGGTTTTAATTGTAAATATTCCAAAGTTAAGGGTTTTAAATGAAATATCACAAGTTACTAATTTTAAATACATCATTTATTCAGAATCACATCTTTAGTCCATAAAGTTTCATAATTTACAATATACACCCTTTATTTATCAAAATTACAAAATAAACCTTATAATTACATAATTTACAATTTAACCCATATTATATCCTTAATTACACCACTAACCCTTACATTTAATAATTTACAGAATATGCCCTCAAACTTTATGTATGGTACGAATTAACCCCCAAGTTTCACATAATTACACATTTAGTCCCTTTAGTTTATAAAACTTATAATTTAAGTCATAATTCCATAATAATTACACATTAAACCCATAATTACCCAAAATTACATATTACACTTCTAATATCATTATTTACACTGAAATACTCTAAGTTTCTAGAATTTACGCTTTTAGTCCCTCCTTTTTAATTTATTTTAATTCGAACCATATAATTTACAAATAAATCGTTTCTAGCATATTTTACACATAAGGCCCTTATGTTATAATTTTTATACATTGCTACTGACCTAAATAAGATTATAAAAATAACCCACAAGTTTCAAAGTTGGCAAAACACACCCTTCTTATTTAAAAACCTAGGCGTATTTACTTTTAAATCACCAAACCTAAACCCTAGCTCATCCAATCATTACCCCATCGTTACCACATCATTGTTATGCATTTAATATCCAGATTTCACAATATAAACCCTAACCCTAATCAGTTTTAGGGTTTTTCCTATTTTTCCTTAATTTTCTAAGAAACTCGATTACAAATTAATTCAAGATCAATTAATATAAGCTTCGAAAAATCACATGGCTATTTTTCGAGACTTATATGATCATCTTAGAACTCGTAAAAATTATGAATACACCCCAGAAAATTCGTATAATCATATTTTTAATTTAAGTGTGTTTTAGCTCTCTAAAATTCGTATGGTTATTCTAGCTTGCATGATTCGACTTTATCAATTTTTATGAGTCATATGTGATCCAAATAACACTAGAAAAATGCTAAATCAAATTTAGAACGTGTGGAAGGGATATTTGGAATTTGTACCTTACCTTATGAACAATTCGACAAAAATAAGAGACCATGTTCGAATCAAGCCTTCCCCAACCCAACTCTTATTTTTCTTAGCTACTTTAATCCTTGATGAACACCATAAAAATACTAGCTCTTGTCTAGAAAGTCGAATGGAGGCAAAAGGGATTTTTGGTTTGTCGATGTTTAGGGATTTATTTTAATCGGTTTGTTTCTTTTTAAAAAAAATAATGGGATCTGATATATATGAGAAGAGGCCGACTTAGGAGGGGGAATATGGGCTGGAGATTTGGCTAAAATCAAATAAAATAAAAAGGATTTGATTTGGTATCATTTTCCTAATTTAACTTGTATTTATCTTGTTTTAAATGGATTTATAAATATAATTAAATACTAAAATTAATATTTTCTGTTTTATAATAATTTTGGGACATGGAAAAATATTAAAATGTTGTCTTAAAATTATTTCATGTCATATGTAGCTCGTTACCAGAAGTTTGGAATTTATTTGGTACTTTATAAGTGTTTTAATTTATTTTTAAGGATTCAGGGGTATTTTGGTCATTTTACATACTTTCTTAATTTTGGGTATTACCATTACTGAGTCCAGCATGCGTTCAATGCAGACTCAAATCAATAATATGAAAGTCGAGTTGCAAAAGGAAATTGATACTACGATGTCTCGTCAAACAAATGAGTTGAAGAATATGATGGGTAGTTTCATGAATATGAATATGAACCAATCTTCTTCATCTTCCGGACGAATTCCGAGAAATACCATTCCTAATCCTAATGCTGAGTTGAAATCCGTCACCACTCGTAGTGGTAAGACGCATAATGGACCCTCGACTCCTATGCCCCCTCCACCGGGGGAAGTGAATCGAGATGCCGAGGTGACAAAGGACAAAGTGCAATTCTCAAGCCCACAAAGTACCGCACACGTCCAACCTCCGGTCGTCCAAACTCCAATTCCGGAACCCGATGTTCCGAAGACAAATTCTAAGCCTTCAATTCCTTATCCTTCGAGGCTTAATGATCAGAAGCTCCGTGACAAAACTAATAGTCAAATGATGAAGTGTCTTGAAATCTTTCAAAAGTTACACTTCGATATTAGTTTTGCGGATGCTCTTCTCTACATGCCAAAGTTTGCTTCAACATTCAAGCGTCTCCTTAGCAATAAGGAAAAATTGTTGGAATTGGCAAAGACTCCAATGAATGAGAATTGTTCGGCGGTGATCCTTAAAAAGTTGCCCGAAAAACTAGGAGACCCCAGCAAATTCCTCATCCCTTGTGACTTCCAAAAGCTTGATGAATGCTTAGCCTTGGCCGATCTTGGCGCAAGCATCAATCTAATGCCTCTTTCAGTTTGGGAAAATCTTTCTCTTCCGGAGCTTACTTCTACACGAATGACTCTCGAGCTTGCAAACCGATCGGTTACTGTTCCGAAAGGTATTTCCGAAGATGTCTTCGTGAAGGTTGGCGAGTTCCATTTTCCTGCTGACTTCGTAGTAGTCGATTTTGATGTCGATCCCCGTGTTCCCCTTATTTTGGGAAGACCATTCTTGAAAACGGCTCGTGCATTAATTGATGTCTACGAAGGTGAGATGACTTTTAGGGTCGGAGATGAAAAACTGGTCATTAATATTGAAAGCACTTCAAAAGATCTTCTCAAGCATAAAAGCGAGTCAATTAATCAAATTGATATCCTTGATTCTACATGCGAGGAATACTTTCAAGAAGTGCTAAGTGGCAATCCCACTTCATCTGATCCTACCATTGCTCTCTCTTCCCCCTCTCTCACTCCGTTTGAGGGAGGTGACTTCATCTTGGAAGAGATTGAGGCTTATTTATCTTCTGATTCAATTTATTTTGGAATTGATGATGGTGAATTTGACATGGAGGGAGATATTCTTCTCATTGAGAAGTTGCTTAATGCTGATCCACCATCTTTCCCTCCGAAAGAACTTCATAATGAGGAAATCAAATCTGTTGATGATCCTCCTGAGGTCGAACTTAAGGACTTACCGCCTCATCTCGAATATGCATTTTTGGAGGGTACCGATAAATTACCCATCATAATTGCTAAAGATTTAAATGATGAGGAGAAAACCGCTCTCATAAAGGTTTTAAAGTCACACAAGCGAGCCATCGCTTGGAAACTTTCCGACATTAAGGGTATTAACCCGGAATTTTGTACACACAAGATTTTAATGGAAGATGACTTTAAACCAGCGGTTCAACATCAAAGAAGGGTTAATCCCAAAATTCACGAGGTTATCAAAAAGGAGGTTCTTAAACTCCTTGATGCCGGATTGATTTACCCTATCTCGGATAGTCCTTGGGTGAGCCCCGTTCATTGCGTACCTAAAAAGGGTGGCATTACCGTTATTGAAAATGATGAAAACGAGTTGATTCCTACTCGATTGGTAACAGGATGGCGTGTATGCATTGACTACCGAAAGTTAAATGACGCCACCCGTAAAGACCACTTTCCTTTACCCTTCATGGACCAAATGCTCGAAAGACTAGCGGGAAACGAATACTATTGTTTCCTTGACGGTTTCTCGGGTTACTTCCAAATTCCCATTGATCTGCAAGATCAAGAAAAGACCACTTTCACGTGCCCTTATGGAACGTTTGCCTACCGTCGCATGCCTTTTGGCTTATGTAATGCTCCGGGCACGTTCCAAAGCTGTATGATGGCCATTTTTCATGACATGATCAAAAAGACTATGGAGGTCTTTATGGATGATTTCTCGGTCTTTGGGGATTCTTTCACCACATGTCTCTCCCATTTGGACAATATGCTTAAGCGGTGTGAAGACACGAATCTTTGTCTAAATTGGGAGAAAAGTCATTTCACGGTCAAAGAGGGCATTGTCCTCGGCCATAAGATTTCAAAGAACGGGATTGAGGTGGATAGAGCTAAAGTTGATTTTATTGCTAAGCTACCTCATCCCACAACCGTTAAAGGCATTCGGAGTTTTCTTGGTCATGCCGGTTTCTATCGTAGATTCATTCAAGATTTTTCAAAATCGCCCGGCCGATGACCCGTCTCCTTGAAAAGGAAACTCCGTTTATTTTCTCCAAAGAGTGCATTGAAGCTTTTCAAACTCTTAAGAAAAAGCTTACTGAAGCACCAATTTTAGTTGCCCCGATTGGGACCTACCTTTTGAACTTATGTGCGATGCAAGTGATTTTGCCATAGGTGTGGTCTTGGGGCAACGAAAAACAAAACACTTTCAGCCTATACACTATGCTAGCAAAACTATGACCGAGGCTCAAGCTCATTACACCACAACGGAAAAAGAATTATTAGCCGTGGTGTATGCATTTCGAAACGTTTCGGCCATACTTGATCTTGTCAAAAAGCATAGTGTATACGGATCACTCGGCTCTCAAATATCTCTTTGCAAAACAAGATGCAAAGCCGAGATTGCTCCGTTGGGTTCTCCTCCTGTAAGAATTTGATATCATCATCCGTGATAAAAAGGGAGCGGAGAACCTTGCTGCTGATCATTTGTCCCGATTAGAGAATCCTCACCAAAGTGTGCTCGAGAAAAAAGAAATAAATGAAACATTTCCTCTCGAGACACTTAACGTGGTATCTTTTCGTGGTGATTCTAGTACCCCATGGTTTGCCAATTTTGCAAATTACCATGCGGGAAACTTTGTTGTGAAAGGGATGTCGTCCCAACAAAAGAACAAATTCTTCAAAGATGTGAAGCATTACTTTTGGGACGAACCCTACTTGTTTAAAGTATGTGCGGATCAAGTCATCCGGCGGTGTGTTCACGGCCAAGAAGCCGATGATATTCTTAAGGCTTGCCACAATGGACCCACAGGGGGACATCATGGTGCCAATTACACCGCCAAGAAGGTGTTTGATTCCGGTTTCTATTGGCCTACAATCTACCGTGATGCCCATGACTTAGTCAAATCTTGTGACTCTTGTCAACGTCACGGGAAGATCTCTCAAAAAGATGAAATGCCACAAAACGTCGTTCAAGTTTGTGAAATCTTTGACGTTTGGGGCATTGACTTTATGGGCCCATTCCCGTCTTCACGAGGGAACAAATATATACTCGTGGCTGTCGATTATTTGTCTAAATGGGTCGAAGCGAAAGCTCGCCCCACCAACGACGCCCGAGTAGTGTGTAAATTTTTGAAATCACTCTTTTCTCGGTTTGGAACTCCCCGTGCTATCATTAGTGATCGCGGTACGCACTTTTGCAATGAACAATTTGCAAAAGTCATGCTTAAATACGGTATTACCCACCGTCTTTCTACCGCGTATCACCCACAAACAAGTTTACAAGTGGAGGTTTCAAACCGTGGTTTTAAAAGAATCTTGGAAAGGACCGTAGGTGAAAACCGTGCATCTTGGTCGGATAAACTAGATGATGCACTTTGGGCCTTCCGTACAGCTTACAAGACACCTATCGGGTGTACTCCTTACAAGCTCGTGTACGGAAAGGCGTGCCATCTGCCAATCGAGCTCGAGCACAAAGCTTATTGGGCCTTAAAACATGCCAACTTCGACCTAAAGTCCGCGGGTGATCACCACAAAGTTCAACTCAATGAATTAAATGAACTTCGTAATCAAGCCTACGAGAACTCTTTGATCTACAAAGAAAAGACAAAGAAGATCCATGACTCAAAAATCAAGAACCGCGTTTTTAACGTTGGTGATCGAGTCCTTCTTTTTAACTCTAGATTGAAGATATTCTCGGGTAAACTTAAAACCCGTTGGACTGGACCATTCACCGTTGCCAAAGTTTTTCCTTATGGCACCATCGAGTTATCTCAAACAGATGGACCAAACTTCAAGGTGAACGGTCATAGGTTGAAGCATTACTTTGAGGGGACATACCACCCATGGTTGTCCCGGATCTCCAAACTTTCCCCATGAACCAATGAATTCGGGGTCGAGTCAAGCTAGTGACTCGGTTAACAAAAAAATTAGCATTGCATGGGTAAACGCCCATGTTTCTGTCTTCTCTCTTATTTCTAACACTAAGTGTGGGGGAATCCCACTGTGCTGTGCTCTTTTGTGTTGTTTGCTCTGATTTTCAGGTTTCCCTTGGATTGTGATGATTGCCGCGCCTGTTTTCAATCCAGCCGCCCAATATCCTATCCTTTTGCTAACGATTATCTAGGGATATCTTTTTAATCTTGTTTGTGAAAATAGAGATTTCTTTCACACATTTGGCTATTAGTCTTACCTTTTTACGTTCTAAGTGTCGGCATAATAGCCGGTACTTTGAATATTGAGGGCAATATTCAATTCCAAGTGTGGGGGGGAATTCTCTCGAATTTTGTCACATTATACCTTCTAGTGCCCTAGTACCCCGTTTTGGCCAAAATTTTAAAATTTTTTCGTTTTTAAATAAGATATTGCAATAAAAAAGAAGAAGTGTTTAGTCTTGATTAGGTTAGAACAAAGGGAATCCCGACTCTGCCAGAGTATTGATCTGGCTACTTCCTTAACTATTAGACTAAGGTTTTACGATTTGTGCAAATGAAAATGCTAAGCGTAGAATAGTTGGTTTTCTTTAGAGCTTATGTAAGTAATCTATGGCTTTTCCTCCCAGGAGATAACTAATCTGACTTAATTAGTGCTTATTTTTCAAACGTTTGAACACACAAAATCATTTTTCTTTACGATTTTGAAAAATACTAGTTCAAAGCTTTATTTAAACTTCAGAACAAGCATATGTCATAATAATGTAAAAAGTTAAGTAATAAATGTATGTGCTAAAAAGCTAAGGTTCAAGATCGGCCCTTGGATCCTTATTTTTGGAAGGCGTTTAGGTCTTGGCTACCCTCTTACACCGGCCCTTGGACCCTTAATTCTAAAGGCGTTAAGGTCTTGGAACTCTCCGTTGTAACGGCCCTTGGATCCTTTATTCCAGGAAGGTTTAAGGTCTTGGTTCCCGTGAAACTCCGTTAGTTTATATTGCACAAAGTTAAGTATAAAAAAAAAGAAAAAAAAATGAAAAAAATGAGAAAATAAAAATAGAATAAAATGGAATGATATTGCAAAATGCAATGAATTTTGAAACTTGCTTGTTGTGATTTTTAAATCTATCTTTCAACTGGTATTAGTCAAGGTTTTATAAAAACGTCGATTTTTGTTATCAAGATTTTGAAAATCAAGCACAGTCACCTAAACTTGAATATATGCGGGAGTGAAAAGTTAAGTTTCGGCTTACATAGATTATTGATATAAGTAGTGTTAGCATTTTACAAAAGCATTTGCACATTGAGTTTAAGCTTAGTTGGGAGTTAAAAAAGAGGATGACGATTACAATTCCCTGGAGACACCCAGTTTGTGTGAATCCTGTTCCGTGATACCATTTTTGGAAATCAAGCGTGTTATATATTTTGTTCTAAGTTTAAATTTCTGGCATTACATAGAAAATCAAAACGGGGTATACTTGGTATTCTTTTGATCCTTTCATTACTTCATATGATCGGATTGCTAGGGACTAGCAATAGCTTAGTGTGGGGGATTGATGAGTGTGTAAATACTCATCATTTTATACCCATAATAGACACTAAAATGACCTAAAACACCTAAATTATACTGCAGATATCCTTGTTTTGTGTTTTATGTGTCTCAGGTACTGAAGGATTGAAAACAGAGCGAAAACGAGCATTTTTAGATCGACTTGGCAACAATTGTGCATTTGATCAAGTGAAGACGAAAGTCAAAGACAGAGTCAAAGTCAACCCCCCAAAATCCCAAAATGACACAAATGGTCCCTGGGAATAATTTCTATTTTTGGCAGCAATAGTCCTTGGATTTTCAAAATATTACCATTATAGTCCCTTAAAATTAAACCAAATCCAATTCTAATCCTAACCATATTTAATCCTAAAAACTAACCCAGCCATCCCAATCCTAAATATTAAACCCAATCCATCACTAAACCCAGCCCAAACCAAAACATTTCCCAAGCCCAATCCCCAACAAATACCCAACCCGACCTATTTCTTTTTAGTTAGCCAAAAGGTTTGACTTCGGTCAAACCTTTCTTCTATACCATCAAACGCGCCAAAAACCATACCAGAAACCACCCATATCCACCACCTTATCCCTGACACACCCACCCCCTCCTCCTATCTCACTTCACCTAACAAGCCAAGGGGCATTAAATGCTTCTTCCTCAGCACACTCAATCAGAGATAGTGGATTTTTCCACTATCTCATTTTTGGCGCCAAAATCCATTTCAATGGCTGAGATCAATTTAAGGGCATCCAAGGGATCAGAATGGATCAGAGAAGAAGATTAGACCTATCCCACTTTAGTTTAGTATAAATAGAACTCTTTGTAAGCCTATTGAGCCAAGTAGTTAATTTATCTTAATCGTATTTTATTTTCAGTCATTGTAATTTTGTAATTTCAAGTTTCAGTTGTTAATTCAAGTTAATTTCAGTCATATTGTTCTAAGTTCAAGCAATCTTGTATTAAATTTCAGTTATTATAGAAATGCAAGTTTTTGTTAATTCGAATTAAGCTCAAGTTCTGTTAAGAATCACTACAAACACTCCCTACCCTTGTTATAAGCTTATACAAGATTATCTTAGCTTTTTGTAAGCTTATATAGTGAATAGCAGTACTTAATTTCAAAGAATGAAGAAAGTCAATGAAAGTCAAAGAAGGACCAAATAAGCAGTTCTGGTGAGATAAGCCATCAAGAAAAGCTGAATTGGGTTTTCTAGCTTGTCATTGACAAGCTAGTTGTGTTCTGTTCTTAAGTTTCACTGTTTCATATCCAAACAGTTGTAAGCTATTTTCTATTTTCTTGCATTATTTTATTAGTTACTGTTCTAATGCTTATTTTATGCTTATTGTGTTTTTCTTTACTTTCCTGTCTTATTTAAAGTAATATTAGCTCAGTTTGATTGTTAGTATCAGTTATTATCTCATTTTCCATTTAATACTTAAAATCAGTCCAAATAGTTAAATATAGGAAATTGCTTATTAGGCACTTATTTTAAATTAAAGTTTGCTCATTTTAACTCAGTTAAGTCATTTAAGTTTAAATAAGTCAGAATTATAGTTAAAATTGGTGTGTTACTTTGAAAATCACATATCAGTCCACACAAAGGACTGTTTGGGTTAAAACAGTCAAAAGGGTCAAACTATCTTGTTACTGTACATTTGCATTAAGCTCAGCTTTGATCCAGCTTAATATAGTCCATATAAGTTGTTTGTAAGTTCTAATAAGCCACTTTAAGAGATATAGTAGTTTTTCTAGGTCTGTGGTAATTTCAGACCTTAATAAGACCATATAAGCCAATATAAGCCACAAGCTTATTTAGCCCCTATCCTTGGCATTTCTGAGTTCATCATAGTCCATATAGTGATAATCCATAAGCCTAGATAGAGTTCCTTTGTTGTGTGCACCTCTGCACAAGTATGCACAAAACAGACATCAGACCATAGTGCAGGTTTGCACTAAATTTCTATATCCATATTAAGTTCTTAATTGTGTTAGTTTAAGCTTAAATTTTGGATTTCTTAGTAGTTTGTTGGGTAATCTTTGCTTAATTCCATTTCCAGCCCATAGCTTAGCTTAATTGAGCTTAAAAATAAGCTCAAAAGTCCCCTATTCTCACAAGCATACACTGATTGCTCAGTGTATACTTGCTTTGAATAAGCCACTTTCTAAGCTTATTCTTAAGCAACAAATAAGCTTCTCTTGTCCTGATTTTTGGTTTTAAGTGATCCTCAGTAGGTGAATTTTAAGAATCATCAGTTTTTGTGGAATTTAGTAATCATTTAAGTGCTTTAAATTAAGCTTGAAAGTGCCTAGAAATCAAATAGTTGCCATGTGCAATCAGCAACCTTTGTGCTTAATTTGTGATTAATCAGTGCTTAATTTTATGTTTTCATGGCTTTTTCATGTTCATTCTAGCTTATTGTCAGTCTCTTAGCTTATTTCCACTTTGCTTTTAGCTTATTTGAAAGCTTATCAGCTTTTCATCAAAAGCCTTGGGCTTAATCCATTTCTACCCACTGATCAGCAAAACATAGCTGATTTCTGAGCTTATTTGAGGTTTTTAAAATAAGTGCTAGTTATCAAATTTGCTTATTATCATTAGCTTAATCAGTTTCAACAAGAAAAATCAAAAAAGAAAATAAAAGCAAAAAGGTTAGGACTGGGATTCGAACCCTGGTCATTCACATCACAAAGCCTCACACAACACACACATTAACCAACTGCCCTAGGGTCTTGTTCTGGTTAAGACTCTCACCCTTTTTTATTTAAACCACTTTTCCTTTTTTAAAGCTTATTCACAGTTTGCTTAATAACTGCTTATTTACATAAGTAGTTAACTTGGTTTTAATTTTCATAAATTCTAATTAGCATTAAGTAATTTCCTGGAATTTTTCATAATTTTCCAAGTTCAATTAGTATTTTTAATCTATTTTTCATTTTAAATTAGTTTTTAATTCATAATAAAAAATATAAAAATCAGAAAAATATAAATCTTTTTTCTAAAATTTTCTTTTCTTATTTAGGATTTAAGAAAAATAATTTGGTACTTGTAGGATTTATTTTTATAGATTTCACTTTTTAATCGCGTTTTTATAATTCCCGTATCGCGTTTTTAATTTAAATTGTTTAAACCTTAATTTTCCCGTGAGAATTTGTTTCTCATTTGTTAATTAGAATCATAATAAAAAGCAAAATTCCATATTACAATCATCAGTCACTCTAATCCAAATCTTAAACGTTTGCCCATTCACACCTCGTTGGGACACGACCCGGGTAATCACTTACCTGGTATCACACATATCACAACGTGAGTTTTTGCAAGTTAGCCTTTTTTCTAAAGGGTTAATTTGTCTTTATTCACGCGTATCCGTCATTGCATAATATTTATATATCTATTTAGCACGGATCAGACATCATAACATATACACATACTTGACCCTTGATCTAAACACGAACGAAGAACCATATATGACCACAAGACCGTGAATAACAAAATGACCACAAGGGTTAATGTATACCAAAACAAGAAGACACTTCGGGGGCTTCCAACTTCTTATACGCTTGGTCCAAAAGATTACGGTCTACTACTACAATTCTTCAAGTACGAAACTTCCACTACATGATCATTCAAACCTTTTCCTTACCTTTACTAGATCCTTCGGTACCTATCAAGAAAAATATCACAACTAAACATGTAACCGAAACGCTTAGTAAGTACATGGCATAACAAGCTAAACAATATATGATATAAATCATACCATAACCATAACTAGTCTAACCACTAGTTAAGCTAGCGATATAGGGGCACATACCTCACGCCAACATAGTCGGCCTAAACACGATCAACCCATAAGGTTGAACCTCATCCCATAGTTAGCCCAACGACTAACTAAGCTATGCCTAGTAATGGATCCATAACTAGCTAACGCACCCTATACCCTATCCTTCACCATTACCATGTAATCAACATGATAAAGCTAACAAACATAAACCATTATCATACATAAGATATGATAAAGCTAACAAACCATGTTATAACCATATACTTACCTCAATTCACCATTACAACCTCACTAGCAAAAGCTTCCAACTTCTTACTTGCTTCCTATATCACAATTATCTCAAATTAGAGACTAAATACATCACTAGCATGATATATCATCAATCTTTAACCCCTTTACTAAATCTCATCATAAACCCTAATTCACAAATTGTGGGAAAACACTTACTTGTTGTGGGAATTACCAATTAAGGCTTTCTAGTGACTTGGTAACTCTTGAAGATGATCAAAATCACAAGAACTCAACACTTGATCTTTTCCCTCTCTTTTCTTTTCCTGGAGCGACACACACACTGCACACACTCTCACACTTTCTCTAATTCTCGGGAATTCTCCCTATTATTCCATAAATTAGATATTTAATAAGTAAACTTTACCCTTTTGGCAAGACTTGTCCCTTAAGTTTCATTCTTTCTATATTGACCACATATTTATTCACTACTTAACTATTAACACATAACTTATAATATACATAACATATTATATATATATATATAGTACCTTGTCGGGATATGGGTGTAACAATTCACCCCTCCTTAAAATAAGATTTCGTCCTCGAAATCTATTCTTGAAATAAATGAGGATACTCATTCTTCATCTTCTCTTCTAGCTCCCATCTAATACTTGTACCCTTACGATGTCTCCATTGCACTTTTACTAACGGAATTTCTTTGTTTAGAAGTTGCCTCACTTTCCTTCCTAATATCGCTTCTGGTTCATCTTTTTGTGAAATCAATTACGGGTCAACTTCGATGTCATCCAAAGTAACTACACTAGTCTCATCCGCTAAACATTTTCTCAAGTAAGACACGTGGAAGGTATTATGAATACCCTTCATTTCTTCGGGCAATTCCAACACGTATGCTACCTCGCCAACACGTTTCAAGATTTTAAATGGTCCTATAAACCGTGGACTTAGTTTTCCCTTGTTTTTGAACCTAAAAATGCCTTTCCACGGGGACACTTTTAACATAACTAAATCACCTACTTCAAATTCAATTGGTCTTCTTCGATTATCGGCATAACTTTTCCACCTATCTTGTGCCGCCTTAAGTCTTGCTCGAATCATCTCAATCTTTTCAGTCGTCAACAATACTATATCCGTGCTGGCCAATTCTCTCCTTCCAACTTCATTCCAACATACGGGCGTCCTACACCTTCTACCATAGAGCATCTCATAGGGTGGCATGTCTATACTAGCATGATAACTATTATTGTAGGCGAATTCAACTAGAGGCAAATGATCATCCCAATTACCTCCAAAGTCAATCATACAAGCCCGTAGCATGTCTTCTAGAGTTTGGATCATCCTTTCGCTTTGTCCATCGGTTTGAGGATGAAAAGTTGTGCTCATATGTAACTTCGTACCAAGTTCTTCTTGAAAACTTTGCCAAAAATTTGAAGTGAAACGCCCGTCTCTATCGAAAACTATAGAAACAGGTACCCCATGACGCGCGACTATCTCATTGACATAAATCTTTGCTAGCTTATGAACAGGCATATTTTCCCTGATCGGGATGAAGTGTGCACTCTTTGTCAAGCGGTCAACTACTACCCAAATTGTATCATTCTTCTTTTTCGTCCTTGGCAATTTCGTGATGAAATCCATAGTAATCTTTTCCCACTTCCAAACTGGAATTTCTATGGGTTTGACTTTCCCATACGGCTTTTGGTGCTCGGCTTTCAGCTTCAAACAAGTCAAACATCTTTCCACATACTTTACACAATTTCTTTTCATACCCGGCCACCAATAGTTTCTTTTTAAATCAAGGTACATTTTCGTAGCTCCCGGATGAATGGAATACTTCGATTTATGGGCTTCTTCCAAGAGTAATTCCTTAATGTCGCTTCGAAAAGGAATATAAACTCTTCCATACCGTGTCTTAGCCCTCGGCTGTCTTCTTCATGATAAGGAATGTGAGAGGTGATACGTTCTTTCTCTTGATTCTCTTTTTTCAACGCTTCCTCTTGAGCTAACTTAATTTTGTCGAAAAGATCGGATGTGACTATCATCCGTAGTGAGTGAATCCGTGTAACGTCACTTCGGCCCTTTCGATTTAGTGCATCCGCCACAACATTCGCCTTACCGGGGTGGTAGCGAATTTCACAATCATAATCTTTCAGCAAGTCTAACCACCTACGTTGCCTCATATTCGGATCCTGCTTTTCAAGAAAATACTGAAGACTTCTATGATCGGTGTAGATTACGAACTTCACACCATATAGATAATGCCTCCAAATCTTCAAAGCAAACACTGCGGCCGCAAACTCAAGATCATGATTCGGGTGTTTCTCCTCATGCTTCTTTAGTTGTCTTGAAGCATAAGAAATGACTATACCCCTTTGCATGAGAACACATCCAAGACCGGAGTAAGATGCATCACTATCGACTACCATGTCTTCGGTTCCTTCCGGTAATACTAGAATCGATGCTTCACATAACTTCTTTCTTAACGTATGGAAAGCTTCTTCTTGTTTCTCACTCCACACAAAAGGAACATTCTTCTTGGTGAGCTCGGTTAACGAAGATGAAATTTTGGAGAAGTCTTGAATGAATCGTCGATAATATCCTGCGAGTCCAAGAAAAGTTTGAATTTCGCCAACGTTCTTCGGTGCTTGCCAATTCATCACGGCTTCAATCTTTGACGGGTCAACTTTAATACCATCGGGATTAATAACGTGACCGAGGAACTGAACTTCTTGCAACCAAAATTCACATTTCGAGAATTTGGCATACAATCTTTCTTTTCTCAACGTGCTAAGAATTTCCCGAAGATGCACTTCATGTTCTTCCTTGCTTTTAGAATAGATAAGGATATCATCGATAAATACTATGACGAACTTATCCAACATCGGTCTACATACACGGTTCATAAGATCCATGAAAACTGCCGGCGCGTTCGTAAGACCAAAGGGCATAACCGTGAACTCATAATGTCCATAACGGGTCCTAAAAGTCGTCTTAGGAATGTCTTCTTCTCGAACCTTCAACTGATGATAACCCGAACGGAGATCGATCTTTGAAAACCACTTTGCACCTTGAAGCTGATCAAATAGATCGTCGATTCTTGGTAACGGGTACACATTTTTCACCGTGACTTTGTTCAATTCACGGTAATCAATGCACATCCGCATACTACCGTCTTTCTTTTTAACGAACAGAATCGGAGCTCCCCACGGTGAGCTACTAGGGCGAATAAAACCATTGTCGAGTAACTCTTGGAGTTGGCTCATTAACTCCTTCATCTCAAACGGAGCAAGGCGATAAGGAGTTTTAGCAATAGGAGTAGCACCCAGAACAAGATCAATACGGAACTCGACTTGTCTGTCGGGTGGAATACCCGGCAAATCTTCCGGGAATACATCGCGAAATTCATTAATGATCGAAACTTCGTCGATACTTTTCTCCTCAAAACTCGTATCTACCACGTGTGCCATAAAGGCAAGGCAACCACGTGATAAATATTTCCTAGCCTTCATTACGGAACATAATTTTAACTCGCCCTCCCTTTTATCACCGTAAATCATCATTTCTCGGCCGCTAGGATTTACAACTCTAACGATCTTTTGTCTACATAGAATGGCGGCATTGTGTTTGCCAAGCCAATCCATGCCAACGATAATATCAAACTCTCCGAGCATTATAGGAATTAGATCAATCCTAAAAACACTATCATCGATCTCTATCTCTACATTATGATACACGTTAGACACCATAACAACTTTACTATCGGCGATTTCAACTTCTATGGGTGTCGGAAGCTTATCTAGTGGAGTGGACAATTCCTTTCTAAAACTATAAGATACGAAGGACACACTTGCGCCCGAATCATACAAAACACGAGCGGGTTTGGAATTAACGAGAATTATAACTGTGACAACATCGAAACCCGACTTTGCTTCTTTGACACTCATCTGATAAACACGAGCTTTAGGCTTCGGAATCTCAACCTTTTCTTCTTTGATCGATTTAAACGGCTTTGCTTGTCTAGGATTAGCTTTAGGACATTCGCTTAACTTGTGTCCTTCTTCATTGCACCCATAACATATCACCAATGGCTTGGTGCAATTCTTGCTAATATGGCTTGGATCTCCACATTTATAACATCCCTTCATCCCTGATCTACATTCTCCCATATGGTTCTTACCACACCAATTACACCGAGGTGGTAACTTCCCCGCGTTGTCCTTCCTTGTGAAATCAAATTTACCCCGTTTACCGAATGTTGTTGGTTGATCTTGCTTCCTTTTTAAATCCTTCTTCTCCTTACCCTTCATCCTATCCAAATCTGCTTCTCGTGTACATGCTCTACTTAGAAGATCCTCCATGGTGGTGCATTTGAACGATGATACTATAGTACGAATTTCATCTTTGAGCATCCTTTGGAATTTTTCAACCTTAAGCTTCTCGTTGTCAAGATACTCCGGGCAATATTTCACCATATCACAAAACTTTTCCCACAACTCATTCACCGATTCATTGGTTTGCACAAGGTTATGAAAGGCTTCTCTTATTTTATCAATTTCTTCCGCGGGAGCATATTCCTTCATAAATACTTCCTTGAATTGTTCCCACGTGCACGCTTCCCTCCAAGCACTACCTTTTTCATTTGCCTTACCTTCCCACCATATTTTAGCCCGTTCACAAAGATAGTTGGTAGCAAAGTTTACTTTATCCTCCCCCGCACAACAGCTAGTGCGGAAGGCCCCTTCTATATCGGTAATCCATCTAGAACTCTTTAATGGGTCAAGAGATCCCAAAAATGTGGGTGGAGCACAAGCGGTGAAGTCACGATAAGTAGATTTCTCCTTCCCCACTCCGGGTCTAGCATTCTGATCATTCACTAGTTCGCCACTCTTCTTAAGCTTCTCTATCTCCTCTTGGAATATCTTTTGCAAATTCTCGGTTGTTTTATTAACATAAAAGAGCATAGCTTTCTCAATGGCCCTTCCCACTCTATCCGTCACCAAAGTATCCAATTCCTTCAATTCTGCCCTAGTAAAACTTCTAGGATTAAGGTTTTTCGGCATTGACTATGACGTATCACTATTAGAATCTCCATCGTTATGTGTATCATCATCATGGCGGGAGGAGGTCGTCCTTAACACCTCCTTATTTTGAATTGCCGCCATCTTTTCTACTTTACTGAAATTTAGCAATTCACACTATCAAGCATAATCATATACATAACCGATGCATGAATGACATATCTATCTTTATACTAACACCCTAGCTTGTCACCCGTGTATGGTCTAAATGATTTCAATTTCACATATGTACCATATTTTTATCACTACGGTGGCCAGGCGTAGTCATAAAAATATTTAACGTATGTGTCCTCAAAATCATCCAAATAATACACAAATAACAAACACCATATCTAAACGCATCTACACAAGGCCTAAGTCTAGGAAATCCTAAAGTGAAATCCTAAATCTCTTAGACCGAAGCTCTCATACAAAGTTGTAACACCCCGTGACTAAACATGACTAAAAACGTGAAATTTTTTCGCAACAAGTCCAACCGGAAACTGACCCGCTGCTACTCTTTAACGAACTGACAAAAATCTATAAATATCTGGGACTTAAGACTATTTTTACATGAAACTATACTCAATTACTTTCAAACTGACGGGTGGTACGACCCGTAACGACTTACGGTTTAAAAGTTATGATTTTTCAAAGATTTCAAAAATCTGGCAGAACCCATCCATCCGATCGGATGGACTTCCAACCGATCGGTTGGAGGTCTGCTGATCTTCCAAAATCAGTTTTTCGCCCCGTATTTGAAAACCCGATCCCGATATTTTACCAAACTTTCCAGATTCACTTGGTATACTAATGGGCTCATTTTCATACAAAAACATCTACCGTTTGACCCTCCGGAATAGTACTTTACATTATAACGGGTTATGCATAAAAACCCATTTTAACCCATTTACACCCCAAATCACTTAAAACACTTCATTTACCCACCATTCTTAACCAACATACATAAATTGACATACCTAACATGTCTCATACACTCATAACCCGTTCACAACCCAAAATGGGTAAAAACACTCTTATACCAAACACCCTCTTAACTAGTTGCCACAACACACTTTTTACACAAAACACATAACTACTACATATCCATTGGGACTTATACATAACTTAACATTTCTAATATATTGAAAGAGTGTTAGTACAAAGTCATGACCCGTAACTTCCCAAAATGGGTGGATTTGGCTATTTGCCAAACACCCCTATAAAGTTTGACTACAACCATAACCCTTACCATGTAGACATCATAACATATACACATACTTGACCCTTGACCTAAACACGAACGAAGAACCATATATGACCACAAGACCGTGAATAACAAAATGACCACAAGGGTTAAAGTATACCAAAACAAGAAGACACTTCGGGGGCTTCCAACTTCTTATACGCTTGGTCAAAAAAAGATTACGGTCTACTACTACAATTCTTCAAGTACGAAACTTCCACTACACGATCATTCAAACCTTTTCCTTACCTTTACTAGATCCTTCGGTACCTATCAAGAAAAACATCACAACTAAACATGTAAGCGAAACGCTTAGTAAGTACATAGCATAACAAGCTAAACAATATATGATATAAATCATACCATAACCATAACTAGTCTAACCACTAGTTAAGCTAGCGATATAGGGGCACATACCTCATGCCAACATAGTCGGCCTAAACACGATCAACCCATAAGGTTGAACCTCATCCCATAGTTAGCCCAATGACTAACTAAACTATGCCTAGTAATGGATCCATAACTAGCAAACGCACCCGATACCCTATCCTTCACCATTACCATGTAATCAACATGATAAAGCTAACAAACATAAACCATTATCATACATAAGATATGATAAAGCTAACAAACCATGTTATAACCATATACTTACCTCAATTCACCATTACAACCTCACTAGCAAAAGCTTCCAACTTCTTACTTGCTTCCTATATCCCAATTATCTCAAATTAGAGACTAAATACATCACTAGCATGATATATCATCAATGTTTAACCCCTATACTAAATCTCATCATAAACCCTAATTCACAAATTGAGGGAAAACTCTTACTTGTGGTGGGAATTACCAATTAAGGCTTTCTAGTGACTTGGTAACTCTTGAAGATGATCAAAATCACAAGAACTCAACACTTGATCTTTTCCCTCTCTTTTCTTTTCCTGAAGCGACACACATACTGCACACACTCTCACACTTTCTCTAATTCTCTGGAATTCTCCCTATTATTCCATAAATTAGATATTTAATAAGTAAACTTTACCCTTTTGGCAAGATTAGTCCCTTAAGTTTTATTCTTTCTATATTGACCACATATTTATTCACTACTTAACTATTAACACATAACTTATAATATACATAACATATTATATACATATAATCATATATAGTACCTTGTCGGGATATGGGTGTAACAAAAACTAACTGTAAAAATCAAGTTGAAAGTGTAAAATGGTCCACTATTTATAGGCAAAGAAAAAACTAGCCGTCACGTACGGACGGTACCACTAAAGTTCAGACGGTACCGTTAAATTTAGTGGTACCGTCCTAGACAAAAACGATCCTCTTTTTGTTTTTAGTGGGAAAGCTTTATTTGGGGATGTTTGGTGCTATTTTGGGGGGAAAATATCTGTTGGGATTTTTAAACTTATTTTTCAAAATAAAACATTTCTTTTTAATTCAAAAATAATTTGTAAAATGTATTTTTGAAAAAATGTTTTGTCACATTAAAAATGTGAAGTTTAGAACAAAAAATTTATTTCTTTGATCATCCGTCAAGTTTAAATTTGTTTGTTCATACCTTGAGTGATTTACGTTGGGATGAAAATCTACGACTCTGTTGAGGCATACTTGATACGTTGAGATTTGTGTTTACAAGTAACTTGCACATTTTACGTTATGCATTACATGTTACATGTTTGTCATTATTAAAACCGAAGAAACCATTTAGTTTAAATATCGTAATATTTGCACTAACACGAAAGTTTGAACTTGACTGAGATCTCGTGTTATATATATATATATATATATATATTTTTTTTTTTTTTTTTTTTTTTTTTTTTGACAGTTGATGATGTAGTTTAACGTGAGATGGAGATAGGATAGTTTTTGGGTTGTTGTTATTGATGGGTTTGTTTGATGCGGTTTGGATTTTCCTCTTCTTTCTTTTTTTCCGTTCCTTTTCTGTTTGATAAATTGGTTTGAGTCTTTAGTGGATGTTGATGAGTTAAAGATTGTTGACGGATTGTGGTTCGTCGACTTGTGAGTAGGATTAAGATTAGAGTGATGGGTTTAGGTTTGTTTGGATTTGTTTAATGTGAAAAAAGTAAGAAAGAGGATTATAAGAGATGGTATAGATGGTTAGGAATTTAGGTTCTTTTTTTTTTGGAAAACACGATGATAACTAAACCCGAAACTTTTTGAAAAATTGGACTGAAAGTGAAATACCCGGCAAACTACAAGGACA
This sequence comes from Artemisia tridentata subsp. tridentata, assembly GCA_021014915.2. Taxonomy (NCBI): domain Eukaryota; kingdom Viridiplantae; phylum Streptophyta; class Magnoliopsida; order Asterales; family Asteraceae; genus Artemisia; species Artemisia tridentata. The sequence goes on along the minus strand of CP139509.1, from coordinate 127,538,903 downwards.
AAAAATGTAGTTAACTCTTTTAGAAAAGATAACAAAATAAAATGTCGCTTAAGGTACATAAAAGTCGCTTAACTTAGGTCGCTCGAAAAGTACCTGACTTTATAGCTTACACATGCAGAATAAAAAATGAATTGGCACAAACTTTTTGGTGACACTTGGCACCTTCTTATCAAAAGTAAAAAAGTCGCAAGTCGCTCGGTCTAGTTTGGAAAGAGCACTTTTTTTGGTCTAGTAAAGGTATAAAAGTTGAGCGACTGGTCTAATGTCGGAATTTATGTAAAATGAAATTGAAGATCGAAAGAAGGTTCAGGATATTAATAATTTTGGTAGCTATGGTAGTCAGACCACAAAATGACAAATACTACTGTAGTAAAAGTACTTGAATTACACTTTTCTTTAGAATTTTATAACATGATTACAAATATTTTTAAGAGTTAACTATATTTTTGGTCCTTGTGGTTTGGTGCGTATTTCATTTTTGGTCCAATTTTTCAAAAAGTTTTAGTTTTAGTCCAAAACCGATAGTTTTGATTCACTTTCAGTCCATTTTGATAACGAAGTTAGTTCAGTTAGTTAAGTCTAATCGTAAAGTGGCAACATCAGTCCTTCATACTAACGATAGTTTGCAACGTTAGTCCTTTATACCATAGATTATTTGCAACTTTGCCACGTTAGTCCTTTACACCAATAATAGCTTACAACATTAGTCCTTTCTACCAACGATCGTTTGCAACGTTAGTTTTTTTATATACGTCTTTATTTATGTTTTAAATACATTTTTATACACGTTTGTTGGATCGATATACTCTGACCAAACTAACTTGTAGCTTGTCTACGGTTTAACAACTTTGAATGAATTCAAAACTATTAATAATGAAACACTGATATACTTTGCTAAGTATGCGGAATCTACTTCAACAAAGCTAAGAAGAATTAATAAACGACTTTGAATATTATTAAAACCTTGAACCTGCTTTCTTACACAGATTCACTAACAAACTCTAATCACTAATACTTCTAATAATCGACTAATACTTTTCTCTAATTGCTTATAATCGTATATCTCTAATGCCAACCTAGGGATCCTTTTATAGGCACAAGGAAAACCCTAGTCGGTTTACAATACTTGAACGACAAGTAATTCTAATTATAACTCTAATCTAATACGAACATTCTAGAATTACACATTAGTCCTTAAACTATTTGCATAGCAGTCCTTCAACGAGCAGCAGTACTTTAACTTAATTAGCAGTACTTTGACTTGAGTAGCAGTACTTTGACTTTCAACAGTACTTTGATATTTCATAGCCCAACAATCCTCCCCTAACTTGAATTCTACTTGCTTGATTTCAAGTTCCTTTGTATGTCTTTAACTTCAACACTTTATCTTCAAGGAAAGGTTGTTTCTTTGAAATCTGACTCGTTGTTGTTTTGTCATCATCAATGCAATCAGTATCTTCAATCTTCATCAGCAACAGTTCTTTTCAGCATCATATCTTTTCAGCAACACAGCATTATATTGGCAATATGTACATCAGATCTTTAAAAGTTTCATACTATTCTCATCACTTCCAGGTGTGTTAACTCCTGTGAGAGGTGAATCATTGAAAACTTAATGGATTTTGATGTCTCTTTACCAAAGCCATTAACTATGGAGTAGCCAATGTTTAGATTTAAGAAAAACCATGGTACATTGATAACCATATGATTTTTAGCAAATCATCAGCTATCAACGGATTTGAGTAGTCTTTACCAAATAGCCGTTTGCTTTTGGACTAGCTAGTTCTTTTAGTACAATCACTACCATGGTGAACTAATTACCATATAATGGTTTTCCACAACCTTTACCACAAAGCCATTATCTTGTGGGCTAGCCAACTCTTCACTAATATAGATATGGTGAGTTGAAAACCATACAATTTTTAGTAAATTGCCAACTAAAAACGGATTTGATAATCACATCAGAGCCGTACCCTCATGATGAGTCAAACTCTTTCTTGTTTATTAAACATGGTGAGTTGATTACCATTTGTTGTGTAGTACAAGTACTAACACCATGCTATTGCTTTCAAAACCATTTGTTGCTGTTTAATCTTTGTGCTTCAAAATGTTTTTTGCACTTATCAAAAATTACTGATTTTATCAAAAGACTTTACTGGTTTTATGCTGCAGGCAGTACTTTGAGAAAGTACTGTCTGACAAGCAGTACTTTGAAGAAAGTACTTATTTTTCAAAAGATTTATATAATAATTAAACCATACCAGTAGTTATGCATTAATCTTCAGATTCTGTTGTCCACTTGATGAATAATTTTATGACCATCAATGCTACTTCATTCTCTTGTTCCACTTCCATGCCATGCTCTAGCATCCTGATCATCAGATCTCTTGTGAGTGGATATCTCTGTTCTGCTAGCATATGAATCATAGTGCCATCTTCTAACTCCAAAACATGTATTCCAACAGATTCAAAGAATCTCCATCTGTTAATCTCCCAATTGTCTTGATTTTCCCACAAAGTACTGTCCTTTGTTTCTTCTGTCTCCCAGATTGTTGTGAGATCTCCTAACAATATCAAACCTATTTCTTGTGGTGGAATATGCTCAAAATAAGTTTGCACTTGGAGATATAACTGAAGCATATCATCTCTATCAATCAGATGTAGTATATCCCATAATGAATTGAACACTATAAAACTTCCATCTTGTCTATGAAAGATCAGATAATCTCCTTCTTTAGATTCTACAACTGAAAAAGTAGATATCTTGGACTTCTTATCAGTATCTTCTTTCAATTTTGGATTTTCAAAGTCAACAACTCTAAGATAATTCCTGAGCTCATCAACTGTGTCTGTTCTCAATTCAAATGCTTCCTTGAACTTCTTTGATGGTTGTTCATCAGTAGTTCTTTTCCTCTTTGAGCTTCTTGTAACAGCTCTTTCCTTTCTTTTATCTTCAAGCTCCTTATCTTCAAAAGAAATAATGCTTGCAAGATCCTTTTCTATAGCCTCTCTAACAGCATCATACAGATCCTTCATCTCTGTATATGTCAATCTAACTAAACCTGTATATCCTTGACCTTTCAGATAAGCCATCATATCATTCCTTTCTCTAGCTTTACTAATTGGCCTTTTTGATTGAACAATCTTCCTTGATTCTTCAGCATCTATCTCTGCTTGCAATAGTCTAGCTGCTTCCTCATTTTTGGCAATCTGAATTTGTCTTAACTGTGCCAATGTCATCTTCTTCTTCTTCTTTTCTACCAAGATCCCTTTGCCTTTATCTTTTGGATCTATCTCTTGTGCAGGTTGAGAAGAAGTATGATGTTGTTGTTCAACCTCATGAATACTGATGCCTCTTTGACTTGACATATTAAGCATAATGTCAGCAATTGTTTCATCATCACTGTTAGTATGAGCTATAACATCTTCTTCCTGAGCTGGTTTAGAAGGACCAACTTCCTCTTGAACTTGAATTGAAGGACCAATATCTTCTTCAAAATCTAAAGTTCTAGGTGTAATAGTAAATTGCCTCTCAGTACCTTGTTGAGCAGTACTTTCAGCTTCAGCTCCTTCCAAATTTATTTCCTCAGTATCACCACTTCTTACTTCAACAGCAGCTTCTTCCAAATTGATTTGCTCTGTTTCATCACTCTTCCTCTCAGCAGTATGTTGAGGAATATGTTCAGGTGGTGTCATCTGAGTATCATCCATAAATCCAGCATCTTGTTCAAAACCTTGTTCAAAGCCAGCATCTTCATTCAAATTTTCTAAATTCCTCCCCAATTGGGATGAAGAATGCTTCTTTGACTTTTTCTTCTTTGACTGAGAAGACTTCTTAGGGTTCTGACCACTCTGCTTCTGAGATTTTACCCATAATCGATGGTGTTGAACTAGTGGCCAAACATACTTCTTCAATCTTTGAAACTTAGTCTTTAATTTGACTATCTTAGCAGCTTGAGCCTCACTCTCCTTTTTCAGCCTCTTTAACTCCCTTGTTAAAGCATAATTATCCAATTCTGCCTCTTCTTCTTCAAATTGCTTAGACATATTTGTGGAAGAATAATCATTAGGAGATGGTGGTTGATTCATACCTTGGTCTGACTCCTCATGAGTAGGAATATCCATAGGAACAGTATCTTCCCGAGTAGCAGAATGTGGAGAAGCAGTATGTTGAGAAGCAGTAGGTTGAGGAATACTAACTTCTCTTGAAACTGGAGACTCTTGGCTTGCTGATTCAGAATTTGCTTCTTGCTCTTGCTCTTGCTCTGCATCTCTAACAACTTGTGCAACTCCCAATATATGAGCAGTCAAAGGTGTGTTGGTTCCAGAAAACTTGACACTTTGTTTAGATAGAAAAGTAAACACCTTCGGTGGAAGTTGGACAGTGGGTAAAAAACTTTGAGGTTTAGGGACATCCTCAAGTTGATTGTTCAAAAATAACTGAACAAACCTTGGATACATTAAGAATGGCGAACCATTAGCAATATGTGTAAGCATACCATCAAGAATTAGTCTTGAAAAGTTGAACCTTTGATCGGTAGCCAAACCCACTAATGCAGATGCAATATTTTGACCAAATTGATCAAAAGAAGTACTCTTGGGACTTAAACAATGAAGTAGGACGTGAATGAGGTACTTCCAATGAGAACAAAACAAAGGCTTTTGAAAAGTAAGTTTCGTCAGATCGCCTTCATAACCTATATCACTTAAAGTGTCCCAAAGCACTTGTTTTTCAAAACGAACAGCCCCCCCTTCATCATTAAACATCAAAACATCCCTAATCGTGGCCTCAGAAATTCGAATAGTTCATCCAGCAACCGTAGCCCTAATTAAAGAATTATCTTCAATCATTGCAGTAGCCCAAAATTCTTGCATCCAGGGACCAATAACATCAGGGTCAACTAAAATAGAGTAGTTGATGGAAGACCCAGTTAAGAAATCAATGATCGCATGAAAATCAACATTATCCCTTGTCTTGTCCAAATTAGCGATCATATTGTGTTTGCTAACAGTGAGTCGATTAGCCATGATGAGTGGTAGAGAAGAATTCGCTTTGAGTGTATGTTTCAATAAAAAGATTGTGGTGTAAAAGCGAATGAGGGATCTTAAATACGGTAAAAGGCGGGGAAATAGGTGTGAGTTTCTTTAAATAGGATGGAAACAAATCAAACTCTAAATAATAAAGTTACCGTTTTAATTAACTTATTATCTCCGCCGTAAGGAATTAATTAACCGTAGCCCCACAATTTTTTGACCGTTGGAACAGTACGTCCACGTAAGCAGTACGTTGAAGCAGTACGTTGCTGAGGCAGTACTTTAAGCAACAAAGCAGTACGTTCCATCTTCTTATCCACAATCATACTCCAAACTAAAACCAAGAACTTGTAAATGGTTCATGCTTAAGTTCTAACTAATAGCTTATGTTGCCTCCCCTCAAATACAACATATAGGCTAAACTAAATTACTAAAAACCAATACTTTCATTAAGAACTAATAGAAAGTATACTAACTAATACTAAAGCCTCCCCTCAAATGTAGCCTAGTAATTAATCATCCCAATGCTCACAACTAAGTGGTTGAATCTGGAAACATCAAATCCCTTAGTGAGTAGATCAGCTACATTATCATCTGTGTGAACCTTAACCACATTTATAAGCCTGTGCTCATAACAATCCCGAATGAAGTGATGCCTAATCTGAATATGATTTGTCTTGGAGTGATAAACTGGATTCTTCACAATGCAGATGGTACTCTCATTATCAATGTTGATAGGAGTATTTTTGAAATTGAATCCATAATCCAAGAGTTGATTTTGCATCCACAAAACTTATCCACAATAGCTTGCAGCAGCAACATATTCTGCTTCAGTAGAGGAGGTTGCAGCAATGGTTTGCTTCTTACATTTCCAGGAGACTAATCTTCTTCCAAGATATTGACATCCTCCTGAGGTTGATCTTCTATCATAGTTATCTCCTGCATAGTCACTATCTGAAAAAGCTTCCAAATGAAAAGGTGACTCCTTAGGATACCATAATCCTAACTTTGGTTGATGCTTGAGATATCTAAAAATCCTCTTGACTGCATACATATGGGAAACCTTGGGTGTAACCTGATATCTTGCACACAAGCAAACAGCAAACATGATGTCAGGTCTTGATGCAGTTAAGTACATAAGACAACCAATCATAGATCTGTAAAGCTTGACATCCACAGCTTGTCCATCTTCATCCTTGCCTAAGGGTTTATTGTTATCAATGGGTGTGGTGGCAGGCCTGAGATTTGGAAGGTCAAATCTTTTAAGTATGTCTGCAACATACTTTTCTTGGTTAATGAAGATTACATCTCTTGTTTGTCTAACTTGAAGACCCAAAAAGAAAGTTAATTCTCCCATAGAACTCATTTGAAACTCCTTCTGCATAAGATCTTCAAATTCTTTCACCATAGACTTCTTTGTGGCTCCAAATATAATATCATCCACATATACTTGGACTAACATAATTTCTTTCTTATCCCTCTTGATGAACAAAGTCTTATCAATTGCTCCTATCCTATAACCATGTTGTAATAGAAAATTTGAGAGTCTCTCATACCAAGCTCTGGGAGCTTGATGAAGGCCATACAGTGCCTTGATCACTTTGTAGACTTTGTTTGGATGTGCAGGATCTTCAAAACCAGGAGGTTGTTTAACATAAACTTCCTCAGAAATTGTGCCATAAAGGAAAGCACTTTTCACATCCATTTGGTAGACAAGAAATCCCATGTATGATGCAAAGGCAAGAAATAACCTTATTGCCTCTATCCTTGCAACAGGAGCAAACACTTCATCATAATCCACTCCTTCTTCTTGGCGATATCCTTGTGCAACCAATCTAGCTTTATTTTTGATAACATTCCCTCTTTCATCTCTTTTGATTCTGAAAACCCATCTTGTACCAATGACTCTCTTGCCATCTGGTAAATCACATAATACCCAGACTTCTTGAAGCTTGAATTGTAGAAGCTCTTCTTGCATGGCTTCAACCCAACTTTCATCAGCTAAAGCTTGAGCTACCTTCTTGGGTTCTTCTTGAGATAGAAAGCAAGCAAACAGGCATGTTTGTTGATCCTTGTGATTCATCCTGTTTTGTTTGTAAACAAAGCTAAGTAAAGCAGTATGTTGCTTAGAAAGTCCTTTAACTTTGTTCCTTGTAACCACTCCTGAAGAGGGTGATCCAATAATGTTACTTTGAGGATGAGCTTTATGAACTCTCAATGTAGGAGTTGGTGGTACTGGAAGATCAGACTCCAAGTTAGTAAAATCAATGCCTTCATTGGAGAAAATACCTTCTGGATTAAGCTCATCATCAACTTCTTCTAATCCAGGAATGTTAGCATTAACGAAATCATCATCATCAACATTGGAAGCATCAGCATTGTTCCAATTTGATTGCTCTATCACACCAGAAGTACTGTCAAAAAGATCATCAGTACTTTGATCAAAAGTACTGTGAACAGTATCTTGAAATTTACTATTTTTCTTTGCAGCTTCATAAGCCTTCCTTTGTTCATCTTCATAGGATTGTGCTATAGTTTCTTGAAAAAGCATCCTATTAAGTTCATCTTGTATGGCTTGATCTTCATCAGATACTGTATTAGTTGGTTGAGCAGTACTTTGTTCCTCATTAGTAACTTCAGGTTCTTTGTCAGGAACATCTTCTGGTGTAACATTGACTCCATGAACAATGTACTGTGAATCATCTTCTTTGTAATTAGCCTGATTCTCTTCTCTAACAGGAACATAATTCATAGATGGTGTGAACTTGAGATCAAGATCAAACATCCAATCAGGACCTTTACCTTTCTGAGTTTCCTTATCTTCCAGAAATTCAACATGAAGACAATCTTGTACCTTTTTGGTATTCCTGTTATAAACTCTAAAACCTTTGCTATTTGTACAATAACCCAATAGATATCCTTCATCTGACTTACCATCAAATTTTCCCAGAGAGTCAATGGTATTTAGAATAGTCAGAGAGCAGCCAAAAGGTTTTAGAAAACGAATGTTTGGTTTCTTACCCATTAGTAACTCATAAGGTGTCTTCATCTGAGGTTTAGTTACTGAAACTCTATTTAACACATAGCAAGCAGTACTTATGGCTTCAGCCCAAAAGAGAATAGGTAATTGGGAATCTGCAAGCATTGTTCTGGCTGCTTCTATCAAAGTCCTGTTCTTTCTTTCTGCAACACCATTCTGCTGTGGTGTTCTAGCAATGCTAAACTCTCTCTTGATCCCTTTCTGGGCACAGAATTCATCCATATGCTTGTTCTTGAATTCTGTTCCATTATCACATCTAATACCTCTTACTTTGAGTCTTAATTGATTTTCAAGGGCTACTATCAGGTCATGGATAGCATCAAAGGTTTCATCTTTGAATCCCAAGAAAAAGACCCAACTAAATCTGCTACAATCATCTGTTACAACCAAGCAGTACTTCTTCTTGTTTAAACTCTCTACTGAAACTGGTCCAAATAGAACCATGTGTAGCAACTCCAAAGGTTCTCTAATATCTCTTTCCCCAAGCTTCTTACATGAAGCTTTATGTTGTTTACCCTTCTTGCAAGCCAAACATGAATGATCAGTCTTGAACGTTTTGGAAGGTAAACCTCTAACTAAATTTCCTTTGACCAGCTTGTTGATGTTCTTAAAATTAACATGACCTAGTCTTCTGTGCCACAAATGTGCTTCTTCCTGTAAAACCCTAAATCTCGAATACCTAAATTACGTATAATTTTAAAATTTCTAAATAACGATACAAATAATTAAAAACGCGAATATAATTTAACGAATTAACAATAAGTCCATAAAATTTTAATGAAACATCATATTAGAAATCTTGAACATTTTTGAACTCCAAAATAATTTCGTGACATAAATAAAATACGAGAACAACTAATTACACTCCATGGACATTGTTTTGGGCGTTTCCTTTTGTTACGCTACTAAAACCCACTTTAGCTCAACCCATAACCCACGAAACTTGAGCCCATGACCTCCTAGGCCTAGCCCATTTCGAAATTACCACAAGAATAAGAAGGGAGGCCGGTGTTCTTTTCCTTCCCCACAACTAGTGTACGCTTCAAAAAAAAAAAAAAAAAAAGAAACCCTAAACCGATTTTTGATAAACAAATGTAGCGACTTATTTCTCCTGGTGCTTTCTTTTGTCCATTCGATCCACACCAAGGTATCCTATCATCCTTGCTCTAAACTCTTCCTAGTTGATCCTTTAATTCATGCTTTGTTTTGTTAAGAATTGGATTAAAAGATAACATGTTACACGTATCACATAAAATCATAGAAAAACCACAAGAAATAACGATCTTGTATCCTATATAAATCGGCCCATGTATTTGTAATTGTGAAAATATGATATTGGAAGGTTTAATCTGATATATAACCCTAGAAGTCATGGTAAAATTGATGGAATTAAATGAGGGAAACCCTAGGATTAGTGAGGGTTCGATTAGGGTTTATTAGGTTAGGGTTTGTTACGAATTTGTGAACTTTCTGCAGTGCAGAATTTTGTGTCGGATTGAAGTGGGTATAAATTAATGATAAAGATGTGTTTTTGAACGACTCTTGAGTCTAAACATAAGTACTACTTGTCTACTTTCTGGAAATATAAGTTTCATGGTGATTGGAAGTCGGGAGGTAAGCTTTTTAAATTTTATGAGATCGTGTGTCAAACCTGAGTTTTGGAAACATAAAATCAGTTGGAGTAGGGGATTTTTAATTTTCAAACCATAAAGAGTTATGGGCTCTCCTTTTACAGGAGTGATATTTGGTATATGTGTGACCTTCTGGAATTTTTGTAAATTTTTCTAAAGTGTTTAAATGGGTAAATCAAGAGCCAACTTTCGGGGTGTTTCTGCAGTTCATTTTCTGGGTAGGTCTGGGTAAACGATTTTTCTTTGGGTATTTATACTTAGAAATAAATTCTGGGAAAATTCGTGTGGGTTCTAAATATATTGAAGTACAGGTGTGAATTTTAGTGAATTTTTCTTTTGAGTTCTGATGTGGTTTAAAAATTCGGAAAGTGGTGACCTGTTTATGAATAAAAGCTGAAAATACAACTAAAAGACTAATTAAGGTTATAACTTGGTCGTGGAGGGTGAAATTGATCATAAGCTATGATTTTCCAATTAATTTGACATTAAGGAAGGTTTTGAACATAATTAAACTTAATGGGACATTTTGTAATTAATTTAACTTATGGGACTAAGTTGTAAATAATGAAACTTAAAGGGTAATGTGTGAAATAAGTAAACTCGTACTTAAGCCCTAAAACTTGTGAGACTTACTTAAATTGGAAAGTTACTAAAACTGGAAAGCCGGCTAAAATGAGAAATCTGAATTGAATAAGTTATTATTAATAAGCCGATCATTAATTCGTGTAGATTCGCTGAAGAAGGAGTTATTCCGATCTTTATGTTTCTAGTGTGTGTTTCCCTGGCGGTTTAAGGTACAGATATTCTGCCCTTTTTCAGTAAGGGTGCCCTCTTGCTTATTTCATTCAGTATCTATGATTCATCTTAGTATTTCTTTGAGCCTTTGTTATGTCGTCTCATACTCTGATTGGTTCTTCATTATGCATATCAGTTGGTTATGATCTGAGCCTTTTATATGGGGCTTTCCTATTTGAATCTATGCCTTTGTTATGTTTTCCATAATTCATGAACCTTGCTTTATTTCTTTTGATACATGATATGACCTGTCCATCACCCTGTAATGTGAATATTTATGACCCTGGAATATTTTGAAGGTTCATAGGATTTTATAACTAAATGTAAAAACTCTCCTTAATTACATGTGAAAATGTTTTGAAAACTTTCTTTAAAGGACCTACTTTATGAAGACTGTTTTAAGGTTTACTTTCATGAAAGCCATTGTAAGAGATTACTTTTTGAACTATGATGGGAACTTTTAATATAAACCTTTAAATTGAACCTTGTTATGAACCTTGAAACAAATTGATATGAACCTTCTGATTTCGGACTCCCTGATACTTGATTCTTCTGACATTGGACCTTTTGATATTGAACCTACTTTCTGATTCCTGATTTATTGCTATGTTTCCTTGTTCTGTGAACCTTGCTTGCTTCTTTCATGATATTATGAGCGTTTGGCATGATCTTTCTGATACATGATCCTTCTGATATATGATCTTTCTGATGTATGATTTTTCTGGTATATGATCTTTTGATATTAAACCTGTCTGATATTGAACATTTCTGATATTGACCTACTGGTATGACCTTTCTGATATGAATCTCTGATATGAACCTCTGATATGAACTTCTGATATTTTGAAATGGAAATTGACTTATGCAACTAACTTAAATACTTGATACCTTGCTATAAACTTAACTTGAACCCTGATTCACTTGATATGAACCATTCGACTTGAACCTTTATTTGAACTCTTGTTCTGATCCTTTGTTCTGAACCTTGTCTTGAACTCTTATATAAAACATGACCTGGACTACCTGACCTTTAAATACTTGAACCTAACACTTAATACTTGAACCGGACACCTGAATACTTGACACCTGATACTTGAATCCAACACCTGATACACGATACTGATTCTGATACATGATACTGATTTCTGATACATGATACTGATTCCTGATACATGATATCTGATACACGTTACTGATCTCCGATACATGATACTTGATACATGATACTGATTTCTAAGGCATGACACCTGACACATGATACATGATACCTGACCCTGACCCACAGTTTGATACTACGAGCCATAACTAGGCATGAGGGTTTCATGTCCATGTCATTGATGCACCGATGGCATGACTCTAGGGCAGGAGAGTGATGACCTGTTCCGTCCCTGACTTTATTTTATCTGGTGTGTTGAGGAGTTTCTGGCCACCGGGGGCGCATGGATGCATCCTAGAACTGTTACTGTTACTGATTACTGATTTCTGTATTACTGGTGACTGATGGTGTGTGCGATACACGTCTTTCACATACTGGGAGCTGATCACTCCATTTACTGATTGAGGACTCCCCTCATAATTACTGACTACTGAGAGGTCTCCCCTCTACATGATTATACTGATACTGTTACTGTTACTGTTACTGTTTCTAGGCTCGTAGAGGATTTCTGTTACCCTGCACCTTGTGACCTTATAACTTTACTCACCATCATTATTACTGTCACCCTGTAACCTGATATATGACTTAACACTTGACTTGACTGGATCTGACCTGGTATATGGTAGGATTACGGATTACATTTTATACTATTTCTGCAACTAGTTTTAATCATGTTATATCTGTATAACCTTTACTTTCCATTACTGTTACTACTACCCTATCGTATGATTCATGACTTAATACTGAACTTGACATGATTTGACTTGGGTTTGTGTGGGTTACGGTTTCCTTTTCACCTATCTTCTGTAGCTAGTTCTAATCCTGTTATATCTGTATAGTCTTCATGTTCCTGTTCTTGACTATCGTGATACCTGGTACTCGTTCATTTACTACACTACTTTACCGTTACTGCTTGTTATCGTTATATCTGTTCACTGGGCTTTTTAAGCTCAGCCGCACGTTTTCTTTTCGTGTGCGGCAGGTTATAAGCAGGACGACGGGTTTGGGTATGAGTGAAGAGACTTTTGGACTTAGAAGACCTTGATAGTTATTCTGAAGTAGAAGTCATTAGAAGGATTGCATTTGCAGACTTAGTATTTAGTTTTGTTTCATTCTTAACCTTATAATGTTAGTATCTCATTTGTAACCTTGGATATTTTATTGTATTACTATTGAAGTATGCTTTGTTTAATCTGATATGAAACCATTAACGTGACATCTTTACCCTTGCCGGGTTGGGGTGTTACAATTATGGTATCAGAGACAGGCTGCGATTTCGTAATACATTTACCCTTGACCTGTGTAAGTTAGGACCATTAAGTTTCCCTGTAGGCGCTCGTAAGACAACCTTTGAAACTTTACCTTAGGATTCCCCCTAGGAACCAAAGTTATTACCAGTGAGGAATGGGTAGACTAAGACATTTATGTAAGTATCATTTGTTTCCGCATCACTTTGATCGTGCCTTTGCTCTTAGATAAGCCTTATAAGGACCTTTGTTTCAGAAGTTAGAAGTTTTGCAACTTAAGCTTAGTAACCAAGTAAGTTTGGAATACCTCGGAAACCTACCTGGATACCTTACACATTTAAGTTTCACCTTAAGATTTTGATCTCCGCCTCCGATTTGTTTGATAAGCTGTTTGACACCTTTTCGACCATATCATAGGTCATTCAACCACAATGTGATCAACACATTCTGTGAATTCATTACTTATGCTGGGTATGAATGTATCATCCGATACTACTTAACTCTGTATGATCCATTACTACTCCTATGAGAATTCTGGTAATTATGAACCACGAATATAAGAAGTTTTGTTTCCTCTCTTTGAATGATGAACCTTGTTCTGCCAACCATTTCCTTTGGAAGGATATGATCTAAATACTATCTCTGTATGGATTTGTTAACTAAGCATGATGATGCTGATAACTGAGATTCTGTACATCCCACAATTGACAATTATACGATGTTCGTATTACCAATGATACACATCCTACCTGCTACTTATGCTAAGAAGCTAAACGAAATTTTTCCGTTACTCTTCGAGTAATTTCGTTCTCTTAGTTATGTTGTTTGATTCTGGTGACCTCTGAGACTGTAGGTGGACTAGGTGGATTTAGATAAGTTTGTGTTGTTCGCGACTTGAGATAAAGTATGACCATCATGAGGGCATATGTATATGATGCCAGTATTATGACGTCTGGCCAGCGTGATAATACTTACATCATATAACGTGCACTTATGGTGATCATAGGATATTTCGAGGAGTGCCTTAGAAGCTTTAGAATTCTGGCATCTGATCAAGATCATCTGAGTTTGGTAAGACTTTAGGTTCATTCTGCCTGAACATTTAATCTTCCTACATCGTTATACGACTTGATACGTTTGGATGATCGACATGAGTTTGTTGATCTCTGTGCTTCTGATAAGAATCTTAGGCTCCGTTGTAAAGCTTCCTACCGTTTACTTTTATCGATCTATCTATTTTCTGTCCATGTGTATTCCGTGTGGAAGTACACTTATTTCCTGCTATCTGTACGTTTTGCATCTGTTGAACCTGTTTCACCATGATCTGCTATGAGTAAGATATGAGATTTTTTTTAAATTCTGAGAAACAAAATGTGTCTGCTTATGAGAATGCCTTTGAAAGGTTATATTGAAGACGAGACTATTTAAGAATCTGAAGAGTTAAGTGTATGTATCATCCTCATATCTTCTGCAAATTGATACATTCTCATATGATTTGTCTAACCAAATTCAACGGACGATATATATACGTCAGATCCTACGTATTCCCTGTATCTCTTTTGAGGGGATACAATTACCATCCTCTGCATGTGGTGTCCTATCCTTTCAATCAGATTCAACCCGATATGTCTCTTCCGGAGGAGCCGGAAGCTGTTCTTGATCGCCAAGAGCGAGTTATGAGGCGTAAAGTTATTCCTTTTGTTAAGATTCTTTGGCGGAACCACCCAGAGCGGGAAGTTACCTGGGAAACCGAGGAGTCTATTCGAACTAGTTATCCTCATTTTGCATTCTAATCTAGTATGTCTCCGTTATGTTTCGATTCGTTTCATTTCTGACTCTTTGCAAATTTCGAGGACGAAATTTTTCTTTTTAAGAGGGGAAGAGTTGTAAAACCCTAAATCTCGAATACCTAAATTACGTATAATTTTAAAATTTCTAAATAACGATACAAATAATTAAAAACGCGAATATAATTTAACGAATTAACAATAAGTCCATAAAATTTTAATGAAACATCATATTAGAAATCTTGAACATTTTTGAACTCCAAAATAATTTCGTGACATAAATAAAATACGAGAACAACTAATTACACTCCATGGACATTGTTTTGGGCCGTTTCCTTTTGTTACGCTACTAAAACCCACTTTAGCTCAACCCATAACCCACGAAACTTGAGCCCATGACCTCCTAGGCCTAGCCCATTTCGAAATTACCACAAGAATAAGAAGGGAGGCCGGTGTTCTTTTCCTTCCCCACAACTAGTGTACGCTTCAAAAAAAAAAAAAAAAAAGAAACCCTAAACCGATTTTTGATAAACAAATGTAGCGACTTATTTCTCCTGGTGCTTTCTTTTGTCCATTCGATCCACACCAAGGTATCCTATCATCCTTGCTCTAAACTCTTCCTAGTTGATCCTTTAATTCATGCTTTGTTTTGTTAAGAATTGGATTAAAAGATAACATGTTACACGTATCACATAAAATCATAGAAAAACCACAAGAAATAACGATCTTGTATCCTATATAAATCGGCCCATGTATTTGTAATTGTGAACATATGATATTGGAAGGTTTAATCTGATATATAACCCTAGAAGTCATGGTAAAATTGATGGAATTAAATGAGGGAAACCCTAGGATTAGTGAGGGTTCGATTAGGGTTTATTAGGTTAGGGTTGTTACGAATTTGTGAACTTTCTGCAGTGCAGAATTTTGTGTCGGATTGAAGTGGGTATAAATTAATGATAAAGATGTGTTTTTGAACGACTCTTGAGTCTAAACATAAGTACTACTTGTCTACTTTCTGGAAATATAAGTTTCATGGTGATTGGAAGTCGGGAGGTAAGCTTTTTAAATTTTATGAGATCGTGTGTCAAACCTGAGTTTTGGAAACATAAAATCAGTTGGAGTAGGGGATTTTTAATTTTCAAACCATAAAGAGTTATGGGCTCTCCTTTTACAGGAGTGATAATTGGTATATGTGTGACATTCTGGAATTTTTATAAATTTTTCTAAAGTGTTTAAATGGGTAAATCAAGAGCCAACTTTCGGGGTGTTTCTGCAGTTCATTTTCTGGGTAGGTCTGGGTAAACGATTTTTCTTTGGGTATTTATACTTAGAAATAAATTCTGGGAAAATTCGTGTGGGTTCTAAATATATTTAAGTACAGGTGTGAATTTTAGTTAATTTTTCTTTTGAGTTCTGATGTGGTTTAAAAATTCGGAAAGTGGTGACCTGTTTATGAATAAAAGCTGAAAATACAACTAAAAGACTAATTAAGGTTATAACTTGGTCGTGGAGGGTGAAATTGATCATAAGCTATGATTTTCCAATTAATTTGACATTAAGGAAGGTTTTGAACATAATTAAACTTAATGGGACATTTTGTAATTAATTTAACTTATGGGACTAAGTTGTAAATAATGAAACTTAAAGGGTAATGTGTGAAATAAGTAAACTCGTACTTAAGCCCTAAAACTTGTGAGACTTACTTAAAATGGAAAGTTACTAAAACTGGAAAGCCGGCTAAAATGAGAAATCTGAATTGAATAAGTTATTATTAATAAGCCGATCATTAATTCGTGTAGATTCGCTGAAGAAGGAGTTATTCCGATCTTTATGTTTCTAGTGTGTGTTTCCCTGGCGGTTTAAGGTACAGATATTCTGCCCTTTTTCAGTAAGGGTGCCCTCTTGCTTATTTCATTCAGTATCTATGATTCATCTTAGTATTTCTTTGAGCCGTTGTTATGTCGTCTCATACTCTGATTGGTTCTTCATTATGCATATCAGTTGGTTATGATCTGAGCCTTTTATATGGGGCTTTCCTATTTGAATCTATGCCTTTGTTATGTTTTCCATAATTCATGAACCTTGCTTTATTTCTTTTGATACATGATATGACCTGTCCATCACCCTGTAATGTGAATATTTATGACCCTGGAATATTTTGAAGGTTCATAGGATTTTATAACTAAATGTAAAAACTCTCCTTAATTACATGTGAAAATGTTTTGAAAACTTTCTTTAAAGGACCTACTTTATGAAGACTGTTTTAAGGTTTACTTTCATGAAAGCCATTGTAAGAGATTACTTTTTGAACTATGATGGGAACTTTTAATATAAACCTTTAAATTGAACCTTGTTATGAACCTTGAAACAAATTGATATGAACCTTCTGATTTCGGACTCCCTGATACTTGATTCTTCTGACATTGGACCTTTTGATATTGAACCTACTTTCTGATTCCTGATTTATTGCTATGTTTCCTTGTTCTGTGAACCTTGCTTGCTTCTTTCATGATATTATGAGCGTTTGGCATGATCTTTCTGATACATGATCCTTCTGATATATGATCTTTCTGATGTATGATTTTTCTGGTATATGATCTTTTGATATTAAACCTGTCTGATATTGAACATTTCTGATATTGACCTACTGGTATGACCTTTCTGATATGAATCTCTGATATGAACCTCTGATATGAACTTCTGATATTTTGAAATGGAAATTGACTTATGCAACTAACTTAAATACTTGATACCTTGCTATAAACTTAACTTGAACCCTGATTCACTTGATATGAACCATTCGACTTGAACCTTTATTTGAACTCTTGTTCTGATCCTTTGTTCTGAACCTTGTCTTGAACTCTTATATAAAACATGACCTGGACTACCTGACCTTTAAATACTTGAACCTAACACTTAATACTTGAACCGGACACCTGAATACTTGACACCTGATACTTGAATCCGACACCTGATACACGATACTGATTCTGATACATGATACTGATTTCTGATACATGATACTGATTCCTGATACATGATATCTGATACACGTTACTGATCTCCGATACATGATACTTGATACATGATACTGATTTCTAAGGCATGACACCTGACACATGATACATGATACCTGACCCTGACCCACAGTTTGATACTACGAGCCATAACTAGGCATGAGGGTTTCATGTCCATGTCATTGATGCACCGATGGCATGACTCTAGGGCAGGAGAGTGATGACCTGTTCCGTCCCTGACTTTATTTTATCTGGTGTGTTGAGGAGTTTCTGGCCACCGGGGGCGCATGGATGCATCCTAGAACTGTTACTGTTACTGATTACTGATTTCTGTATTACTGGTGACTGATGGTGTGTGCGATACACGTCTTTCACATACTGGGAGCTGATCACTCCATTTACTGATTGAGGACTCCCCTCATAATTACTGACTACTGAGAGGTCTCCCCTCTACATGATTATACTGATACTGTTACTATTACTGTTACTGTTTCTGGGCTCGTAGAGGATTTCTGTTACCCTGCACCTTGTGACCTTATAACTTTACTCACCATCATTATTACTGTCACCCTGTAACCTGATATATGACTTTACACTTGACTTGACTGGATCTGACCTGGTATATGGTAGGATTACGGATTACATTTTATACTATTTCTGCAACTAGTTTTAATCATGTTATATTTGTATAACCTTTACTTTCCATTACTGTTACTACTACCCTATCGTATGATTCATGACTTAATACTGAACTTGACATGATTTGACTTGGGTTTGTGTGGGTTACGGTTTCCTTTTCACCTATCTTCTGTAGCTAGTTCTAATCCTGTTATATCTGTATAGTCTTCATGTTCCTGTTCTTGACTATCGTGATACCTGGTACTCGTTCATTTACTACACTACTTTACCGTTACTGCTTGTTATCGTTATATCTGTTCACTGGGCTTTTTAAGCTCAGCCGCACGTTTTCTTTTCGTTTGCGGCAGGTTATAAGCAGGACGACGGGTTTGGGTATGAGTGAAGAGACTTTTGGACTTAGAAGACCTTGATAGTTATTCTGAAGTAGAAGTCATTAGAAGGATTGCATTTGCAGACTTAGTATTTAGTTTTGTTTCATTCTTAACCTTATAATGTTAGTATCTCATTTGTAACCTTGGATATTTTATTGTATTACTATTGAAGTATGCTTTGTTTAATCTGATATGAAACCATTAACGTGACATCTTTACCCTTGCCGGGTTGGGGTGTTACACTTCCAATGATGCCTTTGCTACTAAACATGTTGCCCTTCCAGCAGAATTGAGACTCTTTAAGTCTAAACTGTACACATCATTGGTTCTTGGTACTCTCAATGTTACCAAGTGATCATCAACAAATTTGAACTCAGGGGAGAGAATGAGACATTCTGTATCAGTGAACAGAATTGGGTACTTCTTGTCACAAATTTGAGATACTGACAAAAGATTGAACTTGAGCTCCTTCACATATCTAACATTCTCAAAATCAATACATCCAGCCTTGATTGTTCCTTTGCCAGTGATTCTACCTCCATCAGGATCATTACCAAATGCAACTCTTCCTCCATAATATGCCTTAAAATCTGACAGGATCTCCTTGTCCCCTGTCATGCTGCCAGAGCAACCACTATCAACAATAATATGATCTTTAAGCTCCTCCTCTGGGTTGCCCTGCACATTAAAGAAAAGGATTAGTTTCTTTTAGGAACCCAAGCCATTACTGACTTGTGTTCCCCTTGTGGAGTGACATACTTGAATTCCTTCAGTATGTAGTCTCCACTGGTTTTAAAGGCATGGTCAATGATTATTTGAGTTGGTCCCATGTCCTGTGTTGTATTATCAACAACACTCCCTGTTTCACCCTTATCTGATGAAAGTACTTCTTGTTCCCCATCAGTACTTTCTTTCTTAACCCAATTTCGTTTGACCTTAGGTTTCTCTGATCTAGGTACTCTGCTTGAGGTGTAAGACCTTTTATATGAATTGAATCTCTTAGGTCTTCTATGTGAAAAAGTGTTAGCAGTACCATGAGTGGGTGAAAACTTATCAGTCCTTTGAGAAGGTACTTCTTGAGACTTATCAGTGTGTGAAGGTACTGGTGATTTGGAAAATATTCTTTTCTGGTGAGGGTACCTATAGTCTTTAGAGAAATTACTATGGTTGACCCTATTTGAGTGATTCCAAACTGGTCTAGTCTCTTTTGGCTTATGGGTGGTAGATCTATTCTTTGGAAACTGACTTAAGTATTCTGAGTGTAAGTCACAGTGCTTAATCAAATGATCAGGACTATAGCATACATAACATAACTTTCTCTCCATATTCCCAAATCCTCTTCTATGATTAAAAGGTTTCCTATAGTGAGCAGTATTTTGAAAAGTTTCTCTTGGAGGTACTGCTGAATGTCCAGCAGTACTTTGAAAAGTTTTTGGAGGTACTGCTTGTTTTTGAAAGGCTGTAGGAAACTTTTGATCATTACCCCTTTGAAAATCATTCTTAGGTTTCTCAGAACTAGTAATCTTCTTCCTAAACTCTAGGTTGTCTACACCATAACGAGAAACATCTGTCCTAAGTGGTTGAAACTGACCAGTGGGTGGAGGAACTGAGTGGTACTCCTTATCTTTCTTAAACTCAGGAGGTGATTCACTAATTGGTTCCTCATTCCTAGATGTGTTTTCTTCTGAGCTTGTAAGGTCATCATCACTAGGTGGAATCTCTTCCTTATCACTAGGTGGGGTCTCTTCCTTATCACTAGGTGAGGTCTCATCTGAACTACTATCTTCACCATAACCTAGTCCAGCTTTACTGTTTATGACTCTTTGTTTTTCAACAAATTGAACATGTGATAGACCAGCCTGTTTAATACTACCAAGTTTTTCTAACAAAGTATCTCTTTCCTTAGTAATCTTTTCTAATTCAGACACCTTACATCCTAACTTCCATTCACTTAATTTCAATTGGTAATCTTGTTGCTCATATTTTTCTGCCCAAGCCATTTCATTATTTTCATGTGTTAATATTTTGGCTTCCATTGATTCTAAAGTTAATTGATAACCAGCTACCTCAGACCTAGCTGTTCTACAATTATCTCTTTCAGTCACATATTCTTTAAGCAACTTTTGATAAACATCATTACACTTAGAGCATACCTCAGAGACATTGGATGAACTTGGTGAAGTAGCTACCATAGCAATCTGAACAGGTTCATCTTCATCCTCCATGCTCCAGTCAAAGCTTCCAAGACCATCTCTTGATTCCAAAGCAGCATATCCTGGTTCCTCATCAAAAGCTGTGCCCCAATCAAACTCTTCCATTGCAACCATAGAATAGGTTACAGGTTCATCATCAAATTCAGCACTCCAGTCAATCTCTACTAAATTTTCTTGGGCCACCAAAGCTTTTGGTTGTGATTCAGTAATAGGAACCTCCTTTCTTTCAACCTTGGGTTGTTCAATCATCCTGTTTGCCTGATATTTTGCAAACTTGCATTCTCTTGCAAAGTGTCCAAGCTTTTGACAATTGAAACATTCAATCTTGGATTTGTCAAAAGTTATACCTTGTTTGGCTTTGAAATCAATTCCCCTTCCTGTCTTGTTCATGAACTTCTTGATCCTAGCAGTGATCATAGCTACTTGCCATCTTATGTCAATCTCTTCTAAAGCATCTTCTTCAATTTGCAACAAGTCTTCTTGATAGGTAACAGGTAAAGTGGCTTGTTGTGCAAAGAAGGAACATAAAACTTCATCAGAATTGGTGTTGTTTGTTGGTGATGGGTTGGGAGAAGTTGTGGTTGTGCAAACATGCTGTGAATCACCAACAGTACTTTGAGAAGGATAAGCAGTACTTTTAGTGGAAGTACTGCTTCTGTTTTCAGAAGACACAAAAGCTATGTTGTGAGTTTTCTGAGAACTGTGACCATTCATCTCTTGCTCGTACACTTTCAAATTGTTATAGAGATCATCAAAGTCCATAGACTCTAATCCAGGTTGTCCTCTAATCATAGTAGCAACCACATGCCAGACAGATGGCAAACTCCTTAAGAACTTCAAATTTGCATCTTCAACAGATACCTCTGCTCCATACAGTTCTAGCATACTAAGTAGATTTTGGAATCTGTCATAGGCAGCATCAAGACCTTCTCTTTCACCAACAGTGAAGGTTTCAAACTGCTGCTTCAATAAGTTTCTATGCATCTTCTTTGAAGCATCATTACCTCCAAATCTTGTCTTGATTGCAGCCCATAATTGTTTTGCATCCTTAGCATCATGAAACTTTAGTAGGTGACCATCAGGAATAGCAGACAACAATATGTTGAGAGCCTTATCTTGATTTCTCTTTGTAGCTGCTAGCAAGGTTGGTTGAGGTGGTTTGGGTTGTCCTTCAACTTGTAAAGGTTCATCAAGAACAACATTACCATTGACAATTACATCCCATAGAGCATGGTCAGTAATAGCAAGGTACTGTCTCATCTTCATGCTCCAGAGATCATATTCTCCCTTCTTGATGATAGGAATTCTGAGTGAGGTGATGGATGGGATAGGTGCAGCTTCAGTCGACATTGTTGAGGGTTTGTTGATAAATCGGTTTTAAGGGTTTCTTCTTAATCAGAGTCTCCACACAAGCTCTGATACCACTTGTTGGATCGATATACTCTAACCAAACTAACTTGTAGCTTGTCTACGGTTTAACAACTTTGAATGAATTCAAAACTATTAATAATGAAACACTGATATACTTTGCTAAGTATGCGGAATCTACTTCAACAAAGCTAAGAAGAATTAATAAACGACTTTGAATATTATTAAAACCTTGAACCTGCTTTCTTACACAGATTCACTAACAAACTCTAATCACTAATACTTCTAATAATCGACTAATACTTTTCTCTAATCTCTTATAATCGTATATCTCTAATGCCAACCTAGGGATCCTTTTATAGGCACAAGGAAAACCCTAGTCGGTTTACAATACTTGAACGACAAGTAATTCTAATTATAACTCTAATCTAATACGAACATTCTAGAATTACACATTAGTCCTTAAACTATTTGCATAGCAGTCCTTCAACGAGCAGCAGTACTTTAACTTAATTAGCAGTACTTTGACTTGAGTAGCAGTACTTTGACTTTCAGCAGTACTTTGATATTTCATAGCCCAACAACGTTTTTACACTCGTTTTACACATGTTTTCTACACATTTTTTATGCACGTTTTTATACATGTTTTTACACGCGTTTTTACACACGTTTTCACACACGTTTTAACACACGTTTTTACACACGTTTTATACACGTTTTTATACATGTTTTTTTTCATAAATTTCTTTTAGAATTTTTTTTTCAAAAAACTTTTTTTCCGAAAAAAATTTTTCGATTTTTTTTTCAATTTTTTTTATTATTTTTTCGAAAAACTTTTTTCCGAAATTTTTTTTTCAATTTTTTTTTGAATTTTTTTTTTCGATTTTTTTTCTGAATAATTTTTTTCGAAATTTTTTTTTTTCAAAATTTTTTTACACATGTATGTTTTTTTCGAAAAAAAAAGTTGAAAAAAAAATTCTAGAAAAAAATTCGAAATAAAAAATCGGAAAAAAATTTGAAAAACGTGTGTAAAAACGTATATAAAAACGTGTATGAAAACGCGTGTAAAAACGCGTGTAAAAATGCGTGTAAAAACGTGTGTAAAAACGTGTATAAAATGTGTGTAAAAACGTGTGTCAAAACGTGTGTGAAAATGTGTGTGAAAACGCATGTAAAAACGTGTCTAAAAATGTATATATAAACATAAATTAATACGTATATAAAAGGACTAACGTTGCAAACGATCATTGGTAGAAAGGACTAATGTTACAAACGATTATTGGTATAAAGGACTAACGTGGCAAAGTTGCAAATGATCTATGGTATAAAGGACTAATGTTGCAAACCACCGTTAGTATGAAGGACTAATGTTGCCACTTTACGATTAAACTTAACTAACTGAACTAACTTCGTTATCAAAATGGACTGAAAGTGGAACGAAACAATCGGTTTTGGACTAAAACCAAAATTTTTTGAAAAAATGGACCAAAAATGAAATACGCACCAAGCCATAAGGACCAAAAATGCAGTTAACTCTATTTTTAAGGCATAAGATAATGGGTATTAGTATATGAAACTATTTTATGTGTGATGGAATATTAAATCTATTAACACATGAGTAATATTTAACACATAAACACGAGTACACAACCGAAGACATATCAAGTATAATAAATCGTAATCAACATAGTTCAAGAAACATGTACCTTTTAGCGTAAACGAGCGGGAAGGCTCGCGCGTTGCAGCGGGTGAGTTTGTGTAAACGTTTTATGGGGTAGATCAAGTTGTTACAATTGTCTTTATTTGAATTTTTTTATATGGAGTATGCATATAAGAATAGGTAAAAAAGACTATTCCATGGCTTCCTACCACCTTCCTGGTGCATACCATGAAGAGTTAAAATGGACCAAAATTCAGCAAGAATAGTAGACAACATGCAACAAAATAGTGGAACAAAGTTTTAAAGGAACCTCAAGAGGTTCTATACTCTAAAAAAGGGAATAAAAACTTTATTCAGAAGCAATACCCGGTATAGATTAGGACCCCCAGAGGCATTCAACAAAAGCTCCAGAAAACCCATCTGTCCCCTTGATGAACTGCGTTACCGTATCGCGATACTGAAATGATCATCAGAATGAAACTGAAGATTCAGGTCCATTAGAATTTGTGCGTTGCAGCATGGTTTGTGCATTTCTGAATAGTTGTAAAATTCAGAAATAATAGAACATCCAACAATTACCTAGCCCGGTAGGTGGAGGAAAAAGGCGGAGAACATTCTTTAATCAAAGGCGCCAATACCCATATCAGGATTAGACCCAAACATGACGCATATACAAAGAAACAAGTAAGTGGCTTTCAAATTTGTTCATACACGCAATGCATTTCTTCTCGGTGCATTAAAAATCAGTCCCAGAAATAGCCATGACTGTAAGTTGTGTCCTTTAATATAGAAAGCACAAAGCGTATCCTTATTTTGATTAGAAAAATTATTTCGTGAACAATGACGCAAGTTTCGTTAATTTTTGAGCCCGTTTGGTAAGTCAAGTGGGTCCCGCGGTGTTTTCATCAAAAGATTAGCCATGTTGACAGTTTTACCCCCTCCGCCCCCGATTTTTATTTCACTCCCCTCATTTTTTAATTTTCATTTCACACCCTACTCAAAAATATATAAAGCCTAATAATAATAATTATTTCATCACTATTCATCACTCTCTCTCTCTTATTCCTCTCTCTATCTCGCCGGCGTCCCCCAAGTCCGGCCAGCTCCATCTTTTCCGGCCACCGAAAAATTTTCCGGCGACCCTTGTTCTTCGCCGAATCAATAGATCGGCTTGTTTATAGTATTTCTGGAGTTTTTGAGCCTTCGGCTCCCACCACAACACCACCCACGCGCCACCACCTCCTGCCATCACCACCACCCTCTTCTCCATCTTCTTTTCGGTAAAAACCCGTTCACGCGCAACTATTTCTTATTTTTATTTAATATTCATCAAACCCTAATTTGTTATTTATATTTTTTTTAAATCCGATTAGTAATAATATTGTTTTGATAATAATAATAATGTGTTTTATAAAAATGTGTTATAAAAATGTAAAACTCTCGTGTGGAACAACCCTCCCCCTCCCCCTTCTCGTTGACTCAGTCAACTCGTATACTCACCGAGTCAACTCGGTGAGGGTTTATTATTTTGATGTTTTATTGTTGTTTCTTGTGATGTGGTACTATTTTGGTTGAGTTTGATGCATTTTGTGGTTCGTTTGGTTGTAGACTGTCTCGACAGTCGAGTAAAAGCCAAGCCGTGACTCACGGCGAGGCAAGGTGAGTCGAGGTTTAGGGTTAGTATTGTTATGTTGGTTCGGATTTGCGTTGAGATTGATCTATGGCAGTTTCATGTTTGTGTGTTGTGCCTTTTAGTATAATTTGAGTTATATAAAACTATGTTATGCGTACAATTGTTTAAGCTTTTGAAGCAACACCAATTGCTTACCATACAACATTTTAAGCCAATTCACTGTGCGAACCACTGTTCCGCACAACCCATTTGAAGCACACCAAAAACGCCTTTTAGTATATAAGATATAATTATGGTTACTGTTCGAAGCACTGTTACGAACAACATTCCAATGCAGCCATGG
Organism: Artemisia tridentata subsp. tridentata; assembly: GCA_021014915.2. NCBI lineage: Eukaryota > Viridiplantae > Streptophyta > Magnoliopsida > Asterales > Asteraceae > Artemisia > Artemisia tridentata. The sequence continues at coordinate 127,512,966 of CP139509.1, read as the reverse complement.
TTACTGTTCGAAGCACTGTTACGAACAACATTCCAATGCTGAAGCACTGTTACGAACAACATTCCAATGCAGCCATGGTTACTGTTCGAAGCACTGTTACGAACAACATTCCAATGCGCCCAATACCCTCTTTTAGTATATATAGTAATTAGCAATTTATGAAATAGTTTCTTGAATATACGTGTGTGTATAAATCTAACACACGAACCACTAAAGATCAAAGAATGATCTCTCCACGACTCCACGTATTCACACACAATACATTCTTAGCAAACAATTATGTATGCTAGTACTAGTAGTGAAAAGTTTAACGAAACCCTTTGGACTTTGGAACTAGCAAAACCGAACCTTGTTGATAATGATAGTCGATCGATCAAGATCAAACAAACAAAACTCATAAGTTGTTGTTGATGTTTGATCGTGAGTTACAAAACCAACCCCACTGAAACTATTGATGCGTGGTTTTGCAACCTTACAACAGGTTTTACCTCTCGAGGGATCTCAAGAGGCTTACAACCCCACCAGGCAGTGTACCTGACCGATGTAGTATAGTGTAGTGGTAAGTACGTGATGCGTGGGTTTTGCAACCTTACAACAGGTTTTACCTCTCGAGGGATCTCAGAGGCTTACAACCCCACCAGGCAGTGTACCTGACCGATGTAGTATAGTGTAGTGGTAAGTACGGGGGATTGATCGTTCTCCACAGGGAATAGTGTTCGTTAGGTATGAAAGGCTACTCTAATTAGGTCTAAGGGTTGAGGAAGATTCTTTTTATGTTTTTATATTTTTATGAAAGCAAGTAAAATCTCGGGTTTTGAAGGAGTGGGCGGAATTAGTTGCTAGTCAACTAACCCAAATTACTACAAATACAAATAAAATAAAATAACAAAAATGAAAAGTGGTGAGAAACTTATGTGTGGAGAAATGTGTTTACTTAGATTTCCTTACTCCCTAACTATCTTTTACCGGTTAATTAGTGTGTATTAGTCGCGTGGATGACGGGTGTATTCCTTAATACCATTCGTGGGGTGGCGTACTTACTTCCCCAAACTCTACAAGCTCCTACTTCACTCCTATGTCGAGCCGGCTAGGAAGCTCCTAACATGGGATCACTAGAATTCGCTTGTGCATTAAATACAACCATAAAAACCTTTAGTACGCGTTTGGTTCATGTTTCTTAAGACGTTCAAGCAAGTTACCGAATAGGAAGTTAGCCAGTTTTCTTAAGCCTAACATAGATAAACAATCATCCAATACAACTAACAACACACTAACAACCAATAATCAATAGCTAGGTTTCATTAGATCTAAGCAAACACAAGATAAAATTAGCCTAACATGTTAAACAAAAGACAAGCATAAGATAGAATCAAACAACACATAGACATATTGAATGATTAATTAATAACTTATCTTTCAATGAAACATGGAAGATCTCAAGGCAAGAAGCCCTGAAAAGGTAGCTAAAATCGTCTTAGGGTTTTATCCCAAAATTCCACACACTAAGCTCTCCCTAATGACAAAAATTTAGAAAACTATATATAGACTTTGACATCTGACGGCGTCACCTTATGCATTGTGACGCCGTCACCTCGCCGCTTTTAGGGTTCCCGGGTGACCTTCTTGACGCCGTCCCTCTTTAGCTCTTCAAAAATCCATTCTGGCTTATCAAGGCTTGACGCCGTCGGACCTAAAACGTGACGCCGTCCCCTTATGATTTAAGCCGTGACGCCCTTGATTTAGTTAAAGCGTGACGCCGTCAGAATTCTCATGCAAACTCACTGGCCCGTCATGAGTAAATTTCACATCCAACTTTTCTTGCCAAAGCATGACGCCGTCTGGAGTTAATGTTGACGCCGTCAAAGGTGACTTTCAGCACAATTTTGAGACTTTGCCGTTTTCTTCACTTTTATGCTCCAAAAACGTCCAAAATGCCTCCTTTTCCAGATTTCTCCTCAAAAGTACCTAAAATGACAAAAGGAACGATTTAGGGCAATATTTGATCAAATAAATACGATTTCGGGCTTAAATGACCCCTTAAAAGCGGTACACTTTTCGCCTCATCAAATACCCTTACACTTGAGATTTGCTTGTCCTCAAGCAAATGCGCTTTTATTCTAATCAAAATACAAGTTAGGGGTCATTTAATGCAAACATAAAAGTAATTACAACAAATAATCGTTCCACTTCAATCATAATAAGCACGGAGATTACATACTAGCACCTCACAAGTAGTGTTTAGATACTCACATCTCTCAAGTGTCATCAAAATAAATCTCATAAATGAAAACGGAAAATATCTCTCACTACCTGTCATAGCAAATAGATTACCATAGGCTTGGGAAAGGATCGAAAACCTCCTCCACTAGGCGTAAGCACCTAAGATAAACTATCAAAGAGGGCTTTTAAATGGGTTACAACGTTAGGTGTAGGGAAAAGGAAAACACGGTTTTGTTGGATACGGGATATTTTACTGGTGGCGAGTTAAAGATCTTGATCAATTACATGTACTATACAATGTTGCTAAGCCAAGACTAGACTCGATCTTAAGCTAATGAAAGAAAATAACAAAACATAAACATAAAATAAACATAAAATAAAACGGGATGGTAGTCCGTATGTTTTTTTCTATTTTTCTTTTTCTCATTTTTTTGTATTTTTCTTGAAATTTTTTTTTTTTTTTTTTTTTTTTTTTTTTTTTTTTTTTTTTTTTTTTTTTTTTGTGCATACACTTTTACCCTACCATCCAAAATAATACATCATAGGGGCATTGCATCCCCTTACACTTGAACTTTTATATAACTTTACAAATGACTATTCTAATGACTCGAATTAAGATAATTGAAAAACTTGGAGTACTTTTAAAACATTTAGCACATATGGGGGTAATAAATGATGTTCTTCCCCATTACTCCATTACACTAGTACTTTACCCATGAGTCCCAATCGTCCCAAAACAATATGTACAAGGATATGACTCGACTTAGCAACCATGTAATCAATTAGATAATTAACTTGGGTTTAAACAAATGTTGTCACAATAATGCACTAAAGATGAGTGCATACAAGGTAGGCTAAGGCGATTTGGGTGTACATTAAAGTGGGGTGTAACAAATTCTTCCTTTAAGTAAAATGCTTAAAGGTTGAAACGAAAAGATAGGCTCTGAGGGGTGTACTAGGGGTATCGTGTACTAAAAATGAGTACAACGCAAAGGGTGTGGGAGAATTACTTGACCAATGTAGCCAATGTAATTATAACAAAAACACAGGTGTAAAACATGGGTTAATCCTAATGCCTCTTATCATGTAGTAAATCTAACTACACGAATGTAGTCTCACTTGTGGCCTCGGAATGGTCCTAACGCAAGTTCTAGAATCTAAGTGCTACCGGTACACACATCATAGCATAAATGCTTTTCCTACCAATTCTAGGGGCGAACCTCACATATTTGGGGGTGGAAAATTTTTTAGTGGTACGGTTTTTTGTGCTAGTCATATAACTCCTATCCGTGAGACGCTCATTAAGATCAAAGTTTCACTCCTATATGTTGTAAAAAATTTTAAATTTGGCACTAAAATTACCTTAACAAGTATTTCTCTCAGTTTTATTACACATCTACTATTAAATAAACAAAAATCAAACGCAATTGTATTCTCTAAAATCGTACTTTTACCCTCCCCTTACACTTAAGATGAACATTGTCCCTAATGTTCAAATAACAAGATGTAAAAGAAAAAGTAAAAGAATGAAATCAAATACTCCCCTGATTCGCTCGTTGGATAATGAAATTACACGGTTAAATCTTCCTCCAAAGAGAATGTTGAAGCTCCATGACTAATGCATCGCCATAAGCTTGATTCAAAACATTTCCTTGTCCAAAATAACCTGTTGAACCTGAGAAAACAAACACGAAAACCTGCATAACATCGGCGGGATAAAATCTATATATAAGGATATAATGCTTGTGGAATGATAACTTTGCAGATTCCTGGAGATTATAAGTTGGAGATTTTAATAAAAACTTTTTAAAAACAAAAATTTCAAAAATTTCTGAAAATTAAATCTGACGCCGTCAGGTTATAACCCTGACGCCGTCAGAAATGACCTGACAAAAATTTTCGTTTTAAGTTTCCGGAAAATTTCTGGAAAAACCTTTACCTTACTTCCTGGAAATTCTGCAAAACATCATTATGACTCGATACAAGCATTTGACTCAAACACACTCTAATATGTATGTTAATTTATTATTATTACGATTCATGTTCATATGTGTTCTAATAAACCGATTTAGATTTCCCTTACACTTATCTTTTGCAAAATACCTTTATATGTAGTTAAGACGAAGTTAAAAACAAAATAAAGCATTTTCACAAATTAGTTTTTGAACATGAATCAATAAGAATAAAAATTAAACACACATATGGAAACAAATAAAACAAACACACAAACAAATGAACACACAAAGCAAATAAAACAAATAAAGATTGGGTTGCCTCCCAAGAAGCGCTTTTCTTTATTAACGAGTCTTGTAGCTAGACTCAAAGTCACGCTACCCTATGTAAGTAAGCTCGTCATCAAGGACGTCTTTAGGGTTAAGCTTGGATTGAAGTTTCCTATTGGTCCGCTCAGTACGATATGTCTTTTCAAACTTCTCTCCATCCGGGTCATACAATGTCATCTTGATATGCCATGACCCATCTCCATCATTGGGTGGTTTATCCCAATTCCACTTATGATCATCTTCCTCACAAATCCACTTATTCATTCCTAGGTTAATTGGCAAAACTCCTAGGAAATCAATCATCCTTCTAAAAACTAGAGGGTCTTCAAATGGATCCAATTCGGTGTCCCTAGCCAAGAGTTGCTCTACCGAATGCGTTCGGTTAACAAAGTCCTCTTCTAGGTAAAATGGGCGTTGGGGTCCTATGAAGTCTCTATCAATCCAAGGTCCATATCTAGATGGTCTCCTATTTAATTCTAACCAATGGGGTGTCGGTTCCTCACTAGTATCATAGGCGTGTTTCTTAACATCATAGACTGACCAAGTATCTCCTTCTCCTACCGCTATCTTAGATTCCTTACAATCAATCATAGCACTAGCGGTCGCCAAAAATCCTCTACCTATCAACAAGGGGCATGTAGGGTCGCTAACCATATCAAGGACGTGGAAATCGGCTAAAATGGTTAGCTTTCCAATGTGTACTAACACGTCCTTAACTACTCCAACCGGGTAAGCAACACTTCCATCCGCTAAGCCTATTATCACCTCGGTTTCTTCAAGTTTTCCAAGTTTTAAAGAGGTGTAGAGAGGTAACGGAAGTAGGTTAAGGCTTGATCCAAGATCGGCTAATGTGTCATAAGCCTCCGAATTACCGATCTTGCAAGGTAGAACAAATAAGCCCGGATCATCTAACTTCTTAGGTAGCTTGTTTTGAACAAAGGCGGTCCCTTTTTCGCCTAACTTGAGCTTCTTCTCATCAACAACCGGACTTTCAAGGTGGAGCTCCTTGAATTCATCGTCAAGGTTTTGAGTGGGAGGTGTTTCAACTATGTTGTTGACCAATTTGGATGTCATAACTTCTTGGTCACTTGGAATAATTTGGGTTTGTTTGAAACACGTGCTCATGGAATTGACCGAATAATATTGTGGACAAGAACTAGGGGACGAAACCGATGAAATAGCGTTGACGTTTAGTTTCGGGTTCTTGACCGTGTTGCTAGGGAGTGCTCCCATTTCTCGGTCATTGAGGGCTTTCAACAAGGTGTCAATCTTATCGGTCATCTCGCTTTGTTTTTGTTTGAAATCGGCTTCAAACTTGGCTAAACGAGCTTCTTGAGATGCCATAAATTGAGACATCAATCCTTCAAAGTTATTGGTACTACCATTGCCGGAAGGATTGTTGTTGAAAGTACGGTTCGAGTTGGAACCGCTTGATTGGAAACGATTAGGTGGGTTGGAAGAATTGATTTGTTGTGAGTTTTGGTTTTGTTTCCACCTAAGGTTCGGGTGATTTTTCCATGAGGGGTTGTATGAATCACCATAATGGTTTGGCTCGGGCTTGAAAGTGTACCACTTGTCTCCCGCTCCGTCGGTACGCGAGGATGCGTAGTCCGCAAAAGCTTGTTCGGGGAGTTCCATGCAATCACGAGTGTCGTGGGGACCACTACATAATTCACATGAAGAAGTGATTTTGTTCACTTGGCTTGAAGGTTTAGGAGCCTCGTAGGATTTCATGAGAAACTTGACTTGGTCTTCAAGTTCTATGATCCTACGGTCGGAAGTGCTTGAATTGTTAGAAGGCAAAGATATTGCCTTGACCGTTTTATTCAAATCACGGGGATCACTCCAACTTTCGTTGTCATAAAGAGCAAGATCCTCTAGGAGAGCCCATGATTGTTCCGCACTTAGATCACGTAGCTTGCCACCGGCCGATTGGTCAATGGTTTTGCCTTGTGGAGAGATTGATATGGTCATAGAAGATTTGGACTTGGAGCCAAAGTTCTATGCCATGGTGAGGGACTTTTTGGAGTAAGTCCTTGAATCGAGTCCATGCCTCGTAGAGAGTTTCGCCTTGACGTTGTTGGAACATCAAGATATCATTCCTTAGCTTGGTAGTTCTTCCCGGTGGGAAAAACTGAGCAAGGAAACGAGTGGTGAGATCATCCCAAGAGGTGATGGATCCTGCGGGTTGACGTTCTAGCCACTGACTAGCTTGGTCCCGCAGAGAGAATTGGAAGAGACGCAATCGGGTCGTCTCTCGAGTGGCAACATCAAGGTCTATAGAATCAACGATTTTAAGAAAGTCCTTGAGATGTTGATTAGGATCTTCAGAACGAAGTCCATGGAATGCGCATCCGCTTTGCACCAACCGGATGGTGTCGGATCGCAAGGGTGTGATATTGGCTCCTTGAGTGAGCTCAATGGTGTTTCGATAGCCGTGGTGGCTAGGACGGGAATACTCTCCTAAAGTACGGGCTCTAGGAGGTGGTGGTGGTTGTTGTGGTGGTGGGTTGTGGGGGTTAAGGATATTACCATCTTCCATGATGTCGGACGGTAATGGTTACGAACAAAGACACGAAGAAAATAGATAGACTAAAGAAAACCTAGAAAAATAAAATAAAAATCTCACTAGAAAGGAATCTAGTGAGTAGACCTAATAGAAATAAAAATTCAACCTAAACAATAACTATTCCCCGGCAGCGGCGCCAAAAACTTGATGCGTGGGTTTTGCAACCTTACAACAGGTTTTACCTCTCGAGGGATCTCAAGAGGCTTACAACCCCACCAGGCAGTGTACCTGACCGATGTAGTATAGTGTAGTGGTAAGTACGGGGGATTGATCGTTCTCCACAGGGAATAGTGTTCGTTAGGTATGAAAGGCTACTCTAATTAGGTCTAAGGGTTGAGGAAGATTCTTTTTATGTTTTTATATTTTTATGAAAGCAAGTAAAATCTCGGGTTTTGAAGGAGTGGGCGGAATTAGTTGCTAGTCAACTAACCCAAATTACTACAAATACAAATAAAATAAAATAACAAAAATGAAAAGTGGTGAGAAACTTATGTGTGGAGAAATGTGTTTACTTAGATTTCCTTACTCCCTAACTATCTTTTACCGGTTAATTAGTGTGTATTAGTCGCGTGGATGACGGGTGTATTCCTTAATACCATTCGTGGGGTGGCGTACTTACTTCCCCAAACTCTACAAGCTCCTACTTCACTCCTATGTCGAGCCGGCTAGGAAGCTCCTAACATGGGATCACTAGAATTCGCTTGTGCATTAAATACAACCATAAAAACCTTTAGTACGCGTTTGGTTCATGTTTCTTAAGACGTTCAAGCAAGTTACCGAATAGGAAGTTAGCCAGTTTTCTTAAGCCTAACATAGATAAACAATCATCCAATACAACTAACAACACACTAACAACCAATAATCAATAGCTAGGTTTCATTAGATCTAAGCAAACACAAGATAAAATTAGCCTAACATGTTAAACAAAAGACAAGCATAAGATAGAATCAAACAACACATAGACATATTGAATGATTAATTAATAACTTATCTTTCAATGAAACATGGAAGATCTCAAGGCAAGAAGCCCTGAAAAGGTAGCTAAAATCGTCTTAGGGTTTTATCCCAAAATTCCACACACTAAGCTCTCCCTAATGACAAAAATTTAGAAAACTATATATAGACTTTGACATCTGACGGCGTCACCTTATGCATTGTGACGCCGTCACCTCGCCGCTTTTAGGGTTCCCGGGTGACCTTCTTGACGCCGTCCCTCTTTAGCTCTTCAAAAATCCATTCTGGCTTATCAAGGCTTGACGCCGTCGGACCTAAAACGTGACGCCGTCCCCTTATGATTTAAGCCGTGACGCCCTTGATTTAGTTAAAGCGTGACGCCGTCAGAATTCTCATGCAAACTCACTGGCCCGTCATGAGTAAATTTCACATCCAACTTTTCTTGCCAAAGCATGACGCCGTCTGGAGTTAATGTTGACGCCGTCAAAGGTGACTTTCAGCACAATTTTGAGACTTTGCCGTTTTCTTCACTTTTATGCTCCAAAAACGTCCAAAATGCCTCCTTTTCCAGATTTCTCCTCAAAAGTACCTAAAATGACAAAAGGAACGATTTAGGGCAATATTTGATCAAATAAATACGATTTCGGGCTTAAATGACCCCTTAAAAGCGGTACACTTTTCGCCTCATCAAGTGTAGTGGTAAGTACGGGGGATTGATCGTTCTCCACAGGGAATAGTGTTCGTTAGGTATGAAAGACTACTCTAATAGGTCTAAGGGTTGAGGAAGATTCTTTTTTATGTTTTTATATTTTTTTGAAAGCAAGTAAAATCTCGGTTTTGAAGGAGTGGGCGGAATTAGTTGCTAATCAACTAACCCAAATTACTACAAATGCAAATAAAATAAATAACTGAAAATAAAATGTTGGTGAAAACTTATGTGTAGAGAAATGTGTTTACTTAGATTTCCTTACTCCCTAACTATCTTTTACCGGTTGATTAGTGTGTATTAGTCGCGTGGATGACGGGTGTATTCCTTAATACCAATCGTGGGGTGGCGTACGTACTTCCCCAACTCTACAAGCTCCTACTTCACTCCTATGTCGAGCCGGCTAGGAAGCTCCTAACATGGGATCACTAGAATTCGCTTGTGCATTAAATACAACCATAAAAACCTTTAGTACGCATTTGGTTCATGTTTCTTAAGACTTTCAAGCAAGTTACCGAATAGGAAGTTAGCCAGTTTTCTTAAGCCTAACATAGATAAACAATCATCCAATACAACTAATAACACACTAATAACAAATAATCAATAGCTAGGTTTCATTAGATCTAAGCAAACACAAGATAAATCTAGCCTAACATGTTAAACAAAAGACAAGAACAAGATAAAATCAAACAACACATAGACATATTGAATGATTAATTGATAACTTATCTTTCAATGTAACATGGAAGATCTCAAGGCAAAAAGCCTTGAAAAAGATGCTAAAATCGTCTTAGGGTTTTCTCCCAAAAATTCCACACTAAGTTCTCCCCTTTAATGACAAAAAATTAGAAAACTATATATAGACTTTTGGATCTGACGGCGTCACGTTATGGAGTGTGACGCCGTCACCTCGCCGATTTTAGGGTTCCCGGATGACCTTCTTGACGCCGTCCCTCTTTAGCTCTCCAAAATCCGTTCTGGCTTATCAAGGCTTGACGCCGTCAGACCTTGAACGTGACGTGTCCCTCTTTGAATTAAGCCGTGACGCCCTTGATCAGGTTAAAGCGTGACGCCGTCAGAATTTACATGCAATTTTCACTGGCTTATCATGAGTAAATTTCACGTCCACCTTTTCTTGCCAAGGCATGACGCCGTCCAGAGTAAATTCTGACGCCGTCAAAGGTAACTTTTAGCCGATTTTTGAGACTTTGTCGTTTTCTTCACTTTTATGCTCCAAAAACGTCCAAAATGCCTCCTTTTCCAGATTTCTCCTCAAAAGTACCTAAAATGACAAAAGGAACGATTTAGGGCAATATTTGATCAAATAAATACGATTTAGGCCTTAAGCCTTAAAGCGTACATTTTCGTTCATCAATACCTACACTTGAGATTTGCTTGTCCTCAAGCAAATGCGCTTTTATTCTAATCAAAATACAAGTTAGGGGTCATTTAATGCTAACATAAAAGTAATTACAACAAATAATCGTTCCACTTCAATCATAATAAGCACGGAGATTATAAACTAGCACCTCACAAGTAGTGTTTAGATACTCACATCTCTCAAGTGTCATCAAAATAAATCTCATAAATGAAAACGGATAATATCTCTCACTACCTGTCATAGCAAATAGATTACCATAGGCTTGGGAAAGGATCGAAAACCTCCTCCACTAGGCGTAAGCACCTAAGATAAACTATCAAAGAGGGCTTTTACATGGGTTATAACGTTAGGTGTAGGGAAAAGGAAAACACGGTTTTGTTGGATAAAGGATATTTTACTGGTGGCGAGTTAAAGATCTTGATTAATTACATGTACTATACAATGTTGCTAAGCCAAGACTCGACTCGATCTTAAGCTAGAAACAAAATAACAAAATAACAAAAACATAAACATAAAATGAAACGGGATGGTAGTCCGTATGTTTTTTCTATTTTTCTTTTTCTCATTTTTTTGTATTTTTCTTGATTTTTTTTTTTTTTTTTTTTTTTTTTTTTTTTTTTTTTGCATACACTTTTGCCCTACCATCCAAAATGATACATCATAGGGGCATTGCATTCCCCTTACACTTGAACTTTTACATAACTTTACAAATAACTATTCTAATGACTCGAATTAAGATAATCAAAACACTTGGAGTACTTTTAAAATATTTAGCACATATGGGGGTAATAAATGATGTTCTTCCCCATTACTCCATTACACTAGTACTTTACCCATGAGTCCCAATCGTCCCAAAACAATATGTACAAGGATATGACTCGACTTAGCAACCATGTAATCAACTAGATAATTAACTTGGGTTTAAACAAATGTTGTCACAATAATGCACTAAAACTGAGTGCATACAAGGTAGGCTAAGGCGATTTGGGTGTACATTTAAGTGGGGTGTAAACAAATTCTTCCTTTAAGTAAAATGCTTAAAGGTCGAAATGAAAAGATAGGCTCTGAGGGGTGTACTAGGGGTATCGTGTACTAAAAATGAGTACAACGCAAAGGGTGTGGAAGAATTACTTGACCAATGTAGCCAAAGTAATTATAACAAAAACACAGGTGTAAAACAATGGGTTAATCCTAATGCCTCTTATCATGTAGTAAATCTAACTACACGAATGTAGTCTCACTTGTGGCCTTGGAATGGTCCTAACGCAAGTTCTAGAATCTAAGTGCTACCGGTACACACATCATAGCATAAATGCTTTTCCTACCAATTCTAGGGGTGAACCTCACATATTTGGGGGTGGAAAATTTTTTAGTGGTACGGTTTTTGTGCTAGTCATATAACTCCTATCCGTGAGACGCTCATTAAGATCAAAGTTTCACTCCTATATGTTGTAAAAAATTTTAAATTTGGCACTAAAATTGCCCTAACAGGTATTTATCTCAGTTTTATTACACATCTACTATTATACAAACAAAAATCTAGCGTAATAGCATTCTCTTAATCGTACTTTTACCCTCCCCTTACACTTAAGATGAACATTGTCCCCAATGTTCAAATAACAAGATGTAAAAGTAAAAAGTAAAAGAATGAAATCAAATACTCCCCTGATTCGCTCGGTGGATAATGAAATAATACGGTTAAATCTTCTTCCAAGGTAATGTTGAAGCTCCATGACTAATGCATCGCCAAAAGCTTGATCCAAAAACATTTCCTTGTCCAAAATAACCTGTTAAACCTGAGAAAACAAACACGAAAACCTGCATAACATCGGCGGGATAAAATCTATATATAAGGATATAATGCTTGTGGAATGATAACTTTGCAGATTCCTGGAGATTATAAGTTGGAGATTTTAATAAAAACTTCTTATGAAAACAAAACTTTCAAAAATTTCTGAAAATTAAATCTGACGCCGTCAAGTTATAAACCCTGACGCCGTCAGAAATGACCTGACAAAAATTCTCATTTTAAGTTTCCGGAAAATTTCTGGAAAAACCTTTACCTTACTTCCTGGAAATCCTGCAAAACATCATTATGACTCGATACAAGCATTTGACTCAAACAAATACGAATATGTATGTTAATTTATTATTATTACGATTCATGTTCATATGTGTTCTAATAAACCAATTTAGATTTCCCTTACACTTATCTTTTGCAAAATACCTTTATATGTAGTTAAGACGAAGTTAAAAACAAAATAAAGCATTTTCACAAATTACTTTTGAACATGAATCAATATTAATAAAAATTAAACACACATACGGAAACAAATAAAATCAAACAAACAAATAAATAAACACACAAAGCAAATAAATAAAATAAAGCTTGGGTTGCCTCCCAAGAAGCGCTTTTCTTTATTAACGAGTCTTGTAGCTAGACTCAAAGTCCTTCTACCCTATGTAAGTGAGCTCGTCATCGAGGACGTCTTTAGGGTTAAGCTTGGATTGAAGTTTCCTATTGGTCCGCTTAGTACGATATATCTTTTCAAACTTCTCTCCATCCAGGTCATACAATGTCATCTTAATATGCCATGACCCATCTCCATCTTTGGGTGGTTTATCCCAATTCCACTTATGATCATCTTCCTCACAAGTCCACTTATTCATCCCTAGGTTAATTGGCAAAACTCCTAGGAACTCAATCATCCTTCTAAAAACTAGAGGGTCTTCAAATGGATCCAATTCGGTGTCCCTAGCCAAGAGTTGTTCTACCGTATGTGTTCGGTTCACAAAGTCCTCTTCTAGGTAAAATGGGCGTTGGGGTCCTATGAAGCCTCTATCTATCCAAGGTCCATATCTAGATGGTCTCCTATTTAATTCTAACCAATGGGGTGTCGGTTCCTCACTAGTATCATAGGCGTGTTTCTTCACATCATAGACTGACCAAGTATCTCCTTCTCCTACCGCTATCTTAGATTCCTTACAATCAATCATAGCACTAGCGGTCGCCAAAAATCCTCTACCTATCAACAAGGGGCATGTAGGGTCGCTAACCATATCAAGGACGTGGAAATCGGCTAAAATGGTTAGTTTTCCAATGTGCACTAACACGTCCTTAACTACTCCAACCGGGTAAGCAACACTCCCATCCGCTAAACCTATTATTACCTCGATTTCTTCAAGTTTTCCAAGTTTTAGAGAGGTGTAGAGAGGTAACGGAAGTAGGTTAAGGCTTGATCCAAGATCGGCTAATGTGTCATAAGCCTCCGAATTACCGATCTTGCAAGGTAGAACAAATAAGCCCGGATCATCTAATTTCTTAGGTAGCTTGTTTTGAACAAAGGCGGTCCCTTTTTCGCCTAACTTGAGCTTCTTTTCATCCAACTCATCAACAACCGGACTTTCAAGGTGGAGCTCCTTGAATTCTTCGTCAAGGTTTTGAGTGGGAGGTGTTTCAACTATGTTGTTGACCAATTTGGATGTCATAACTTCTTGGTCATTTGGAACGACTTGGGTTTGTTTGAAACACGTGCTCATGGAATTGACCGAATAATATTGTGGACAAGAACTAGGGGACGAAACCGATGAAATAGCGTTGACATTTAGTTTCGGGTTCTTGACCGTGTTACTAGGGAGTGCTCCCATTTCTCGGTCATTGAAGGCTTTCAACAAGGTGTCAATCTTATTGGTCATCTCGCTTTGTTTTTGTTTGAAATCGGCTTCAAACTTGGCTAAACGAGCTTCTTGAGATGCCATAAATTGGGACATCAATCCTTCAAAGTTATTGGTACTACCATTGCCGGAAGGATTGTTGTTGAAAGTACGGTTCGAGTTGGAACCGCTTGATTGGAAACGATTAGGTGGGTTGGAAGAATTGGTTTGTTGTGTGTTTTGGTTTTGTTTCCACCTAAGGTTCAGGTGATTTTTCCATGAGGGATTGTATGAATCACCATAGGGGTTTGGCTCGGGTTTGAAAGTGTACCACTTGTCTCCCGCTCCGTCGGTACGCGAGGATGCGTAGTCCACAAAAGCTTGTTCGGGGAGTTCCATGCAATCACGAGTGTCGTGGGGACCACTACATAATTCACATGAAGAAGTGATTTTGTTCACTTGGCTTGAAGGTTTAGGAGCCTCGTAAGATTTCATAAGAAACTTGACTTGGTCTTCAAGTTCTATGATCCTACGGTCGGAAGTGCTTGAATTGTTCGAAGGCAAAGATATTGCCTTGACCGTTTTATTCAAATCACGGGGATCACTCCAACTTTCGTTGTCATAAAGAGCAAGATCCTCTAGGAGAGCCCATGATTGTTCCACACTTAGATCACGTAGCTTACCACCGGCCGATTGGTCAATGGTTTGCCTTGTGGAGAGATTGATATGGTCATAGAAGATTTGGACTTGGAGCCAAAGTTCTATGCCATGGTGAGGGACTTTTTGGAGTAAGTCCTTGAATCGAGTCCATGCCTCGTAGAGAGTTTCGCCTTGACGTTGTTGGAACATCAAGATATCATTCCTTAGCTTGGTAGTTCTTCCCGGTGGGAAAAACTGAGCAAGGAAACGAGTAGTGAGATCGTCCCAAGAGGTGATGGATCCTGCGGGTTGACGTTCTAGCCACTGACTAGCTTGGTCCCGCAGAGAGAATTGAAAGAGACGCAATCGGGTCGTCTCTCGAGTGGCAACATCAAGGTCTATAGAATCAACGATTTTAAGAAAGTCCTTGAGATGTTGATTAGGATCTTCAGAACGAAGTCCATGGAATGCGCATCCGCTTTGCACCAACCGGATGGTGTCGGATCGCAAGGGTGTGATATTGGCTCCTTGAGTGAGCTCAATGGTGTTTCGATAGCCATGGTGGCTAGGACGGGAATACTCTCCTAAAGTACGGGCTCTAGGAGGTGGTGGTGGTGGTGGGTTGTTGGGATTAAGGATATTACCATCTTCCATGATGTCGAATGGTAATGGTTACGAACAAAGAAACGAAGAAAATAGATAGACTAAAGAAAACCTAGAAAAAGAAAATAAAAATCTCACTAGAAAGGAATCTAGTGAGTAGACCTAATAGAAATAACAATTCAACCTAAACAATAACTATTCCCCGGCAACGGCGCCAAAAACTTGATGCGTGGTTTTGCAACCTTACAACAGGTTTTACCTCTCGAGGGATCTCAAGAGGCTTACAACCCCACCAGGCAGTGTACCTGACCGATGTAGTATAGTGTAGTGGTAAGTACGGGGGATTGATCGTTCTCCACAGGGAATAGTGTTCGTTAGGTATGAAAGACTACTCTAATAGGTCTAAGGGTTGAGGAAGATTCTTTTTTATGTTTTTATATTTTTTTGAAAGTAAGTAAAATCTCGGTTTTGAAGGAGTGGGCGGAATTAGTTGCTAATCAACTAACCCAAATTACTACAAATGCAAATAAAATAAATAACTGAAAATAAAATGTTGGTGAAAACTTATGTGTAGAGAAATGTGTTTACCATCTTCCATGATGTCGAATGGTAATGGTTACGAATCATTTGATTATGAACCTTTGATATGATCTATTTGAACTTTGATTTGAACCTTTGCTATAAACCCTATGCTATGATTCTTAATTTGAACCTTGACTTGAACCTTGATATAAACCTTGATATGATATACTTGAAATGGAAACTTGACTTGAACCACTTGATATGAAACTTGAACTTGGACACTTGATACTTGATTTGACCCTTGATCCACAGTTTGAGACTACGAGCCACCACTTGTATACTAGGCATGAGGGTTTCATGTCCTTGTCATTGATGCACCGATGGCATGACTCTAGGGTAGGAGAGTGATGACCTATCCCGTCCCTGACTTGACTTGTTACGTAGAGGAAGTACTTGGCCTGCTGGGGCGTATGGATGCATCCTAGATTTGTTACTTGTTTCGATGGATTTATCATGATATTACTTGTTATATACTTGGTGACTGATGGTGTGTGCGATACACGTCTTTCACAGCTTGGGAGTTAGCTACTCCAACCCTTGAGGCATCCCCTCACATTATACATGGTATCCCGAGGTCACCCCTCCGGATACATGGCTACTTGGTTACTTGATACTTGACTTGATACTTGACTTGACTTGGGCTCGTGGTGGATTACTGTTTTTCTTTACCTTATAATCTTTTACTTTTTCCCTAACTCTTATTATACCTTGCATTGTTTCCCTTACTTCACTATTCCATTATTACTGCTTGTTACCTCTATATCTGTTCACTGGGCTTTTTAAGCTCTGCCGCATTTCTTTTCCTGCGGCAGGTTTTAGTTGGAAGCTGGGTTATGAGTGGAGAGTACTCTGGACTTAGAAGACCTTACTGGCTATTATGGATTAGAGATGACTAGAAGTAGTTACAATTGTAGACTTAGAATTTATTATTGACTTTCCTTTGTAACCTTGTATTTTCAGATTCTTTCCTTTGTAACCTTTGAAATTCATTTTGTATTATTTAGTCATATGCTTATGTTTGCTTTGATATGTCACCATAACGTAATACTTCTACCCTTATCGGGTTGGGGTGTTACACTGTCCCATTGTCACTCCTAACTGTTTTGATCTTAATTTTGAAGTAGTTTTCTACATAGGAGTGAAACATTTTGATGTATCATGTATCTCATTATCAGTGCAAACGATATATTAATCTAAACCATTCTAACACCAATCATCTTAGGTAGATGATTATGTTGTTCAAAAGGTTTGTTAGAACTTGTCTTCCCAATGACAACTTGGAAGAAGTCATTTTATGTGTCAGTCAACGAACGAATCTCGTTCTTGTTAGTTTGATTGATTGAACAATTACACCTTAGGTTGTCGGTCGGGTTGTGACACTCAAGTGTCTTTGAATTGCAATATGCATTCTTCTTTTTGTGTCGCTCAACTTTCTTGGGCTTTCTTTTTGGTCTTTATCCTTTTGGCACACTTTCATCACGTGTCTAACTTCTTGCACACTTTGATATGCTCATCAAAAAAATTTTTTTTTTTTTTTTTTTTTTTTTTTTTTGCTATGTTCTTAACATAGTTTAACCCTTGCATGTCTTTCTATGTGTATTATATCCCTATAATATTGCTCCTATTCTTTTATATATTATGTTGCACGAAGCTAAACCTTGTTGTAGGAAAAGCCTTTGTAAGAATTTGATCCATGGATCCGTTAGATACTAAGGTAAATAAATAAGGGGATTCAATCACCATAGGGGAGCATTGAGCTAGGGGGAGCTCGGGGGTATTTGAATACATAGCATAGAGTCGTCTTTATAAGTGGTGATAGAAGACTTCACTGGGATGATGCAAGCTCGCCTTTTTGGGAAGAAAGGATAGTAGTGTAATAAGGAGGAGTAGAGAGTGAATTCAAGGGAGAGCTCGAGGCAACTACCTTTTTGCTTCGACAAAATGGGGAGAAGGGAGTGTAAACAGGTGACTTTTATATTTTACTATGTGTTACGGTTTACATATTTGTCATCATCAAAAAGGGGGAGATTGTTAGTGCAAATATTATGATATTTAAACTAAACGGTTTCTTCGGTTTTAATAATGACAAACATGTAACTTGTAATGCATAACGTAAAATGTGCAAGTTACTTGTAAACACAAATCATCAATGCATAATTACATCAACACCTCTCGACGTCTCAAGTATGCTTCAACAAAGTCGTAGATTTCCATCCCGACGTAAATCACCCGAGGTATGGACAAACAAATCTACTACTTGACAAATGATCAAAGGATTATATTTTTCTCTAAACTTCACATTTTTAATGTGACAAAACATTTTTTCAAAAATACATGTTACAAATTATTTTTGGATTAAAAAGAATTGTTTTATTTTGAAAAATAAGTTTAAAAATCCCAACATCCATTTTTCTCCCCAAAACAGCTTCAAACATTCCCAAATAAACCTTCCCAACTAAAAATAAACGAAGGAGCGTCTACGGTACCACTA
Source organism: Artemisia tridentata subsp. tridentata (assembly GCA_021014915.2). Lineage (NCBI taxonomy): Eukaryota > Viridiplantae > Streptophyta > Magnoliopsida > Asterales > Asteraceae > Artemisia > Artemisia tridentata. Next base: position 127,494,885 of record CP139509.1, on the reverse strand, counting down.
AAGTACCGACGGTACCACTAAATTTAGTGGTGCCGTCTGACAATTAGTGGTGCCGTCCCTCTGTAACGGCTAGTTTTCTCCTTGCCTATAAATAGTGGACCATTTTACACTTCCAACTTGATTTTTCCAGTCAGTTTTCTCTGGTCTAATCCCTTCTTATTTAGATCACTTTCTTTGATCATTTAGAGAGTCTTAGTTTGTTTAAGAGTGATCCAATCATCCAACCAAGTGATCCTCTTCATTCCTCTTCTAGTGCAAGAGAAGAACACAAGGTATCAAAGAAGATACAAAGTGTTGTAGTTGTAGGTAGAGCACTTGTAACACTTGTTACATACTTGTTGTATCTTGTATACATCAAGTTCGTCTTTCTTTTGAGAGTTTGTGAGAGAAGATCATTGTGATCTTATAGAGATATTGAATATCTCTTGTAGCTTGTGAGCTAGTGTGTTGATCAAGGGTAGATTGAGTCAAGTGAGGGTTGATCATTGTGATCTTGTGAGATCTTGGAGATCTCTTGAAGCTTGTGGGCTTGTGTATTGATCAAGTGGATCAAGGGTAGATCGAGTCAAGTGGGTATAGATCATTGTGATCTTGTTGAGATCTTGGAGATCTCTTGTAGCTTGTGGGCTTGTGTATTGATCAAGTGGATCAAGGGTAGATCGTGAGTAGATCGTGTGGATCGTGGTAGATTGGTACTAGCTAAGATTAGTACTCGACATTTAGCTTAGTGTCGGAAATAAGGATAAGCGACGTTGTACGGTTTTCTCCGCCTGAAGGGAGCTTGTTGATTAGTGAAGTAACTCTCGAGTTGGGTACTCGGGGAGTGGAGTAGGGCGAAGAGGAGCTTCGTGACCGAACCACTATAAATCATCGTGTCCGGTTTGTGCCTTCTTACTTATCTCTTTACTTTTATTTTATTCTTTATCGCTTTATATTTATATTTGCATTGCGTTTATGTTTGTGTGGTTTGTTGCTTATAATATGTTGATTATGCTTGTGTCATGATTTGATTGTGTTTGTGTTGTAGTTTACTTTATACCATCTATAGATGTTGTATGATCTTTGTCGACACTTTTCATATTACGTCACACTCGATCGGGTGTTTGACACAAAAAAAATTTTAAGTTTTTAATGAAAACGTATTCAACCCCCCCCCCCTCTACGGTTTCCACAAATGTGTCTTGTGTTTGTTTTCCATTAGGGAGTGTGACATATATTGGATATTTGCAAAGTCTAACATTGTGCATTGAGGTTAAGGTTATACAAATATGGTTTGTGGCACCACTATCAACAACCCAAAGATATATCTGATTTAGCATGGTAGATCCTACTAGTCTGTAAGAACTGCAAGTAATGTAAGAGATCATGAGTTTAGGTATACCTGCTGAGTTAAATGTGCCCAAACCACTTGAATCCTTGGTATTTTGCTGCATGAGTAGCATCATTTGGTTCAGCTGGTTCTGTAGTTGATCCATCCTAGCATTCATAGCCAAGTCATTCCCATTTCAGGTACTGAGTGAGTTGGTACACTTGATCCAAATTGATTATCCTGAGTAACTGATGCATTAGGGGCTGTTTGGGCTAAGTTGACAGTTTTGAAATTTGCCCTTTGGTTTGGTGGTTTATATTTTCCATGAAGTGGGTAACCAATTAGGTAGCCAACCAGTTTGTAACATTCTTCACCAGTATGTCCTTCTTTACCACATATCACCCCTTTCTTGAAAGAACTCCTTTTGACTGTGGATTCACTTTGACCTTGACATTGTGATTTGTTTGAAGATCTCCCTGAGTGAAATTCCTGTTGATTCTTGAATTGTTGTAATAGGCTAATCTTGTGTTGTTTGAGTGGGCTGATAATGCTGCAGTAGTTGTGGATTGAGGAGTATAACCTTCCCTTTGCTTTTCTTCTTGTCTGATCATGCCATAAGCTTTAGCCACATTAGGCATTGGTTGCATTAACAAGATTTGACCTCTAACATTAGCATAGCATTCATCTAACCTCATAAGAAACTGAATCAACCTCTTCCTCTGATCTCTCTCACCATTAATTCTACCATTTTCACATGAGCAAACACAAACACACATGTATGGTGCTTCTAAAGCATCACATTCATCCCATAGGCCTTTCAATTTGTGATAATAAGTTTCAATTGCACAGTTGTTTTGCTTCAATTGCACTAAATCATTTGTGATTTGAAAGATTATGTGTCCATCAAGTTGGGAGTAATGTTCTTGTAACTCACTCCATAAACCAGCAGCAGTATTCACAAAGTTTAAAGAATTACTTATCTGTTCAGCAATGGTGTTCAAGATCCAAGAGATAACCATATCATTTGTTCTTTCCCATAATGCCCTCAATCTTGAGTCTGTGTTTGGTTCACCATATTCACCAGTAACAATCATTAGCTTATTTTTTGCATTCAATGCAATCATCATTGATCTTCTCCATTGACCATAGTTGTCTGAACCAGTCAACTTCTTTGAGATAAGATGATCATTCTGATGTAGGAATACTGGGTGGTTTGGTGAATTTGGATCATTATCATTCAAGATTGTGTGTGTGTTTGTTGTGTGAGTTGTATTGTTATTGTCTGAGTTTGGTGAGTTTGATGCCATTTTTGATTGATTGTGACTGAATTAATGAGATAGTGTGATGATCTCTTATGACAGATGGAGTTGTGATGATGAGATGATCAGAAAACTGTTTGTTTGATTGATTTTAGAGAATAATGGTGGTTAGTGGTGGTTTGTTACGGTGGTGATAGTTTGTTATGATGGTTTGTTAGGGTGATAAGTGGTGGTTTGTTGTAACTGAGTTAGTTATGACTTAACTAAATTGTGATGATGATGGTAGAGTTGGATCATGCTCTGATACCATAATGAAAAGTGAAGGGAAAGATATTATTGCAACTCAATCAAAGTGATTCATTACACTGTTGGTCCTATTTATACACTTTACAATCAAAATAAGAAAAGGCGGGAAAAGCAGTTATTTCTACTCTGCTTGTTGACCAGCGTTGACTAAGCTACAAAATGAGAGTAAACTATATACAATTGCTTCTAATTTATATACAGAAACTAATAAGCTAAATCACATGGCTTCACAAGCCTGTAAACACTTCTTGTGATGTTGGTATTGAGATGACAATGTAACAGTGTTGATGGTATGTCCAATAATATCAAAGAATAGAAGAGAATTATTTATTTGACAACTATGATTTTCATTAATGAATGATTCGGTATTTAAATTGTATAAACCCTAACTTGTATCACAAGTCGAATACAAGATAAACTCCCAAAACAAAGATACTTTCCTAGATAATGACTCACATGACTCTTTCTTAACATGACTCGAATACGAGTAAATAAAAGATAGTTATCCAAAGGCGTATCATTCCCCACTCCTTCGGAAATCACCTTGTCCTCAAGGTGTTGCTTTAAAATCTCACCTCATGTAGTTCCAGGATCCTACACCTTCACTTGTAGTTCACCCTCTTTTGGATTATAAGAAAACGGCATAAAGTGCATCAAAAAGAGTTGCCAAGGCTGTCCATAATTTGCATGACTGGTGTCCAAATTTAGCCCGCCATATACAACTTTATTTTGCCCAACTTGAATGACAACATAAAACTTTGATTTCATCCACACGAGAGGCACCTCATCTCTTTTCTTTCTCTTAGTGGTTTCTAGTGGAAGTGGTTCAACAGTAGTTTTAGGTGGCGTTGTCAACAAAGGTAGTTTAACGACGGTTGTAGGTTTCTGGTTTTGCGATCCGCTGTTGCTACTACTCGCTTTGTTGCTGAAAGAAGATGACCGCTGATCCTCAAAACGTGCTTCTATTATGCGGGCCAAGGGTAAGGCTTCTCCCAAAGTTGTAGGATTCAACCTCAACAGTTCCCAAAGTTGTAGGTCCGTGAAGCGTGCTTCCGTTGCACGAGCTAATGAAAAAGCTTCGCCTAAAGTTGTGGGGTTTGACCTTATGTGACAAACGGTAAATTTCCAACCGATATTTTAATAATAAACGTTAATTTGTTAATACTTAAATGTCTGATTAAGCATTCATGAGCTTGCATAACTAATTCGGGAAGCAAACCCACGCACTGTGGCTTACAATAACTCATTACATTGTTTATTTTATCAGAAAATGTGAACATTTCGTTTTCTGACTATTACTGAGTATTCACGTATTAAAACGAGCTCACACGCGTACCGACACTACATTAGTAACAGCATAAATCCAATAACTATTATTCGGAGTCGACAATTTTGTTTTTATATCATTTTTATAAAAACGTACTCAAAAATGACATTTTTCGCGCTCACGATAACCTAGAAAACACTAAATTCTTCCGGAGCTCAGCAAAACACGTGGTACACCTAAATCCCCACAAATGTTATAAAAACCAAAATTTAAAAACTTACTTTTTAATTAAACCGACCCACCAACATTATTAAATCACAAAAAAAAAAAAAAAAAAAAAAAAAAAAAAAAAAAGGATAAAACGTTTTCTTTTTATCTTCTTATCCCTACATACACGCTCCTCTCTCTCCCTCCTGCCGTCACCTCCCTCCCCCACCCCTGAACATCAGATCTGAGTCATCATCGATGACAACTAAAAACCAAACGGTCCCTAGCGTCCTTGAAAACACACAGGTCTGGATCCTTTTGTCTAAACATCAAAGTCAACCCATCGAGACAAGAAGATGATGAAGCTTGAGGGCGATAGTATCCCCTTTTGGCCATGGCGCGTCTGTTAACGAAGAAAGAAAGGTCAAACCTTCCTTGCTTATTATTTTCTTATAACCCCAATCGGTCCACAAGTGAACCACAAGTCAAACAACACACAAAAACAAAAGGAGAGCTGCGGTGGGATTGCTTGCTTGGAACGGATTTGGGTTATTGATTTCTTTGGTCTCCTTGTTAAATCGACTATCTTTCTAAAAATATTGTAAGGATTCTGAAATGTATTTCATTCAATTTTATGGTTTGCTTATACTTTTGATGTTGTTGTTATAATCTTGTTTTGGGTTTCGTTAAATCGAATCGGTGTTTATTTTATCATCCATACGATTTTCTATATTCTTGGTGATGTTGTTTTGTGTGACATATTAAAACTGAGGAAACTAAAAATTGGATTGATATTGGCTTGGTTTTGGAAGTGCTTAAGTGATTTCTCATTTGCTTATGTTGACTCTCCTATTTTGGTCTTACAATTTGCGTTAACCGTAACGTCTTTTTTATTTAATCAATCAGTTGTACAAGCATAGTGAAGCCTTTCTGTAGCGTTAATCTTGTGTTGTTTCGGTTTTACGGTTTAAACGATTTGGTATAAGATGTTAAGCCTTGTGTGACGTAAATCTTGGTTAAATACATGCGTGTTATTAATTTTGGGTTGCGGTTGAGTTTTGGTTACCTCGATTGCTCACTTACGATGCGTATTAGTCCTTGTCCTTGTAAGAAGTTGTGTCAGATTTGACTCTGGATTGAAACCCACTGTGGCCGAACCACAATGGTGAATCTTGTTATGTTCTAGTCATGTTTTGGTTTTGGTTGTCGAGAAGGACTTAGCCATATTGTATACGTCTAGTGCCGTTTTGTTAAACTAAGCCTTGGCTAAAAATTTAGGTGTGTGTCCTGTGGCTGTAGTGTCGAACCTAACCAGTAGCCCTAACGCGAGTCCAACGAGGTAACGTTTGGTTTGAGTCGTGTCGCGAGGACAAGAGCATTCGGGTTCCTTTTGCTTGGTCACCAGAGCTCGACATAGGAACGATGGTTTATTCGCCTTTGTATCAAAATAAGTTCGAAAGAAAGAAGAAACAGCAAACCTGTTATCAAAACTTAGAGTGTAGGTTGTGTTAGTTTAGTTTGTTGTCGGGCCGAAGCCCACTTAAATAAAATTGGGTGCGTTTGATTTCTATTACACCAAAGCAGATTGTGATATTTTTATAATCTAATAAGATGTGTGTACCATGTATTTATGTACTTGAGTTGTTATCCTTTGGGTGTCGAACCAAGTTATATGTTCACTTTGGCTTATTCACGACTCGTTCTCAACCCACTCGACTTACTCGGTCTCGACATAAATTCACGACATACTCCAAATCTATGTAACTCGTTTTATAAACGGATTAAAAAAATATGTGTCTTATAATCAAAACTCAACATTGTCGCACCATTAAAAACTATAAGTTTAGATTTCAACTCAAACTAATGAAAATAAATTCTAACTTATTTTTAAGACTATTGATTAATATTCCTTAATCTAGTTTATTTAAACTTAATGAATCGCAATTTGATTTTAATAACTCATTTGAGCCTAATGTTGAAGCAATTTCTTGCAACCGCTTCAAACAAATAAAGAGAGTCTTCCGGTTGAACTCAGCTAGGGTTCTTCCGGCAGGCTTGGGTGTTGACCCTTTCGGTTATTGGAGATCCTCCGGATATCTGCACACGACAGCACACGTTAGGCTCGCCCCGGGTGTTATCCCAGGACCCACCTCCGGTGTGAGAGTAAGTATTTGGTATTCCGGAAGGGCTATAAAGTATAGTAAGAAATAAATGCAGGTTGTATGTTAGTTGAGAGTAGTAAATGAGCTGAGTATTTATAGTACTCAGCCTCGATACCTGGAATGGCGGCGCCGCATTTTCAGGGAACATGTCCCCGACATAATCCCGTAAATCCTGGGGCGGTGGCGGCGGTGTCTGCAGCTGCCATCTGTCAATAGGTAAATGCCACCTGTCTTATTGCTTACAGTGATATTGGCCGGAAGGGTCATGTGTCTTCCGGTAGGTCCGGACGGATGTGCGTCGTCCGGATGACCGGTCGACGTAGGCCGTTCGGACACATACGTCAACATGTCCCCCCCAGTATTGCATTATCGGTTGAAGATCGATGATGTAATACTTAAGGAATACTTTTATACCTTTTGTCAAGTGCCTTCCGACACACACATGTGATGCCGGTATTGTTGTTAGCAAAATATTAACGTAATACTTCGAAGGGTATCTTGTGACCTTCTGGCCCAGATCATTCGGACTAATGCTGTAGTTTCTTTTTGGTTTGGCCGATGGTTTAATACTTTAAGAGTTGTCCTTGACGTGACATGGTTTTGATGTGCAGAAGCTATCATTGTACCTCTCCCGATCCTCTATTGGTTTACAACGTTCTTCTTACAGTTCAGATTAGTAACTGTCTTTTGCTTGTGTCCGCTTGGCCTTATCTCCCGGGGGTTCCGATTTGCCGAAGACCGTCGGTTTCCTCTTTGGAGATCCATTGTTGTTTTTTCTCGATGGGCCAGGGTGTGCCGATAGTATGATATTTCAAACAAATTGTGGGTTCTTGTTAGATCCTCCCGAAGGATATGCCGTTAGGTTAGAACATGTATGCACTGGTTTGACCGGGAGTTGTCCTTTATTTACAATTCCTCATTATTTTATGGTTATTTAATAGAGATCTTAACTGAGAAGTGTTGACACGTGCGCGCGTGCCCAACACATGCGTTGAGGCGTTGCCACGTCAGCATCTTGCTAAATGTGACATCCCACCTTCTGCGTTCTTCCTATAAATAGGGCTACTGGTGTGTGTTTTTGACTACCGCAATTCCATATTTTCAACTGAGACGCCTTCCGGTATTGCTTTTCGAACGATTGTTGTAAGCCAGCTCGTGTCATTTTGCCCGTTCGATTTCCACACACTTGTCCTCCGTCTAAAAAAGGTGCGTTTCGGTTCATGCATTTCGGTTCACGCATGTATTGTTTTTACTTTTGTTTGGCCGCGTCCCTCTTCCCCTTGGTCAGACCATGTCGGTTCTGCCCAGGGTATGACGATGGATTAATCGCCGAATGATGCCATTGGTTTGTACTTGGAGTGTTTTACTAGGGGTGGTTTCGTTATTTTAGCTGTACTTTGGCCAGCATGTATGCGCAAAATCTTAACCGTTCGATGTTTTTGTTTTTGCAGCTATCACAATGTCTCAATACTTAAGGAAGCCCAAGGTTAGAAAGGATGTGCCCGTGATCCAGAAGGATCAATCCTCCGAAACGCACACGGCCGCTTCCGCTGCCTCCCAAGCCGCCATCCCGGAGGAGACGGTCGAAACGACAAGGGTCGAAGTGTCTGACCCAAAGGTTATGGAGGCCAGGAAAAGAAAACAGGACCAGAATGTCGTCCGGCCCATATCTCAGTCCCAAACACAGGGGACTAAATTCCGTCTTCATCCTGACTCGTCAGGTGGTGGTACGTTCCGAGAGATTAAACGAAGTAAGCCAAATGAGGGAGCCGGTATGGCGGGTCCAAAAGAAAGCGTCAGTGCTTCGGGCGCAAGAAAACAGCCGGAGGGACCCAATGCTTCGGCCGAAAGAAAACAGCCGGAGGGGCCCAATGCTTCGGCCGGAAGAAAACAGCCGGATATCCCAGGAGGTATCGGCGGAGGCTCCGCGTCGGAGACCACTGGTGCTGGTAAGTTCTCTTTTTTATGTTTAAGAAGTGTTGATCCCTGTCCCTTGCCTTCGTTCCGACAATGGTTGTTACTTGACTTTATTATTCTTCCTTGTGGGAAATGCAGGAGGTTCGTCCGCTGCTGCTCCCGATCGCGGGAAAGACAAAGTGACTGATGAAGATGACTCGGCGTCTTTGCATGTGCCGATGTGGAAAGTGCGCAAGGATGACCGTCTGGACAGCTGGGAGGTCTGTCGGGACTTGATGCTGAACCTACCGACTCCGAAAGAAGAGTCGTTTTTGGAAGGTTTGGGGGATGCCGAGGCCGCTCAAAGGGCCTGGAGACTTTTAGGTATGGGGGCCGCTGCCCAGTCGAACTTGTTGCTTCGGTTCGAGGGCCTTCTTCATGACCACAATGAGTTGTATCGTGTTCACCAACATTGCGGAAACCTCGGAAAGAACGGGGGTGAGCTTAAACAGCTGAGGGTTGAGCATTCTACTTGTATGGTGAGAGAGTCGGAGCTGATGGGATAGGTGAAGGATTTGGAGAAGTTGGTGGAGGACGAAAGGTTGGCCGCGGCGGAACGAATCAGTGCCTTGGAAGCTGATTTGGAAAAAGCTAAGGTTAACCTGGGTGAGGAGGTGAAGGACAATCTGGCCCTCCGGGAGCAAAAGAAGGATCTTATTGCCCGAGTGGGTCGCACTGAAGGGGATAGGTTCAGGGTTGTTAAGGAGGTCCTCCCGGAGGTCGTTCGTCGACTATTGGGCAGTTATGAATATAAGGAGCATTTGGCGGGACCTTTCAGCTTGTCCTCGCAATCCGGCTTCATGGAGGGCGTGGTTGTGGGCCGCACGCCGGAGGAGGTGGCCGCTGTCTTGGCCAAGACGGAAGATCTGGATGCAGATGCGGCCAAGAAGCTCGACCCATTGTATGATGGGTTGTTCACCGCAGAGTATCCGTACATCAAGAAGGTTAGCAGCTCCTACCTTAAGTCTCTTGATGAAATCCTGCAAATCTTCCCCGATCCTGAACCAGCTCCTTCTCCGAAGAGCCTAACTGCCGATGCCGCCGAGGGGTCATCTTCCGGGGCTCTTAAAGCCGGGGTTGCTAATGTCGAGGGTTCAACTGTTGGAAGGGATGAGTCGGCTCCTTGAATACCCACACAATTTGATTCAATTTGGTGTTGTAAGGCCTTCGAGCCAAGAACAATATTTTTATATCCGGATGACTGTAATAATTTATGACAAATAATTCGTATGGCCTATTCGTTTGTATATATTTATGACTGTTCCATATTTCATATGTGCCATGCTTCATGTTTCGTGTTATTATTTGCTTGCTTCTGTAGTGCTTCTCTTTTTTGGTTTGTTGGTTTCAGTGTTACCTTGGAAGTAGGATTTTATATTTCGGTTGACATGATGGGGTGTTCTATCGGAAATTTGAACGAACCTGTCGGATTTGTGGACTTGCGATTATCAATGGTTGCCTTGTCCTACTTCCCCCCTTTTTTTTTCTTCATTATTTTTATTATGTGTGGCACTGCATGTGGAATGGAATGGGACAACTTGGATCTTCAAACGTGGTGCTGCTTTAGTTTGTTCGTCCAATTTTGGACTTCTTACGGGTTAGCTTTATTTCCAAACGTGGTGTTGCTTTAGCATATGGATCTATCTTTATTTTCCTTTATCTTCTTTCGACCCCCGACACATGCCGGACAATTGTTGTCGTTCGGCCTTTGCCTGATTTATGAATCGTATCACTTGCCTGTTACTGCCTTTGCCATTTGCATAGTTTCGGAAATATATATTTACGTTGGAGCAACACTCTTATGATTACGAACGTATAGCACTTGTTTGTTATTACCTTTACTATTTGCATGGTACCTCCTTGAACATTGACCACAAAAATCTCCGGAGGGGGCCAGCCTCTCGGAGGGATCACTCTTCACTTATGTTCAAGGTATGACACACGATTCAGCTTTTCCGCAAGGATCATGGCAACCCCTTTCCGGGTATCAACCATCTTTGGACATTGACCACACACTCCCCGGAGGGCGCGAACCTCTCGGGGGGGCCATTTTCTAATTATGTCCAGAAAACAATGAACATTGATCACTAATCTCCGGAGGGCACGAACCTCTCGGAGGGACCACTCTCTAATTATGTTCGAGATATTACAGGTGGTTCAGCCTTTCCGCCAGGATTATGGCAACCCCTTTTCGGGTATCAACCATCTTTGGACATTGACCACACACTCCCCGGAGGGCGTGAACCTCTCGGGGGGGCCACTTTCTAATTATGTCCAGAAAACAATGAACATTGATCACTAATCTCCGGAGGGCACGAACCTCTCGGAGGGACCACTCTCTAATTATGTTCGAGATATTACAGGTGGTTCAGCCTTTTCGCCAGGATTATGGCAACCCCTTTTCGGGTATCAACCATCTTTGGACATTGACCACACACTCCCCGGAGGGCGTGAACCTCTCGGGGGGGCCACTTTCTAATTATGTCCAGAATGTCACTAGTATTCTTGAGATGTTCCTCAGAAATATTGCCTCCCTCCAATGGCGGGGTAACTGCATTTAATATTAAAAATAGTCAATATAGGGTCTTTTTGAGAAATCACAAGCATTTCAAGGAGGTATTGTGGGAAAACTGCCCCCCTTCAACGGTGGGGAACTGCATAACTGTATTTCATTAGAATAGTTAACATCAAACCCTTTCGGGCGTTACAAGAGGTACAAAGAACTCTATTTATGTGAACACATTTTTTTTTATATCAGTCGCCCGTCCTGCTCTCGGCGCTTTTCTGCCCCTCTCTTCTCGACTTGTGTGTTCTCATACGGTAAACTTCCGGCCTTTTGAGAGGCTCATGCCTCTGGCGGATGGCGTTCCTATAGGTTTTGCTTCCTTGATGTGCGACATTACCTGTCTTAAGTTACGAAAGTATTTGTGTTTCTTCCGTTAGCTTGCATATAATCGTAGATAGAATAAAATAGTAAAGGTATTCCAGTGGTTATTTCGTATTGACAATTACCTGAGTTGCTACTCGTACCTTGGTGAGTCCGTCAGGGACTTCTCGATCACCACCCCGGTTCGACTTCCTACCGTCCCTTCTTCCAACGATGGGTTCTTTCTTTTGCTCATGCGGCATGTCTCCTCGCTTTTCCGCCGGTGAATGAGCTCTTTCCCCGATTTCTCGTTGTCTTGCAACAGGCTCCTCCCTCGTACCGGGATGCTCTCGTACTTTTGTCCGAGTGGCCAATGTTGCTATGCCGCCCGGTGTGGGAAATTTGATCATCGAATGGACAGTTGAAGGTACGGCCTGTAACTTCTTCAAACCGATGCGTCCCAGTATGGCATTGTAGGGGGAAGGCGAATCGATTACGGCAAATTCCAAGTTGACTTTTCGGGACAATTCCTGGCTTCCGAAATAGACTTCCAGGTCTATCACCCCTCGTGGTCTAATGGGTTTTCCCGTGAATCCCATCAAGATTGTGCTAACCTCCTTCAATCGTGTCCTGACCGCTAGATCCAGGCACTCGAATTGGTGCCCGTACATTATTTCCATCGAGGCACCCGGGTCAACGTAGACCTCACGTATTTTCCTCCCCCCAGCTTCAATTTCGATTACCAGCGGTTCCTCTGACATTTTCTCCGGGAAGATGGCCGAAAAACTTATCGGCACGTTCATCCATTCTTCTATCTCCGTTTCTTCCGTTTTCCGAGAGGTCCTAAAGCCTTGGATCATATTGATTACTTTCCCTTTATTCCCTTGGTTGTTACCCCCTTGGTTAGTTTTCCTTCCTTTCCTGAGGTCTTTCACCAGATGGTCCAGCTTCCCTGTACTCAACGCAGTTCTTAACTCCTCCCTGAGTTGCCAGCAGTCGTCAGTGAAATGTCCTTTCTCCCTGTGATAGTCGCAATACCTGTCCTCACAATCCTTCTGTGGCTTTCCCTTCGTTGGAGGAGGCTGCGGTAATCTCAGCTGGTGCTCTGTTGCCAATATTTCCTTCGGTGTCTTGGTAAGGGTGTCCAAGTCGATTGGCCTCGTATCATTTCGGCGGACATCAGTTCGGCGAGGGTCGATCCTCCCAGCGTTCCCGTACCTTGGGGCGATATAAGGTGCATAGTAATCGTTTCTTCGTCCTTTAAATCCGACCTTAGGGCTGTTCCGGCGGTAATCTCCAGCAGGGGGTTTTGACTGGTAGTCGCCCTTGTTTTGGTACGGGTTAGGCCGAGATTCCGTTCTCTCTCCTTTTGGCAATTCTGTCGTCCGGAAGGCCTCCTCGGACCGAACAAAATCATCGACCCTTTCCAACATCTCATCAACGGTCTTAGGAATCTTATCTGAGAATTTCTTGGCCAACTCTGGGCAGTGATGGCCATTCAAAAATGACCCGATTTGCATAATTTCCGGGGCGTCCGGGAAGTTGTTGGCCTCGCAAATCCATCTTTCCTTAAAGTCCGTAAGGCTTTCGTTCGCCTTTCGATGAATTTTATTGATCTCTGTTAGGTCCTTGGTGCTTATCCTTAACGTACTAAATCTGTTCAAAAACCTCTTCTGAAGCTCGTCCCAGCTATCAATGCTCCCCGTCGGGAGTTTATCAAACCATCCCCTGGCTTTCCCGTCCAGGGTTTGTTGGAACATTCGACACCATACGGGCATGGGCCACTCTTCATGATTTCCTGCTCCAGTGAAACGATTGATGTGGTCATCCGGATCGGTGGTTCCTTGGTACGGTTTCAGATTCGTCGGTATTTTGTGCTTGGGGGATGAAAACTCTATGATCCTTTTCGTGAACGGGCACTTGATCATTTCCTTGAATGGTTTGCTCAGATCGTCATCCGCCTTTTTTCCTTTCCCGTAGCTCGAATCATCATCCGCCTTTTTTCCTTTTCCGAAGGGCGACCCTCCGACATCTTCTTCCTCCGAATTTTCATACTCATCGTCGAGCCTCAGCATTCCGGGGCTCACCAGGTTGCGATTGCCTGGTTGTTTGAATAGTTCTTTCAAGGCCGAAAGATGGCCCGCGATTAAGGCTTGAGCATCTGGAGGATCTTGGTTTCCTCCAGCTCCTCCGGCTTCCCCCGTGTTCCGGACAGGGGTGAAGAGGGGTGTAGTACTCGTCGTCTCGAACGTCCCAAACGTTGGTGCAGGACCTGTCATTCCGAACCTCAGGTAGATCGAGCGGAAGGTCCCACGGATGGCGCCAATTTGTTGAAGCAATTTCTTGCAACCGCTTCAAACAAATAAAGAGAGCCTTCCGGTTGAACTCAGCTAGGGTTCTTTCGGCAGGCTTGGGTGTTGACCCTTTCGGTTATTGGAGATCCTCCGGATATCTGCACACGACAGCACACGTTAGGCTCGCCCCGGGTGTTATCCCAGGACCCACCTCCGGTGTGAGAGTAAGTATTTGGTATTCCGGAAGGGCTATAATGTATAGTAAGAAATAAATGCAGGTTGTATGTTATTTGAGAGTAGTAAATGAGCTGAGTATTTATAGTACTCAGCCTCGATACCTGGAATGGCGGCGCCGCATTTTCAGGGAACATGTCCCCGACATAATCCCGTAAATCCTGGGGCGGTGGCGGCGGTGTCTGCAGCTGCCATCTGTCAATAGGTAAATGCCACCTGTCTTATTGCTTACAGTGATACTGGCCGGAAGGGTCATGTGTCTTCCGGTAGGTCCGGACGGATGTGCGTCGTCCGGATGACCAGTCGACGTAGGCCGTTCGGACACATACGTCAACACCTAACAAGCGATATAAAACGGTTTATTAGTCACATACAAAAATTATGACACTTAGTCACCTCGGACAAACTAAATGTATACACGGGTCATGCTCATTTTCATCAATTAACTATGTATATATACTATATATATGTAAACACTTCCCCTTTTTCTGAAGACACTTGATAATCACTCATGATTATCTTACCGTACCTTGCCTTTCGGATATTTTGTCTAACGAATATTTTTCGTCATGAATACTTTACAATTCTATACGTGTGTACGTGTGCACTTCCAATAGCCAATCCTTGCCAACATTTACAAAAACTACTTAAGCTTAAATGCTGTCACACAAGCAACAGTAACATAAATAATTTGAAACTTTTAAACTTATAGAGTCTTAAAATGGAATTGTGAACTAAACTTGCCGTACTAATCTAGGTCGCGTGTCGGTACCGCCCACTTACACTATTTGACTTTACTCTATTCAAATTGTTATTTACTGAGGTGAGTTCATGGCCCTTACTCTTTCTTGTTTTGAAATACTTTTGGGGGAGAATACATGTTTGTTTTTATCTAAATACAATACTTGTTTTACTTGAATATGCTACTTGTTTACTCAAACCATTACTTGCTTTACTTAAATATTTGGTGTTTACTCGAATGCGTTATGCGTTCACATGTTACATACTTGATTCCTCTTACTCATGGACACAAGCACTTTAAACGATTATGCATACTTAACCGAATGAACCGGCCAAACTATAACTGAATGAACCAGCCCAACTGCAATGTACATACATGACCGAATGAACTGGTCACATAACCGAATGAACCGGTCAAACCAACTTTAACTCTTGTGGTCCACATTACTAATTTACTTAAAGGTAAACTTTATTTTCATGACATTGTGAGCGACACAATGGTCACAAAACTTCCTATTGAACTCACATTTCTTTTACACTGAATTGCTATTTATGCAAACCTATGAACTCTGTGAGGACCTGGTTATACACGGTTAAGGTGGTTAAACCTTGTGTCTTTGTGTATGAGATATATTGATTTAATATGATTAAGCACGCGGAATTTACTTAACCACACTTAGAAGGTTATGTATGTTATGGAAATGGAAGAATTATATTTGTTACTTAACAATGAACAAAGAAAGTATTTCACTAAACGATTCAATATTATTCCAAATAATACGAGTGATCTTGTGTTTATCACTAGGGTTACAAAACCTTGAATCTTATACTTCTAGATTTGTAATATGTTATTTTGTTTGTTCTATGTCTTAACAGATATTCACACACATATTCACTAGACTAAGATCTCTTTTATAGTTGCAAAAGATCTTTACAAATTGCTAAAAGTCTTGACCGACTTACTTGGTTAACTTATGCTTATTGGTGTCAGTACATAAGATACAACATGTATCTATGTATACAACTTGTTAACTAAGCACATGGAGTAAGATATTATCTACCGTATATGTTTGACCAAAATACAATAAATATCTTTTCGATCTTATCCTATGAGTCACTGATCAGCAGTACCATATACAACTAGCAGTACCTTCAACTTGAACTAGTAGTACCTTCTTGCTCTAGCAGTACCTTGATGTACTAGCAGTACCTTGATCATGAACTAGCAGTACCTTCGACTTAGAGTAAATTCTAATACTCTAACTTCAGAATATTTAATTCCCAACAATCCTCCCCTAAACATGTGAATCAATTCAAACATGTTTTCTGAATTAAATGAGGACTTGTGAAGATCTTTCAAACACTTCATGAATCTGAACTATTCTTCTTATTCTGAACTCATCTGCCTTGTTCTTCTTTGACTTTAGCAATATCAAAACATTGTACCAAAAGATGGTGCAATTTCCTTGGATGGAGGAATTGTAAGAGGCAATGATTTCAACAAGTGAAATCATCTATCAGCATGCCTTTGCAAGTGATAAACAAACATAATGAACTGAAATTGAAACTTTCCTTCGTTTGATCTAGATAGAACTTTCTCCTTTAGAAATGCTTCATCCCTTCTAGATATTTGATCTGTTCTAATCATTTTCAACCTCTACATCATCATCTTGTATGCTCTTGTCTTCTCCTTCCATATATTGGTTTATTCTTCCTTTTCTGGGCAATTATTTCCTTCTCTGAGATTGTTACCTCCCCTGAAGCAAATAACTTTTGTTTCCTCCCCTTGTTTGGAAGATCTCACTATGTACCTTTGACTGATCCATCAATATGTAACTTTTGTTGTCAGACAATATTGTACATGAAGCCATCAATTCCTTAAGAGTTTAAGTTGTTGTCCTCATCACTTCTAGGTGTGTTAACTCCTATGAGAGGTGAATCAGTGGACATTTTGATTCATAATCCATTAATGAATGGTTTTTCTGAATCCTTGAAAATCCTTTTAAGAAATCATTTAACTTAGTAGTATGTTCATGATTTTAGAATTGAAAAATCATACTACATTCAACCATTTTGAAAGAATCAAGTGTATAACAGACACCTAATCAAAATTTCGGTTTAAAAATAACCTCTGGTTGTGTGAGAACCAATGTATTTCAGTTATCACTAACTGCCTGTGAAAAGATAAATCTATTCAAAAGATTTTCTTGACAGGGTTTCCAGCTCATAGTAGTTGTTACCTCCAACACAAGTGTTAGATTCACTTTCACTAGCTGTTATTTCTATCAGATGTCCTTAGACTAACTCATTATACTTGAAAGTATAAAATGATAGAAATTGAGTTGTATCAGTTACTATCTGATCAACTAAGTCATCAATTCAATGTGAAATATCATAACTAGATTTCAAGAAAGAAGTTTTAAGGAGGTTAAATTCCTAAACTCAGTCCATCATAAATCTACTATGGTCAGCAATTTGATAAGAATTCTGCTGTTCCCATTTCACCTGAAATAACCTTTGTGTTCACATATTCATACCTGAAATAGTTAGTCTAAAACCAAAAGAATAATGTACAAAGTACTTGTCTTGCATTAGTTTAATCATAAAACTAACTGTATGAATAACACAATTCAAATTTTGATATATTAGCAGTACCTTAGAAATCCAGCAGTACCAACAAAAATTTATGTACAAAAACACATCATATTAAAAATTTAAAGATTAAGCATTCCAATACTTGCTATTAAGTACTGAAACCTTGAAACATCAAAAGCTTTTATTAACAGATCTGCAAAATTATGCTCTGAAGCAATTTTAAGAACTTGAATTAATCTTTTCTCAATGCAATCTCTTATAAAGTGATGTCTAATTTCAATGTGTTTTGTTTTAGAATGTTGTACAGGATTTTTAATAATACAAATTGTACTACTATTATCAATATAAATAACAGTGTTTAAGAAATTGTACCCATAATCAAGGAGTTGGTTTTGAAGCCATAGAACCTGACTAGAGCAACTTGCAGCAGCTATATATTCAGCTTCAGTTGTTGAATTTGCCACACTTGTCTGCTTCTTACACTGCCATGAGACAAGTCTACACCCAAGGAATTGACATCCTCCAGTTGTTGACTTTCTGTCTAAGCTAGCACCAGCATAATCACTATCCGAATATGCTACCAAGTCAAAAGGAGATTCTCTAGAATACCATATACCCAACCTTGGTTGACCTTTGAGATATCTAAAAATTCTCTTGACTGCAATTAAATGAGAAACCTTTGGAGTAACTTGAAATCTTGCACATACACAAACAGGAAACATGATATCAGGTCTAGATGATGTAAGATACATCAAGGAGCCTATCATAGATCTGTAACTGTGTACATCTACATTTTCTCCATCTTCATCTTTCAGAAGGTGCTTCTCTGGGTCCATTGGTGTGCTTGCTATTTTTGAATCAGCAAATTGAAATTTTCTAAGTATCTCTGCAACATATTTGTCTTGACTAATAAATATGCCTTCAGATGATTGCTTAACTTGCAAACCCAAAAAGAATGTAAGTTCTCCCATAGAACTCATCTGAAACTTATCTTTCATAAGCTTCTCAAATTCTAAACACATTTCCTTCCTTGTAGATCCAAAGATAATGTCATCCACATACACCTGCACTAACAGAAGATCCTTCTTGTGCTGTTTGATGAAAAGTTTCTGATCAATCTTTCCTCTTTGAAATCCATTGTCTAATAAGTAGGAAGCAAGTGTTGCATACCAAGCTCTTGGTGCCTGATGAAGGCCATAGAGAGCTTTCACTACTCTGTACACTTTGTTTGGATGTAATGGATCAATGAAACCAGGAGGTTGTGAAACATACACCTCTCTTCCAATTTCACCATATAAAAATGCGCTTTTGACATCCATTTGGTAGACTGTGAAGCCTAAAAATGAAGCATAAGCTAGAAACAGCCTAATTGCCTCAATCCTTGCTACTGGAGCATAAACTTCATCATAATCTATTCCTTCTTCTTGTGTGTACCCTTGTGCTACTAGTCTAGCCTTATTCTTGATCACAATTCCTCTTTCATCCCTTTTGTTCTTAAAAACCCATCTAGTGCCAATTAGCTTCTCACCTATAGGTAAATCAGCTAGCACCCAAACCTTTTGAATCTTGAACTGAAGAAGCTCTTCTTGCATAGCCTCTACCCAGCTTGAATCATCTAGGGCTGTAAGAATATTCTTTGGTTCCTTTTGAGAGAGAAAACATACAAATAAACATGAGTTTGAAAGTTCATGTTGTTTTGAAGCATAAAGGGCATCAAGAATCCCTTTTTGGTCTGAAGAGACTAGTTGTCTTCTTGTCTTCACACCAGATTGTATATCTCCTATCACATTATCAAGGGAATGAACTCTGTGAATTCTTGTGTGTGGGGTAGTAGGAACATGATAAGATGATGAAAGATTAGTCAAATCCACTTCATCTTCTTGGAACTCTGCATCTTTTGAGTGTGAAGGACCAGCAAGACCTTCAACTGAACTAACAGTTCCTTCAAATGAACTACCAGTACCTTGAGAAGTACTAACAGTACCTTGCTCTGTTTCAGCAGTACCATCAATATTTAACATATTGAGTTGTTCCTCTGTTCCAACATCTTTTCTTTGAGCCTCAACATCTTCTTTTGCTTTACCATAAGAAGATTCATCATTGTTTGAAGCTAAATCCACACTGGTACTTGACCACAATGGCATAATGACATCAGATTGATCTTTATCTAACTCCACCTCATTTGTTGCTTGTGAACCTGAAAAATTATTAGTTTCTGCAACAACAGGTAAATAATTCATAGAGTTTGTTAGATAATCAAGATCAAATATCCATTTGGGTCCTTGACCTACTACATTGGATTTGTTTTCCTGAAACTCCACATGTAGTTCTTCTTGAACTTTCTCAGTTCTTAAGTTGTAAACTCTAAAAGCTTTGCTAACAAGAGAATATCCAACTAAGAAACCTTCATCTGCTTTACCATCGAATTTTCCTAAATGGTCTAAGGTATTGAGAATTGTCACATGACATCCAAAAGGTCTAAGAAATCCTATTGCAGGAGTTCTACCATTAAAGAGTTCATATGATGTCTTATTATGAGGCTGCACAACTAAAACTCTATTTTGAACATAGCAAGCAGTGTTAATTGCCTCTGCCCAAAAGATTATAGGTAGCTTAGAATCAGCTAACATTGTTCTAGCAGCTTCAATTAGTGTTCTATTCTTTCTTTCAACCACTCCATTCTGTTGTGGTGTTCTAGTAACACTATATTCTCTCCTAATACCTTTTTCTTTGCAGAAATCATCCATAACTCTATTTCTAAACTCTGTCCCATTATCACTCCTAATGACTTTTACTTTCTTGCTTACTTGGTTTTCTATCAGTGTAATGAATTCCTTAAGAATGCTTGATGTCTCATCCTTAGTGGCTAAAAAGAAAACCCATGTAAATCTGCTATAGTCATCAGTTATAACAAGACAATATTTTTTATGTTGTATACTCCTTACTGAAACTGGTCCAAATAAGTCCATATGCAGCATAAACAATGACTGATTGATATAGTTAAAAATTTTGGGCTTACAAGTGGCTTTGTGTTGTTTGCCTTTTAGACAAGCAATGCATGTTTGATCATTTTCAAATCTTTTATGAGGTAAACCTCTTACCAAACCATTCTTAACAATTTTATTTATGGTTTTGAAGTTAATATGACCAAGCCTTCTATGCCATAACATTGATTCATCCAATGTGGCCTTTGATACAAGACAAGTTAAGTCTTCTTTAGGAATGATGTTCTTCATATCAACACTATACATATTGGCCTTTCTAGGAATTCTAAGAAGTACTTGATTTTCATCAGGCATCTTAAAATCCTTAGATAGAACAAGACATTCAGTGTCAGTAAAAAGGACATTATTCTTTTTGTCACACATTTGTGAAACACTAAAAAGATTATACTTTAACTCTTGTACATAGTACACATTTTCAAAATCTAAATTTCCGGTTTTAATAGTACCTTTACCAGAAATTTTGCCACGAAAACCACCTCCAAAGGTAACATATCCTCCATTGAATTCTTGAAAATCTGAAAGATAAGACATGTTGCCTGTCATGTGATTGGAACATCCACTATCTGAGTATCCTTGATCTTGATGATCAATAGAATGTCCCTGCACACAAATAAGAGTGTTAGTTTTCTTTGGGGATCCAAGCCATTACTGACTTGGATCTGCCTCTTGCATCAATATAATTTAATCTTTTAAGGACAGTTGATGCAACATTGGATTTTTGAATCCAACATGCTGAGGCCTTAACAGCATTTGCCCTATTACCCTTAGCAGCAGAGTGAATAACATGTTTAGCAGAGTCTGCTAACTTTGAAGTCACACCCTTTGGTCTCCAAATTTGTTTGTGGACCACTGCTTTTGTTTGAATGGGTCTTAGAACAGTTTTAGATGCATGTATGAAAGTTGTTTTTGCATCCTTAGCTGTTGATTTTGGGTTAACAGTCATCATAGGTCTAACAGTACCTTTTGATCTACCAGTACCTTTAATTTGTTCTGGTAGTACCTTCTTGTATGTTTTAACAGGACCTTTTTGTCTATCAGGACCTTTGGGTCCAGACTTGTTTGAGACTGTTCTGGGTTTTGTTCTAAAAGAGTTAGAGTGAAAAAGAGTTTGAGGAGTTTGCCTTTTGTAGTTCACCCTATTGTTTTCATACCCAGTTACCCTTTGGTTGCAGAAAGCTGCAAGATGGTCAAAACTACCACATGTATAACAAGCTTTATTATAAAATGCAAAGTCATCACCTAATTGGTTAGACTTGAGGTTGTTCCAATTCCTTTGGTTACCTCTGGGCTTGTTTGTAGTTCTATATTGTTCACAGTATCTAACTGGTTTCCTAACAGTCTTAACATTTGACTTAGGCCTGTTAGTATTGTGATTGACTATCTTAGGAATACTTGTTCCCACTTTCTTAACCAAGACAGGTTTAGACATAACCTGTTCTTCTTCACTATCACTATCAGTTGTACAATCTTCAACAACTATAGCATCTCCTTTCTTAACAAAGGACACCTTGTCCTGATAAGATAAAGTTTTATCTAAACTTTTACTTACCTTTTCTACCTTAGGAGATTTAGTGACCTTAGAACCATATTCCATGATTGGTTCTTGAAACTCAGGTAACCCTGTGTGTGCTAAATCAATACCTGGAGGTGAATGAACACCTCTGTATGGTGGGGGTACAGACTTAAATCCAACACCAGAATTAACCTTATCAATAACTTGGGCTTCCCAAAGCTTATTGAATCCTTCTGAGGAATGTGCTAAAACATCCACAGAAACCTTTACATTTTCTCTTTCATTTTTGTGTTTAGCTAATGAATCATTCAACTCAACAATACACTCATCTCTGATCTTAATGTCATTTTTTAGTATATTGATGTCATCAGCAAAATGAATTTCATTATCTTTAAAATGTAAGACTTGTTTTTCTAAAACACCTAGACCTCTTTTGTGATTAGCCAAATTAAAAAGAGAGTTAAGTAGCTCTTCTCTATGAGCTTCAAATCTCTTATTAAGGTCTTCATAAGCTTTAAGATTAGGACATGATTCAGTACAAGATGTAATATTGTTTACCTCTGAATCAGAATGGGCCATTAGAGCAAATTCATTGGCCAAAAGAGCAGCATTAGGTGGTGCATCCTCTTCAATAGCCATAGAGCTCCAATCATAACCAATACCATCAATAGCCAACATAGCCTTTGGCTCTTCAACAGTAACTTCCTTTTTCCTATCTTGCTTATACCATGTGTTTCTATTCTCCTGCTTTCTTGGGCTTCTACACTCCTTAGCAAAGTGTCCTAACCTATGACAGTTGAAACACTCCACTTTCTTTTTATCAAACCCTGCAGTATCATTACCATTTATGGTAATTTGCTTCCCAGTTCTTTGCCAATGCTTCTTGGCTCTCATGCTGAGCAAAGCAACCTGCCATTTGATGTCCATCTCTTCCAAATCATCACCATCAACCTGCTCTAGGTCTTCATGATTTAGAGGAGAACCACTAGACTGACTAGATATAAATACATAGAATGCTGGATCACCAAGTCCTGCAACAGTCTTTTGTGCACTAGTAGAAGGACCACCATTTGTAGCATTAGAAACACCTTCAACTTCTTCTACCTCTTTAGCCTTACCAATACTAGGAGATAACAAAAGAGCCACGTTCCCAGAACTAGTACCATAAATTCCAGACTTTCTAAGACTTTGTTCAACAATTTTGAAGTTGTTGTACAAATCATTGAGCTTCATGTTTTCAATGTCTGGTTTGTTCATCTAGACAATAACATGAGTGTGGAACTCATCAGGTAGACTTCTTAAGAAGTTCATGTTGAGATCTTCCTTCTCTGTCTCAACACCCAACACAGCTAACTGACTGACAAGCTTATGTAATCTTGAGAATAGCTTATCAAGAGACTCATTACTAAAAGCAGTAAAGTTTTCAAATTGTTGCTTTAGTAGTGTCTTCTGTGTCTTTTTGGTAGTTTCATTACCACCAAAATATGCACAAATCTCTTCAAAAAGAGTTTTTGCATCAAGATACTTGTTGAATGATAGCATCTGCTCACCAGGAATGGTCATGAGCAGCAAATTTCTTGCTTTCTGATCATTTCTCTTCAGTATCTTCTCTTCATTTGACACTGGTCTAGTATTTCTTTTCCTACTTGTTTTACCTTCTAGGACAACCTCTGAGTAGCTTGGTGAAAAGGAATCACCATATATAATTATATCCCAAAGAGTATAATCTTGGACCATGAAATATTGCTCAATTCTCATCCTCCATAACTCAAACTCATTGGGTTTGATCATGGGCAACTTTGCAGCAACATTTGTTTGAACATCATGAGCTTCCATTTCTGTTTCTTCTAAATCAAATATATCAACCCTAAGCTCTGATACCAACTGTGAGGACCTGGTTATACACGGTTAAGGTGGTTAAACCTTGTGTCTTTGTGTATGAGATATATTGATTTAATATGATTAAGCACGCGGAATTTACTTAACCACACTTAGAAGGTTATGTATGTTATGGAAATGGAAGAATTATATTTGTTACTTAACAATGAACAAAGAAAGTATTTCACTAAACGATTCAATATTATTCCAAATAATACGAGTGATCTTGTGTTTATCACTAGGGTTACAAAACCTTGAATCTTATACTTCTAGATTTGTAATATGTTATTTTGTTTGTTCTATGTCTTAACAGATATTCACACACATATTCACTAGACTAAGATCTCTTTTATAGTTGCAAAAGATCTTTACAAATTGCTAAAAGTCTTGACCGACTTACTTGGTTAACTTATGCTTATTGGTGTCAGTACATAAGATACAACATGTATCTATGTATACAACTTGTTAACTAAGCACATGGAGTAAGATATTATCTACCGTATATGTTTGACCAAAATACAATAAATATCTTTTCGATCTTATCCTATGAGTCACTGATCAGCAGTACCATATACAACTAGCAGTACCTTCAACTTGAACTAGCAGTACCTTCTTGCTCTAGCAGTACCTTGATGTACTAGCAGTACCTTGATCATGAACTAGCAGTACCTTCGACTTAGAGTAAATTCTAATACTCTAACTTCAAAATATTTAATTCCCAACAAACTCACCAACCTCGTGTTGACACTTTTAGCATGTATTTTCAGGCTTAAAGCGATAGCTTACTGTTGGAGGTTTTAGCATGGCATGGCATGGTCATAGACGACTCTGATAAATATTTGGGACTGCTTTATTTATTTTCTGGGCCTTATTTCCGCACTACTTTTGAATAATGTAAATTTAACACTTTTGTTAATGAATTTTATTCTAAATGATTGAGGTAAAAACCGTTCTTTGTACTTGTGTTGTGATACCAATTGAGTAGCACCCCAGTGACATTATCTTCCGCTGCAACCCATTTTTGGGGGTGTTACACCTTAAGAGTACACATTGTATAGCCGGTTTAAGTCCAGAGATATAAAACGATTTACGTAAGTTTTCAGAGATCCCCGTTACTCAATTTATAAGTACCTCAAACTCACTCTGATATTCGGCCACGGTACCCATTTGCAAGAGCTTAGATAGTGCGTCATGATCGCTGTTGCCCGATGCCATGAACAGTAACTCGAAGAACACAAAAAAAAATCTGATGAACAGCACTTCGTGAATAGTCGCGTGAACAGTACCTGTGAATAGTGATCGATAAACAGTAACTTTTTTTTTAATTGGAACCCTAATTTGGTAGCCCTCTCAATGAGGGCTCTCAATGAAAGCACCAATTGATATGACCCGTTAAGGTTGTATCGAGATAGGGCACCACTTCAAGCAGGTGCGAGCTCCTTAGGAATATTAAAGAAGAGAAGAGAATTATTTATTTGACAACTATGTTTTTCATTAATGAATGATTCGGTATTTATACCGTATAAACCCTAACTTGTATCACAAGTCGAATACAAGATAAACTCCCAAAACAAATATATTTTCCTAGATAATGACTCACATGACTCTTTCTTAACATGACTCGAATACGACTAAATAAAAGATAGTTATCCAAAGGCATATCATATTAGGTTATTAATAATGAAGTCATCATCAAACAATGACTAAAGGCTTTATTATATATAGCCTTAGGATTACTTGGCTTGCAAGCCAAGCAATCCCAAACCTACTAGAACTCCCCACCGATCGGTTAGGACCAAAAGGAGGTGATTCGTAATTTCCTTTTTCTCGTTTTTACTTTTAGGTCCTCGTATTAACTTTTAATGACCGTTAGTAAATATATATATTTTTAAGTAACATTTAGTTAACATCCATTATAGCTTTTCACTAGATAATTGTTTTACGTGTTAACGTGTGTGTCCCCGTAGGCTCTCGTATATTCTAGTCATACGTTATTTATATATGTTCATATCCCAACAATATGGGCTACAAGTATGCTAGTAATCAAAAGGAACATAAGATTTCACTGCTTAATTTCGAAGTTGCGAATTTGTAACCTATATTGTGTCGATTAACCTTAAAACGTGTAGATAGCCAGATAGGAGAGCATGGGTATATTGTGAAAGTTTAATTTCCTAGACTATCACGTTTAATTGTTATTGACTTGTCCGACAAACGCCGAAAAACTAGGATTTTTAAAATTTGGAATCATCAAAATCGGTCTTTCTTTACAACACCACCACAAGTGAAGAAACAACGGGTTTTTCCAACCGTAAAAAAAATGTTACATTAAGTTTTAAGTTAAGCTGGAATTAATATAGAATAATCCCTACTAAAGATATAGAAATTGAAGTATATTATGTTTGTGATTAGGCATCAACGATCTGACTCTTCTTTCTCAATTTTATCTCGTTTCAAACGAGCTCCACAATATGAAAATATAAAATGATCACAAACCGATTCTAAGAATCACAACAGAGGACATCAATCCCTTTTTACAGACATCACAAACACATTCGGTAAAAATACTTGCAGAATGGCTTAAACAGTAAGAAAAATCGAGCATTTGGAGCCTAAGATACTGCAAGTCTGCAACATGTCGTGAATGAAATGAAATCCTCGGTGTTTTGAATCACGTGGTATTCATGAAACAATGAGTTGATATCATGAAACAATGCTTGATTTAAAAGCAAAAGTAATTAGGAAGCAATCTTGTGTGGCTGTAACAGTTGTTACCAACAACTCTTATCCCTCAAATCCTCTTAACATGGTTGAACGGGCAACACGATCCACTGTTGAGGTAAAACCTTGCAGGTAGGTCCTACTTCTATGCTTCGTCCTTCGGATGGGCTCCTTCAGACCTTGTTCACTCCTACACAAGAAGAACACGCGTTAGGCTCGCCCCGGGTTTGATCCCAGGACCAACCTCCGGTGTGAGAATGAGTATCGGGTAATATGAATAGTGATATGAGAGTAACAGTAGTAGGTGTAAATTAATTTCTATTGCAAATGAGATGTGGGTATTTATACTACCCACATCTACTGTACCTGTTTACCTTGGAACTTGTGCGTTGACCTACGTCTGACTTAGCAGGTAGATGTCAGGTCACGTGGTAGACATAATCCCGCAAAATCTGGGGAAGTGACAGCTTGATGGGACTACTCAATACGCTTGACGGCGGTTCTGTCGGAAGGATGGCCGAACGGTTAATTATAAATCCGGACATAATGTGGCGTTCGGCTCCGAAGGCCTCGTCCGGACCAAGTATGTATCGTCCGGACGTATCATGACGTCCGGACATATACACCAACATGTCCCCCCCAGTATTGTAGTATCGGTTGGAGGTCGATGGTGCAATACTTTAACACTATCTTCTTGGTTTCGGCGCAAGTCGTCCGGACACATACACCAACATGTCCCCCCCCCCAGTATTGTGGCATCGGCCCCTAGTCGATGGTGCAATACTTAAGCAACTTCGGTCCTTCCGTGCTTTACGGGCGATCAGTTGTCCTTTTAATGTATCCGGGTCATGGGTGTCGGTTCGGGTAAGAGTATTAGAGCCTGTTAGGCCTTCATGGGCTGCTTGGAACCCAAGCCCATGGGCCGAATATAAAAATATTTTTACTATATGTTACACAGCTGTCTGCCACGCGTACCCTTTGCCCTAGAGATCCAATGTCCCAGAGTTTGCCACGTCAGTGACTGGCAGGTTGATTCGACGTTTCGCTTCTTTCCAGGTCTGCCCTATATATACCGCTTAGCGCTTCTTCATTTTTCTTACTTTTTACTGTGTGTATTTACCTCGCGTTCGGAAATTTTCGACTTCCATCTCCGATTGTTCTTGTGAGGTGCGTTTCGTTTTCTTAGCTTTATCATATATATTCCTCGGCATCCCTTTAGTGACGACCGTTAGAGATGAGTACTTCAAATAATCCCCCGTTAGGTAATAGGTCTGGGCCCTCCTCCGATAGGATAGTCCCTAAATGCGACATGCATATTCACACTTCTAAAATGACGCAAGGAGACCTAGATAGGGTGGTAGGGGAGTTTGGGATTCCGGCGGATCTGCGTCCCACGCTTCCGCCGGATGGTATGACAATTGATAGTTTGCCGGACCATAAAATAGGTATTTATGTTCAGCAGTTGAGAACCGGAGGTGTACAGATTCCCTTTTCGACTTTCTTACTAGCGGTAATGGAGTATTTCCGAGTACACATTTCTCAACTTGTACCGATAGGTTTAAATAGGGTAACTATGTTTGAGATTCGGTGCTATAGTTTAGATGTACAACTGACCGTTCCATTATTCCGGGTTTTCTATAGACTCTGCAAGCAAGGGCATTGGTTTTCATTCGAGAATCGGACGGGTCGGAGGGCTAAAAAATGTTTTAAGGAGATGCTTAGTGGGCTGAAGAACTGGAAGAACCATTTTTTCTTGATAGATCGGAGAGCTATTCCGAATGCCATGCCATGGAGGCATAGAGATTCGAAGATTACGGATGACTTTCCGGAGACTTATTCTGAAAGAGATGCTAGACGGGTCGCTGCGAAAGTTATTCCCCTTAGGCAACCCTCTGTCGCCCTTTTATGGATGACCGGTTTATCTAAAGTCTCTGAGTATCCCGGGTATGAGCTTGTTATAAAGGATGCCGAGGGAAAGGGTAATGCTATACTTTTGTCTTAACCGTATGTAATCTGCTGTCTTGCATTTGATCTTTACTTTCCTTCCCCTCTTGTTTCTTGTAGTGCTGACAATGGCTGAATATTTGGAGCTTCCGATTGAGATTGCGACTGAAGTTGGTAAGGGTGGGCCTCTACCGGAAGGGGGTGAAAGGGTGGATAGGACAACAGCCCCGTTGGTACCAGGGAGTTCCGTTCCTGCAAAGACTTCTCTTCAAAAGGCTGTTGAGAGAGCGGACTCTGGCGTTTTGGCCGCTAGGCAGGAGAAAGAGAGAAAAAAGAGTACGGTGGAACAAGCTGGGTCGAAGAGGAGTGCCGAGGGATCCTCTGCTGCGGAGAAGAAGAGGAAGAAACCAAGGAAACAGTCTGGGAGCAACGCGGGTGAGGGTGCCTCAACTGGGAATGTTTCAAAGGTTATTCCTAAAGAGGTTATTGTACAAGGTGTGATTCACGTTGAAGAAGTGGTGGATGGTGGAGAGGGTGCCCTGAATCAAGAGGGGGAGAATGATGAGACCGGTCATAGTCAGCCGTCTCAAGACGAAAGGCAACCGACCGAGGAGAGCCAGCCGCAGCATCAGATGCCTCCGGATTATGGTAAGAAATGCTTGTCTGTTAGGTCTCTCGCTCCTTCCTTTTCTTTTTTTTTATTTATATATATATATATATATATATATATATATATATATATATATATATATATATATATATATATATATATATATATATATATATCTTTTTTTGTATAGATCTGTCTGTGCACCCTGAGGATTCCCCTCCTGCATCCGAAGAACCCAACTCAATGGCGAGAGGTATATGAGTCCTTCTTTATGGTTCCTTTGACTGTTCTCTCGTGATTCTAAGTTGTGGTTGATTTACTGCAGATGAGGGTTCTTCCGGAAGGGAAGTGTTTGTCCCGGCATGGTCTTTGACAAAAGACGTCCGGTTAAGTTCTTATAGAGCATGTCAAGAGATGTTGTCGCATCTTGCGACTCCTGCTGAGCAGGCTGCGTTGGAGGAGTTGTCCACCAGCCGGCTAATTCGCTGTTCGTATGTTCAGTCCGCGAATGGGATTGTGACACAAGCGGAAGTGTTGCGCCGGTTTACCAGGATGATCACGCGGACAAGGGAGTTGGAGCATGGTCAACAGGTTGCTGAACAAGGGAGAATAGCTATGGTTGGGAAGTATGATCGTGCGGTGGGAGAGCTTGAAGAGTTGCAGAGACAAATGGCGGCTGAGCGGGAAGCCACCTTGGTGAGGGAGGAAGGGTTTTCTGACCAGCTGACCGATATGCAAAAAGAAAGGGATGACTGGAGGAAAGTGGCCGGAGGTCAAGCTGACAGAATTAGGGAGCTGGAGAGGGAGTTGAAGGAGTCGAATCAAGCTGTTAAGCAGTTGGAGGAGCAGAAAGCGGAGTTGGCGGAAGAAGTCAGCGTATCGGAGTCCATTCGCCACAACACTGTGAAAGAGCTAATCCCTGCGGCTTGCCGCAGGTTATTCGAGAGTCATGAGTACAAGAAGAGCATGGGGAGAGTTTATGGCTTGTCTTATTCTGCTGGGTTTTTGGACGGTCTTCGGTATGATCGAAGGGAAGAGGATGTCCAAAAGTTGTTGCCCCGGTTTCAGAAACTTAACATGGAGGCTCCAAATATCTGGAAAGCCGAGTACAACAAATTGTTTGAGGCTCAATATCCTTACATTAAGAAGCTCGCGGACTCCGCTCGCCTTCCACTAGGTGACCTTATGAACCTTTTTCCCGATCTCCCTTCTTCAGAGCCGAGTGCCATTGAAGCTTTAGCGACTCAACAAACTGGAAGCTCTTCCGGAGTGAAGGAATTTGCCGGTAGGGACCCTTGATTTCTGTGTTGTGTTCCTTATCTCGGATGAATGTAACATGAACAATATTTTTAGCTTAAGTACTTGTACATTATTAATTGTGGCCGATGTCATTTTTTGCATCCTCGGGTGGATTAATATAGCTATGCGTTTGTTGCCTCTTTTGCGAGAATGTAGTCTTTATTTGTTTGAGCCGTCGTTATGGATTGACCGAACGATGTAAGACCAGAGTGTCACATGTATTTTGTTTATTATTCCGCATAACTGCTTGACTTATTGGCCGGAGTGATTTCACGATCCACTCACGAGTGAGGGAGTGTTTTCCACAATCCGATGAATGTATTATCCGGAGTGATTTCACGATCCACTCACGAGTGAGGGAGTGTTTTCCACAATCCGATGAATGTATTATCCGGAGTGATTTCACGATCCACTCACGAGTGAGGGAGTGTTTTCCACAATCCGATGAATGTATTATCCGAAGTGATTTCACGATCCACTCACGAGTGAGGGAGTGTTTTCCACAATCCGATGAATGTATTGTCCGGAGTGATTTCACGATCCACTCACGAGTGAGGGAGTGTTTTCCACAATCCGATGAATGTATTGTCCGGAGTGATTTCACGATCCACTCACGAGTGAGGGAGTGTTTTCCACAATCCGATGAATCTATTGGCACCTCATTAGAGTATCACACAATTTTATATCGGAAAACTGTTCTTTTTACTTATTGGAACACTATAGATGTAGATGTTAGGAAACTTCGGCGTACCGTTTTACAAGAAACAATTTCGTAAATACATTGCATTCCACGTCCGAGGTACCTCTCGGTCTTCCATCGTGCGGAGCTTGTGTGAGCCGTTGTCATAGGCCTCGACGACCCGGTATGGGCCTTCCCAATTAGGTCCCAACTTTCCTTGGTTTTCGACTCGGCTAGCCTCATTTCTTCGATACACGAAATCTCCCACTTTGAAAGACACCGGACGGACCCTTTGGTTGTAATATTGTTCGACCTTGGTTTTATACTTGGCCTCTCGGATAGCTGCCATCTCTCGTCTTTCTTGCAACAAATCCAGGTTTAGACGTTGTTGTTCTTCATTGTCTTCCGGGTTATAAAGCATGGTGCGGTGTGTGGGCATTCCAATTTCGGCCGGAATAACCGCCTCGCTACCGTACGTGAGGCTGAAGGGGGTTTCCCCGTTACTTGTTTTGAGTGAAGTCCGGAAGGCCCATAGAACGTTTGGTAGCTCATCCACCCATCCAGCTCTTTCTCTCCCGAGGCGGGTTTTGATACCGTGCATGAGGCTTTTGTTGGCCCTTTCGACTAGTCCATTTGCCTGAGCATGAGCCACCGCTGTGTTAATCTGCTTAATTTTTAACTTCTCACACCAGCTTTTGAATGGGTCTTTGACGAAATTTGTTCCGTTGTCCGTGACTATAATGCCTGGGAGTCCGAACCTACAAACGATATTCTCCCACACAAATTTCTTTACGTCTTTGCCGGTGGTTTTGGCAAGGGGCTTTGCCTCTATCCACTTCGTGAAGTAATCGACAGCCACAATGACAAATTTTACTTTCCCTGGGGCCTCCGGTAGGGGGCCCAGTACGTCCATTCCCCATTGGTAAAAGGGCCACGGTGCCATGATAGATGTCATGATGGTTTTAGGTAGCTTCGGAACCGGAGCGTGGATCTGACAGGAATCGCATTTGTTGATTTCCTCCCTGGCGTCTCTATGCATGGTTGGCCAGTAGTATCCTTGTCGCATTAGTTTGGCTACGACCGACCTTGGACCGGGGTGCATCCCACATGCCCCTTCGTGTACCTCTCGGATGACATAGTTTGCTTGGAGAGGGCCGACGCATCTTAGCATCGGGCTGAGGTATGATTTTTTGAACAACACATCTCCTTCCATCGTATATTGAGGGATTTTCATCCGTAGTGCCCTTGCTTCATTGGGGTCATCAGGCCACACCCCTTCTTTCAGACATCGGATGATCGGTGTCATCCAGTTATCCTCTTCTTCTTCTATAATTGCTCCGACCTGCTTCTCTTCGGTTGACGGCTTTTCCAACACTTCGACCAGAATTTCTTGGTCAAATGGTTAAAAGCTACCGAGGCTAGTTTGCTCAAAACGTCCGCCTTTTGATTCTGTGTTCTCGGTATGTTACAGATTTTGAACTTTTTGAAACCGCCGATGTATTCTTTCGCCTTTGCCAAGTATCGGATCATACTTTCTTTGGTCGCTACAAAGTCCCCATTAATCTGACTCGCTACCAGCTTTGAGTCCACTCGGACCTCTAGGTATTTCACCATCATCTTTTTGGCGAGTCGCAGACCGGCGAGGAGCGCCTCATACTCTGCTTCGTTGTTGGTACTTTTGAAGTTTAAACTGAGAGCGTAAGTGTGTTCGGTCTGGCAGGGTCCGATCAACACGAGGCCCGCTCCGGAACCCTTACTGCTTGACGCACCGTCTGTGTAGAGTATCCAGTTCTCCGGATTGGAGATTTTGTGGACTCCTTTTTCTTGTTTTTTCGGATGTGACTCCTCCATTCCGACAGGAATTTCTGATATGAAGTCTGCAAGGACTTGCCCCTTAACTGCGTTCCTTGGTATGTAGGTGATGTTGTAGGCTCCTAACTCTATGGAAAATTTTGTCAACCTTCCGGAGGCCTCAGGCTTACTTAGAACTTGCTTTATTGGTTGATTCGTTATCACTCGGATGGGATGGGCCTCAAAATACCTTCTTAATCTTCTTGACATGTGTATCAGCGACAGCGCCAGTTTTTCGACCGAAGAGTAGTTCTTTTCAGCTTCTTGTAAGGTTCAGCTTACGTAGTGAATGGGCGACTGCTTCCCGTCTCTCTCGGTTAGCAGGACCGCGCTGATTGCCTCTTTTGCCGCTGACAGGTACACATATAAGGTCTCTTTTGTTTTAGGTGTTGATAGGTATGGGAGATCTAAGATGAGCTTCTTGAGCGACTAGAATGCCTCTTCAGCCTTATCGGTCCACCTATATTCGTCCTTGTTTTCTTTGGTAATGTTTTTCAGAGTTTCAAAGAATGGAAGGGACATCTCGGCGGATTTTGCTAGAAATCTGTTTAGAGCGGCCAACTTGCCACTTAGGCTCTGCATTTCTTTCAAAGTCGAAGGGGATTTCATTTGTGCAATGACTTTTGTTTTACTCGGGTTTACCCGAATACCCTCGGAGGTTACCATGTAGCCTAGAAATTTTCCTTCTTCCACGCCAAAGGAGCATTTCTTCGGATTTAACTTCATGTTAATCTTTCGCAGGTTGTAGAAGGTTTCAGCGATGTCTGCCAACATTTCCTTTTCTCCTTTGCTCTTGATCACCATATCGTCCACATAGGCTTCCAGATTCCTACCAATCTGACTCCGGAAAGCCGAATCAACGAGACGTTGGTAGGTGGCTCCGGCATTCTTTAAGCCGAATGGCATTTTGGTATAGCAGTATGTTCCTTGTTCCGTATAGAACGCCGTCTTTTCTTCATCTTCTTCGGCCATTTGGACTTGGTGGTAACCCTTGTAAGCGTCTAGAAAGCACTTGTACCTGAACCCCATTACCGACTCGATCTTCCAATCAATTTCCGGGAGCGGATAGTAATCCTTCGGACATGAGGAGTTTAAGTTTTTGAAATCAATACACATTCGCCAATTTCCATCGCTCTTTTTTACTAGTACTGGGTTGGAGATCCATGTGGGGTAGCGAACTGGCCGAACGATTCCCGCTTTCAGCCATTCATCCACCTCCTTTAGTACCACTTGATTCTTTTCCTCGGATAAGTTACGCTTCTTCTGAGCTACCGGCGTGTCGTCAACGTTGACATTCAGGTGGTGCATGATCAGTCGTCGTGGAACTCCGGTCATATCCGAGGGTTGCCATGCGAACACGTCCTTATTCTTCCTCAACAGTTCGACTAGATGTTTCCGGCATTCCCTCGAAAACCCCGTTCCTATGGTGACCAGTTGTTCCGGATGTGCGGGGTTCACTAGGATCTCCTCAGTCCTACCCATTTCCGATTTGACAATTTTTGCCTCTCGAGGCACCTCCATTATTTGTTTCTTTTCCAGTCGCCTGCATTCTAGCACCATAGCCGACCGTGCGACCAATGTCGCCACACCTTTCGGTGTGGGGAACTTGA
Source organism: Artemisia tridentata subsp. tridentata (assembly GCA_021014915.2). NCBI lineage: Eukaryota > Viridiplantae > Streptophyta > Magnoliopsida > Asterales > Asteraceae > Artemisia > Artemisia tridentata. Next base: position 127,460,579 of record CP139509.1, on the reverse strand, counting down.
CCATCGAATGAATTGTCGATGGGATTGCCCTTAACTCCTTAAGGCCGGTTCGGCCCAGTATCACATTATAGGGAGATGGGGACTGTATCACACAAAATTTCATAGTTGTTTTTCGTAACATACCGTGGTTGCCGAAACACACATCCAATTCGATTTTGCCCAACGGCCTGCTAGTTTCTCCGGAGAATCCCACCAGAGAAGTGTTCGTCTCTTTGAGCCTTTCCCTTATGTCTGAGCTGAGGTTACTGAAACAATGCTCATACATTACGTTCACGGAGGATCCTTCGTCGATGTATATCCTTCGGACTAAATACCCCTCTATGTCACCTTCGACGATGAGTGGTTCCTCCGACAGATCACCGGTCGCGACCGGGGGGAAAACTATCGGGACGTTCATCCATTCCTCGTCCTGCCCCCCGTACCTTCTCTTTCTATTCTCCGGCTGGCTTCTTACCATGCCGATCGTTTCGGATTTTTTGAGGCGTTTCGGTTTTTTCAGTTGTTGGTTCTGGTTGTTATCGGTTTCGTTTGGGAAGTGAGAGGAAGGACCAGCCATTTCAACGCTCTGGTAGATTGAATAGCGGGTCCCACGGATGGCGCCAATTTGTTGAAGTAAAACCTTGCAGGTAGGTCCTACTTCTATGCTTCGTCCTTCGGATGGGCTCCTTCGGACCTTGTTCACTCCTACACAAGAAGAACACTCGTTAGGCTCGCCCCGGGTTTGATCCCAGGACCAACCTCGGCGTGAGAATGAGTATCGGGTAATATGAATAGTGATATGAGAGTAACAGTAGTAGGTGTAAATTAATTTCTATTGCAAATGAGATGTGGGTATTTATACTACCCACATCTACTGTACCTGTTTACCTTGGAACTTGTGCGTTGACCTACGTCTGACTTAGCAGGTAGATGTCAGGTCACGTGGTAGACATAATCCCGCAAAATCTGGGGAAGTGACAGCTAGATGGGACTACTCAATACGCTTGACGGCGGTTCTGTCAGAAGGATGGCCGAACGGTTAATTATAAATCCGGACATAATGTGGCGTTTGGCTCCGAAGGCCTCGTCCGGACCAAGTATGTATCGTCCGGACGTATCATGACGTCCGGACATATACACCAACATGGTTGAACGGGCAACACGATCCACTCCTAGAGTAAAAGCACCCATACGGAGATTACAGTCATGAGTCTTGCACATCTTCTTAATGTTTTCAAATGCAGACTTCATGTATTTCTTCAGCTCCAGATTCACTGTCGCCTTGTCCCACATAAATCCCTGGGTGTTTTATAAATTCAAAGACCATAAGTTAGAATTTGTTCTTAATGTTAATACAAATGCATATAAAGATCATCTAACACTTCTTTCTATGGTATAATCCTGGGCCGTGGTTCGTTTCTAATTATCTCTTAATATTCCATCAAACAATAATATACTAATTAACAAGAACACAAAATAGAGACAGTAATTTGGAATACCTGGACCCATTCAAAATAGCTGACGGTCACACCACCAGCGTTTGCATAGATGTCGGGAAGTATTATTACTCCTTTATTTGATCGAATCTGTATCAAATAAACATATCTAATCAGAAATCAAAATTATATTATGGAAAATGACTTCGTGAAGAAAACTGATAATAATGTAGTTTCTCAATAATAAACAGATTAAAAACGAAAAAGGTACCTCATCCGCTTCAGGGTCTACTGGATGATTTGCAGCTTCTACAACAAATTTTGCTTTGACGTCTCCTGCATTTTCTCTTCAATGGGCAAATTTGAAGTAAGAAGTCGTGTCAATTTGGAAGTAAAAGAATCAAACTTGAAATAATTCGTACATTCTTGAAATAATGGCAGAATAGCCTATTTTTCCCATTATCATTGTGACTTTTCGATGTCTTGGTGTTACTGAATTTTGGTAGAATAAATTACTTTATTTTACGTGATTATTTAACAAATAGTGAATGTATCGGACAGTCTAGAAAAATATAGATATGTGAATAAATCTTTTTTTTCATGATATGAAATTCTGACTACGCCAAGAGCTCAAATATATATAATGTTGTCCAGTTGACATTCAGAAATTCTATTATTCTAATTTTACCATCTGAAATATGCAACCATCTGAGATTATTTTGAGAAAATCACATAGAAAAACAAGCAACCAATGGTAAAAATACCTGGTCAGGACACCACCCAAGGCACATGGTATGAGTACATCACATTCCTGAAATAGCAATTCCTGTGGGTTCATGTTATCTCCACCATCAAAATCAGTTAAGCTCCCGGTTGTCTTGTAATGCTCGAGAAACGCTGGTATATCAATAACATCCGTGTTCCTCGATCACAGCTCCAGTAACATCACTCACTGCAACGATCTTACCATTAAGTTCGTGAACCAGCCTAGCAACCCAAGATCCCACATTGCCAAATCCCTGTAAAAGTCAACAACTATTGTTAACACAAAACAAGCTTGTAAAACAAGTCTAAATATTTTTGGAGAAAAAACTAATCTTGTACCTGAATAACAAAAGTTGAACCTTCAATTAACTTCCCGTGGTCAGCAAGTAATGCTTCTGTGGCAATAACAACACCATGGCCTGTTGGAATATGTGAATCATAAATAAACTATAAACACATAATTTATCACGAGTAAGCGCAGCGGAATGGATCTACATAACATATAATTAATTAACATAAATTCTAAATAGATGCGTACATTTTTTATTCCTAGCAAGAACAAGGAATCACGTGCTCCAAGAACAATATAAACCCTAATAGGGTTTTAGGATAGATCGACAAGGGTAAGTAACACTTCCAAGATCACAAGCTAAAGTAAGTTTGTCACTCGTTCCTGTACACACGTATTACTAGCGTCTCAATGTGAAAAGCTAGGTTCATGTATCACAAATAAAACATCACAACAACTAGGGTTTGATATTCTATACAATACATGATCGAACCCCATATGGATACACCACTGTACGATCATGAAGATAAAAGGTCAATTAATTATATCTACCTTCACACGCATGCAAGATACATAAATTAATTACACATGCATGTGCATGTCATAACCCTTTTACTGTGTGTCATAGATAGCCAGTGGATAGATGGGAAAAAGGATCGATTGAATGGTCAATCGGTCATTCGGTTAGGGATAAATTTTTGTGTCATCCGATTCTCAAAACAAGAGGCAAGCTTTTATAGCAATAAAACTTGTCCTCCAAGTTTTATTTTACACCTCCTCATGTTTCATAAATCGACACTTAACCCCTTCTATTTTTCTTGTTCGATCATATAAATATTTGTGATTTAATAATTAATCATAAATAATTATATTAATTATTAATACATTGAGACTCATACGTAATGTGTGCAATCCCAAAGTCTCGGGTTCGAAACCGGACATACAAATATTAATAAATAATCCATAAACTCTAACAATAACAACACCATGGCCAGTTGCCGCCTCTCTTCCCACCGATCCACCAAGACCCTTTTAATAAACGAGATGTCATAAGCTATGTAGAGTTTTCAAATATTTTGTGATGCTAAGATGTTCCATGTCTAGATTATAATTACTCACAATTTGGCTTTCCTGTGACAATAGCAGGTGAGTAACCATGATATTTCGAGTACTCATCCATGAAATTTATTTATAGAATAAATGAGGCTTCGTAATATGTGCAGGAAAATCATGCAAGTACTATTTATCTAGCTTATTGTTTATGGAAATTGTTAGCGTGGGTGATGTATACAAACAAATCTGAGCATTGGTACCGATATCTGGAGCTGGAACGTCAACATTTACTCCAATAAAATGATGAATCTTTTGAGTTAAAACACGAGTAAGGCGCTCAAGCTCACAGACAGATAGTTCTTTAGAGTCACACGCGATTCCACCCTTAGCTCCACCGTAAGGAAGGTTGACCACAGTAGTCTTCTAAGTCATTATTTGTGCCAAGGCATTAACTTCGCCATGTTCAACCTAAAAAAACAGATTATATCAAAGCCGAAGTGTCATCAATGGAGAAATGAATTTAGAGAAAAATTTCCCATGAATGTTGACAAGGAAAACCAAAATTAACTATTGCTGTATATTTCTGATTAAGGTAGAATCTCATTTCCCACGATTCAAGAGGCATATCGCCCTTATAAACAGGACCTCACAAATGGAAAGCACTAGAGTTTTATTTTAACTACAAACATGATCATCGAGCCGTGCATTGGGTTTGAACCCCACTCAATAGAACTAAAAAGTAATAAATCTTGGAAGTAACAACCGAAACCACAAATTTAACTACATCCATGTGTTTGCTTCAACATTGATTATAACAAAGATAAGAACCTGATTAAGCGATGTTTGAATAAAGTTTAGTCATGGTTTACAAAGAACAAAGTTTTGAGATCATATGGAAAGATGAAAAATATTTAAGTAAACCAAAAGCCAAACATAGCTGATTTCTGCTCCATTTTGGTGTGTGTGTGTCAAATTCTGGACCTAGTTTTGCTTTCTAAGAGGGCTAACTCAGCTCATAACCAGAAGAGTAAAATTTCACTTGGTAAACACATTATTTCACCAAAACCAGTCGGCGATGAATTTCACCAACATAAATTTCCAAGCATAAATTCCATTGCATTTCGTAAATACAAGGTATTATGATAATCAATGAATCAATCAATTAAAATGTGTATAAACGAAGAAGGAAGTTACTTATCAACGAAATAACTAGAATTAGAGATACAAATTTCCAAGAAAAGTTCGACTTGAAAATCCAAAGTTATGCAAACTTAAACAAGAGCGGTATATCAATAAACATTGTCATATTTATTAGATGATAAATATGACCCAATTCCGGTGTGGGGTTAGGGTCCATTAGGGTTTGTAATCTATAAATATCGATCAATAATAAATTTACACTGACGGGGTTTCATTGTCTAACACGATCATCTTTTATTATCGTACACTCAACCTTAAAACAACATTAAACAACCTTAGACAACATTAAACATCATTAATAAAGTTAAATAATTTAAATAATCAATCTCTTAAATATATAGCTAATTAATATGGAAACAAAAATCATGTTTTATTTTTTAACCTTAATTTCTTTGTGAGGCATTAATAAACTTGTTTCTAGCTTTGAATCTAAGCTGAGAAGACGAGCTGCATGACGAAAGTTACGTTTTGTAGCAGCTAAAGGATTCATGCTTTTTTTTTACGTAATATCAAAAATGGATATTATGCTGTTTACGAGGTTGATTTTTGTAGGACAAGGTTCAGCATTGGCTGATATTTTTAACGTTTATTTAGTGTGTGTGTTGAAAAGCTGTCACTGTGTGTGTCTGAATATTTACGTAAATTGTTATTATTTCGGTTTTATGCTCACTCCCTACAAAAGGCCGGGGGTCCTTTTCTACCTTTGGTAGAACCGGAAGCAGCCTCTACCTTAGGTAGGGTTAAGGCTGTCTACGTCTCAACCTCCCCCATACACATACATTGTTATTATTTCGGTTTTGGTTTCAAAATATTTACGTAAATTGTTAAGTTGTATAATATTGATAATGTATCACTTTTTTCTGATATTTATATAGTTTATATTTGTAAGTACATTTTTATGAAGCTAGGTTGTCAATTAAGTGGGTCATCTTGCGAAATGTTGATAACTAGCAACACTAATTGGTCCAAACGCCTAGGTTCCAAAGATAATATGTGAAATATAATGTTCTTGGTAGCACGCTTAAGAAAGTGTCGATCTTCCTGCACCGGGAAACATGACCTATTTTATTGTAACGTTCCATCATCCAAAAACCAACTTAGATACATGCCTGAAGGCGGATGGTGACAATGTTGGTATCTACATTAACTAAAACCATTGGCTATTCCGCATGGCTAACCATTCGACTTGTCTATATTTAAATTTGTAATGTCGTGATCTCAAAAGTGAAAATATGTCAATGACAGATGATAGATATGTAATATCTCTACTACCTATAAACTGTATATGTCTTTTTTTTTTTTTGAACGGCAACTTTATTAAACTAGCAAGGAGCTAGAAAAGGAACATTACAAAAAAAGTAAATTTGGGGTTTTCAACCAGCACTCCCAAGAAAGTTTCCTATTACATCTACTATTACACCAAAAAAAAGATTTAGAAATAATCTCGTCATGGATCTCCGATCTCCTTGGAACTGAAGTATCAAAAATAAGCCTGTTCCGGAACACCCATATATGCCACCACGCAACGAAAAAAACGCCCTCTAACATAAGTTTAAGCTTGGACGTCATTCTTATAGAGTCGAACCACGTGTACCAATCTGTAAAAGAAGAACAATCTCTCCATAGAATATCCCACCAATAACTGATCTTTCGGAGAATGCTTTTTACCAGGTCACAATGAAAAAAAATATGGGAAGAATCTTCAGTAGACGAATTACATATGGGACAAATATCCGAATCCAAAATAATACCTCTTTTGATAAGATTCGATCTAGTCGGTAGACGGTCAAGGCGGGCTCTCCAAGCGAAAACATTAATCTTCTTCGGGACGAGTTTAACCCACCTAGTAGCGACGTCCATGGAAGGAAGAAATAACTCGTCCAAAGAAGATCGAACATCTTTTACGCGAAAATATCCTTCTCCATTTAAGTCACAAACCCACCTATCGATTGATGATGATAACATGACTGTATCAAGCATAGATAACATTTCCAGCCATTGTTCTTTTTCAATTCCATCTCTAACAGGTCGACGAAATGAAGAACAAAAAGAAGGGTCGTCCCACTTAGCAGCCACTGACTTCGTTTTGTCCATTTCCAGATTAAACAACCGAGGGAAACGCACCCTGAAAGGCTTATCCAGGAGCCAAGTGTCCAACCAAAACCGAGAATTGCGACCATTACCTACTTTCTTCTTACAGTGCGAGAAAAAATCAAAACCCTTCGCACTCAAGACTTTAACTTCACGAAGAATAGAGCACCAGTTTGAAGGAAAACTATCAACATGAGAATCTAGATAAGGGCCATAGATAGATTTAATAACTCGCGACCAGATGGAACCATCTTGAGAGAGAAAACGCCAAACCCACTTAAGAATTAAACCTCGATTCAGAGCGAACATACTAGAAATACCAAGGCCCCCTTGTTTCTTAGACGCAAGGACCTTGTCCCAAGCTACCCAGGATATCTTTTTGTCGTTTAGGTTAACGCCATTGAAGAAGTTACTACGTAAAGATTCCATCTCATGCAAAACTCCCTTAGGAGCTTTGTATAGAGACATAGTATATAGCGGGACAGCACCAAGAACCGACTTTAACAAAGTAACTCTACCTCCAACAGATAGAGTTTGACTTTTCCATTTAGACAACCTCACTTTTATTTTGTGAACAGTACTTAACCAAGCCGACCTACGTTTCATTTTATCACCAACAGTTACCCCTAGATATGTAAAAGGAGTAGATAAGACTTCACAACCAATGAGAGAAGCGCCTTGCTCAACAATTTCATTAGGAACTCCAACGCCTAAGATTTTACTTTTATGAAGATTAATCTTTAGACCTGATGCGAGGTAAAAGCAATCAAGAATTCTAACGAAATTTACTAAGTTTTCTTCGGACCATTCCCCTAAAAAAACCGCATCATCAGCGTAAAAAAGATGAGATATAGGATCCGAACCTTGAATCGAAAGGCCTTTAATTATTCCTTCGTTTACGGCTTTAGAAACCGAGATGTGGAGAGATTCCATTATAAGAATGAAAAGGAACGGCGCAAGAGGATCTCCTTGTTTAAGCCCACAATGAAACTTGAATTCTGGAGTAGGACTTCCATTAACTAGGATAGACGCCATGGAAGAAGAGAAAATTCCCCGAATCCATTTGCACCAATTTGGACCAAAACCAAAAGCTTTTAATACATCTAGGAGATAATCCCATCGAACGGAGTCATAAGCCTTGGCAAAATCCACTTTGAAAATAAGAGCTTGTTTGTGCTTTCTTTTACACCAAGTAAGGATCTCATTTAAAATGAAAGGCCCATCAAGAATATTCCTATTAGCAATGAAAGCTGTTTGTGAATCACTTACTAAATCTGAAATAACAGCAGTCAATCTATTAGCAAGGATTTTTGTTATCACTTTGTAGACGCATCCAATCAAACTTATAGGCCGGAAATCCGAAACAAATTTAGCATCCGGAACTTTAGGGATTAGAGCAATGAAAGAAGCGTTACATCCTCTCGGTATAAAACCATTAATGAAAAAACATTCAACGGCAGAACATAAGTCCGGGCCTATAAAGCTCCAGTATCGTTTGAAAAATTCAAAAGAGAACCCGTCAGGACCCGGAGATTTATTCTCGCCACACTCCCAAACTGCTTTACGGATTTCAGACCTGGTGATTTGGTTATCCAAATCCAAAACCTGATCTGAGGATAGACGATTAGGAAAGTGACAATTTAACTTGATACGAAAGTGATCAGGTTGTTTGAACCGAGAAGCAAAATGTTCCTTGAAAGCGACTTTTATAGCAGAAGGTTCGACAATCCAATCACCATCAACAAATATACCACGAATCGAGAGTTGAGACCTCTTCTTATTGATAAGACCATGAAAAAATTTTGAATTTTCATCACCTTCTATTGCCCATTTAACTTTGGCTTTTTGGGCATTGTCCTTTCCTTCCAATGACTTAAGATCTCGAAGCTGGCGCATTAACTCCATTCGTTTAAATAACGACTCATCAGAAACATCGCCCCGATCCAACTCCTTATCAATAGCCATCAGATCATCAGATAAAGAAGTCTTTATCCTAGTTTTCGATAAGTTATCCTGTTTAATCCAACTACGGATAATCTGCTTGAGCTCTTGAAGTTTCTTCTTAAACCTTATCATGCTGTTAGTGTCTGAGTGGGAGAACGAAGACCAAGCTTGTTCAACCATATCATCAAAACCGGCGCGGTCAAACCATGAGTGAAAAGTACGGAATGGGGTCGGACCAAAATCAGAGCGCATCTCTTTAAATAGAATGGGACGATGATCCGAAAGATTGCGTTCCAGACATAAAGTCATACTGGACGGGAAAGCAGCTATAATACCTTCAGAAACTAAGAAACGGTCTAATTTACTCATTTTCGCTGCTGAAGATAAAGACCAAGTAAACGAGTAACCTTCCATCTTCACATCCACTAGACCAGACGACATAATAAAATGATTAAAAGCACGAGCTCCAGCTTGGTTGAACACAGATCCAAATCTTTCTTCAGCATACCGAACTTCATTAAAATCACCTGTCACAATCGTCTCTCCATCCCATCTAGAAATCAACACCGAGATATATTCCCATAATGTGCGTTTAAGAACATTTGACTGAGGGGCATAAATCGATACAATAAGGACTTTGGTATTGGATGGAAGCCATGTCCCATATAAAGCAATGAAGTTATCAGATATAGTGGCATTATCCTGCTTAAAAACTGAAGATTCCCATACACATAGAATACCCCCTGAGTTCCCAACCGAATCACTTACAACGAACTGATAATTAGAGTTACCCCAAATGAACTTGATATCCATACACGATATTTTATCCATCTTTGTTTCTTGAAGCGTTAAAAAGTTAATGTTATGCTTTAAGTTTATCTCCTTTATCCACTCCTTTTTCGCCTTTTGGCCGAGGCCTTGGATATTCAAAGAAAGAATCTTCATTTAAAACCAACGTTCACTCCTTGGAGACCTATAATACGTCCTATGTCTTGTGAGCATCCCTCCATATCATAGCCCATAGATTGACCTATCCTAATCATATCGTCCAACGCATCTAAAATAGAACCACCTATGCCTTTCTTATTAGATACAATAAACGAGTCTTCGTTAGAAGATTTATCATCTTTGGAATTCTCTTGAGGAACGTTAAATACCTTTGAGTTACATTTAGGAGAACTCATTTTCTTCTTATCTGATATGGAATTAACATCCTTAGCTGAGGCATGGTTTTGCTTACTATTGTGAGAAGACGTATCAGGGGTGAAACCAGGAGGGTGAGTGAGGGATGGGTCTGATATTTCTTTAGTTACTTTGTTATTCTTCTGTAATAACTTATACAGCCCAAAAGGGTCGGCTGATGAAATTTCTGCTTCCTTTACGTCTCCTGAGTTCAATCGCGTGTTAAGGGGCTCAACCTTATCTCCAAAAGAAGTCTCTGAAACATGTTCCTCTCTGTTCTCAAATTCCTGCATATCACACTTACTCAAGTTATCACGCACGGTATTATCGTCAGAAGAAGCCTCATCGTCTGATGAACTAGAAGAATCATAGTTCATAATAGAGGGATTCCATACAAAAAGCTCCTTTGCTCGCCCGAAGTAAAGTTTACCTTTGAACACAATTTTGAAACTCTCCAAAATATTATCAGGTTTCTTAGTACGAATGCATAAGCGCTTACGAGCGAAAGAGGAACAGGAGTTCTCCTCTATATCCAACACTTCCCCCCAAATGTTTCCAATCTTCTCAAACGTTTGACGAGACCATAAATTCATCGGGACTCCTTCGAAGTCAACCCACACTATACGGTCCTCGCTAACAAAATCAGGAATTGCATCTTGAATTTTATCAAACCAAGAATTAACACCTGTATGATTGAGTAGTTTGGATTTAATTTCACTAGAAGAAAATTCAAGTACTACCCACAATCCTCCAAGATATGACAAGTGGACATCTGGGAAACCCTCTTTGAGCAGGGTATATTGAAGACGAGTAATGGAGCTCGCGTCTTTAACCTTACCCATAACATGAAGGGATAAATCCCGTGGAACATAGCAGTCCTCATCTAGAACCAATGTAGGGGAGTTAACAATAGGAGCAACATTACTAGTCTGAGAATTGTAATCCTTCACAACATTCACATATGATCCACCAAAATTGGACTGATTAGGGCAGGGGACCCTCTCTTGATCCTGACGTTTGTCAGAATAGGTTTGGGGGTTCGTAACATAAACTCTAACAGGATCTGAAATTTTCGGTTTCACGGGCGGCCTCTGAAACCTAGTGATATTAGCATAGAGACGCAAATTACCAATCCAAATAGTGCACAAATTACTAACAAGCCTCTCCACACTGAAAACATTAATGAAACGAACGAATCCAAATCTTTTCCCAGACTTCGACCTCTTGTTGGGAATATAGGAATCGACAACATGGCCATAGACTTTGCACGAATGGAAAAGATCTTTTGCAGTGCAATAATCAGGAAAATTCGTGACAAATATCGAAATTGATACCTTGGCTAAATCATCTTCTTTGGATTTGAAGCTACGATTCTTACTCTTAACCTCAGTCCAATCATCAGCACCCATTTTGGATTGAAGGGAGGTCACGAAAACCAGATCGGCAATACAAAAAACAAAAAACAAGTCAGAGATCAACGAATAAAAGTCCTACCTATGGTGTCCCACTTATGTTGTCCCGCCTTTGGTATCCCATCATTCAGATGTACCACCTATGACGTCCCAACTTTAGTGTCCCACCTATGGTATATCTTTCAATTCGCCGAAAGATTAAAAGGATAATGAGTTTGATTAGAATAGATGATTAAAAGGGTTAATGGTAAATATAATTTGTAAAGGATGAAAAATGGATCTGAGATGAAAACTGGCGTTTGATCCCGCCGTTAATCGCCTTAAGGGTTAGGGTTCACAAGTATTTCTATATGAGAGTATGCTGATTTCGAAAAAAAAATCCACTTCATCTCGCATAACTGTATATGTCTAATCTTACAAACTTAAAAAGTCTTAAAAATAAGTAAAGTAGTTTCCTTAAAATACCCATTATCAATACCACTTAATACTTCTAAAACATTAATCTTAAATGGCAACTTCTAAAATGGCAATTTAGACAAACAATATAAATTTAAAAAAATTGTTTATAATTTGAAGGAAAACTTTTATATGGAAATTGATACTTTTTAATAAGCTACGGTTTTTAATTTCTAAGTACACCTACATGGTTTACCAATTTTGAATGAAAGCTTTATTTATCACACGGTTTATAAGTTTTGCCAAATGATGCGACTCATAATTTTTTTTTTTCTCGCAATTACTACAAATTAAACTCGTACGTGTTGCATCAAGAGTCACACCAAAATACAAGTTCGCAAGGCTAATTATTTGTCGGCTTGCCGCTATAAACCATCATTTTGCGCAGGTATTCGTTTAGTTATGTTAATACGTTACTACATATTATGTAACACCCCAACCCGACAAGGGTAGAAGTATCACATTATGGTGACAAATCAAAGCATACATAAATACACAGCGGAAGTCTTAATAAATACATAAGGAAAAAGTCAAGTCAACACGACTTGAATAATACATAAGTTCGAAAGATAAAGAAACATCCAAAATACGAATACAAAGGAAATCCATGTCCAAAACAAAGTCATAAGATAAAGGTATCTAAGGTCAAAGCTCCATCTAACTCTCATCCCATCCAAAGCATAATCCAAAAGCTCCTAGCTTAGATACCTGCCGCGGGAAAAGAAACGCGGCTGAGCTTAAAAAGCCCAGTGAACAGATATATATAATAAATGGAAACGAACAAATGAAGCATAATGAAAGAGATAATAGATAAGGTACAAGAGTAAAGGTTAGGACAGTCATCCACCATGAGCCCGAACAAATCACATATCATATCATAATCATATAGAGGGGATGCCTCTCAAATAAGCCGATAATATGAGGGGTGTCCTCATGTACCAGTTGGAGTGATCAACTCCCAGGGGTGTGAAAGGAGTGGATTGCACCCAGCCCCAGTCACCATATCATATCAAAACGAACTGTCCACGAACACGGACACGAACCTAGGATGCATCCATTCGCCCCCCGAACAAAATCATATAGGCCATAATAAATCATATAGTGTGCATGCATATCATAATCAAAATGGGGACGGTGTAACCAAATCACTAGGGCTACACGCTAGTCATGCCAGTGGTGCATCACAGACACGGCCATGTTACCTCCATGGCTAGGAAACGAACTTGGCTCGGGTATCTAACTGGGGTCAAATGTCAAAGTCCAAATCAAAGCAAAGGTCCATGTAGTCATAGTCCAAATATCAAAGTCCAAAACACAGGGTTCATATCAAAAGGTTCATATGCCAAAGGTTCAAATGTCAAAGGTTCATGTCAAAGATCAGGGTCACATCAAATCAGAGTTCAAGAAACTGAAGGCACCTTATAAAAAGGGCAGAGTATCTGTACCTTATTCCAAAGCAAAGCACAAACCAAAATGAACAAGATGGATCAAAGTCAAGTCCTCTCCTTCTTCACACCTAGAGGGGTAGAAAAGAATTAGAAACCTTTCCATTTTAAGTACTTTCCATTTTTAGTAAGTTTCTATTTTTAGAAAGTTTCCTTATTTATAAAGTTTCCATAATTAGTAAGATTTCCATATTCTCATTTACGTTAGGTCATTATTGAATCATATTATGGCTTTAGGGTGTATTTTAACAAGTCACAAAAGTTTAGGGTTAAATATGACAAGTTCTCATATTCTAGGGTTTGAAATGCAAATATACCAAAGATGGAGGTTTAAAGCAAAATATATCATAATTAACTTATTCAAATCTTAAGTTATCTAGAATTACTCATTTAGTCCCTTAGGTTTCATAGTTTACACTTTATACCCTTGTAGTTACATAAGTTACATTTTAAACCTTATGGTATCCATAATTACACATTAAGCCCTTAATTTATCAAAGTTACACAATGGACACTTATTTCATTATGTTATACGATTATACCCTTAAGTATTCATAATTTACACATCAAGTCCCTCAAGTTATCAAAGTTACATATTTAACCCTTAATTTACATTTTCAACCTTTAATTATCAATAATTACATATTAAGCCATTAAATTACCAAAATGACACATAACCCCCTGAATATAATTTATTACTCAAATCAACCCTAAGTTTCCAGAAATTACATATTTAGCCCCTCTATTTAATTATTTTTCTAAATCGATTTACATTTATCAAATAAAACATTTTAATCCTTTTAATTACAAAAATTACACTTGACACACTCAATTTATATTTTATTCGAATAGTACACAGCCCAAATAAAGTTCTAAAAATAACCCTTGAGTTTTAAAAGTTACAAAACACACCCAAAACATTTTAATACAAATCGGCAACCCTTTTATAACCACAAAACCCTAACCCTAAAATCACCAATCATTAATCAATCATCATGTCATCATTTAATCATCATTTATCAACCATGAACAGCCCTAAAATCCTAAACCCTAGCTCGCACGATTTTCTTTCTTTTTCTTCTTGATTTTTCTTTTAATCCGCATATCCAATTAAATCAAAAATAATTATTGTAAGCCTTGATAAATCGAATTAACATTTTTCTCAGGTTATTATGATCATATAGAGTTTAAATAAAATAAACATGAAGCCTCAAAAATTCGGATATAATTATTTAGGTTTTATATACGATTTAAAGATTTAATTCACAAATAATTCGTAGATCATGCATGGTATGTTCTTATCATTTTATTTGATGTTCTTAGATCATAAAGGACTCAGAAAAATGGCAAACCGAATTTAGAACGAGTCAAATGGCTGCAACGAATTTCTTCCTCTTGGACCTATACGCGACACACAAGAATTTACCACGAGCTCACGAACGATCTACAAACCTTGTAATCATTTTTCATAGAACATATACGATGTGAGGAACCCAGGAAAAATGAGAAACGAATTTTAAAAGGGTCGGATTAATCATAAACGAATTTACCTCAAGATTATACTCGCTACAAGGAAAATTCGACCAAGATCGAATCGCACAACGAACAGCCTTAGGAGTATTTTTCTAGCTTCCTTATGATGCCAAGGATCACACAAAAAATAGGTTTAAAGTCTGGAAAAATTGGATGCAAGGTGGGCGAATTATTTTGTGTGTTTAGGGTTTTATTGCTTGTTCGGTTTAAAGAAAATGATAAGGGAAAGTTATAGTGTGATATGGCCGAATGAGGGGGAGGGATGAGGCCTCAATCTCGAAATTCATGGTTGACAAAATCAATCATATGATTTGATTGAGAATTTTCCAAATTTACCATGTATTTTAAATGATTAAGAGAATTAACTTTGTACATTTTAAATAAATTCGGCTCTAAGGTTTTTCAAAGTGTCCAAGTGACATTTTTAATGTGTCAAATGTGCCTTGGTATTATTTCGTTTCATATGTTATTTGTTTACAAAAATTTGGGATCAAAATGGTACATTATAAGCTTATTTATCAAAGTTTTAGATTGTAGGGGCATTTTGGTCTTTTTACATGTTTTAGATTTTTCGGGTTTTACAACTCTTCCCCTCTAAACGAAAAATTTCGTCCTCGAAATTTGCAAAGAAGTAGAAATTAAATGGAACGGAAACAAAACAGAGACATACCAGATCAGAATACAAAATGAGGATAACTAGCTCGAATAGACTCCTCGGTCTCCCAGGTAGCTTCCCGCTCTGGGTGGTTCCGCCAAAGAATCTTAACGAACGGAATGACTTTACGTCTCATAACTCGCTCTTGGCGATCCAGAACCGCTTCCGGCTCTTCAGACAAAGACATATCGGGCTGAATCTGATCAAAAGGATAAGATACCACATGAAGAGGATGATAGTTGTATCCCCGTAGAAGAGATACATGGAACACATCATGCACATGCGAAAGCTGGGGAGGTAGAGCTAAACGGTATGAAACCTCTCCAATACGTTCCAGGATCTCGAATGGTCCGATGAATCGAGGACTCAGCTTGCCCTTGATTCCAAAACGTTTAACTCCCCGAAACGGTGAAACCTTAAGGAATACCCGATCGCCAACCTGAAACTCCAAATCACGACGGTGCTTATCCGCATAGCTTTTCTGACGAGCCCGAGCTTCTTTCAACTTTTCTCTAGCAACATCTACCTTCTCATTCGTGATCTGAACCAACTCGGGACCCTCAATAACACGCTCACCGACCTCGTTCCAACAAACCGGAGCCCTGCACTTCCGCCCATACAACATCTCGAAAGGAGCCATCCGAATACTAGCTTGCCAGCTGTTGTTATAAGCGAAATCTACCAAACAAAGATACTCGTCCCAACTACCCGTCCACTCTAACGCACATGCCCTCAGCATGTCCTCCAATGTCTGGATGGTCCGCTCCGACTGACCATCTGTCTGAGGATGGAAAGCTGTACTGAACTTAAGCTGTGCACCCCAAGCTCTATGCAGTCCCTTCCAAAACCGGGAAGTAAAACGTGGATCCCTATCTGAAATAATAGCAGTAGGCATACCGTGTAGTCTAACTATCTCCTGCTCGAAAATCTCCGCCAATCTGCTGACACTGTAATCCATACGAATGGGCAGGAAATGAGCAGATTTGGTCAGTCGATCAACAACTACCCAAATCGCATCATGTTTCCTTCTGGTAAGAGGTAATCCCGTAACGAAATCCATAGCGATCTCCTCCCATTTCCAAGTCGGAATATCTAACGGCTGCAATAACCCGCTAGCCCTCTGGTGCTCGATCTTGACCTGCTGACAAGTCAAACACCTAGCTACATAAGACGCCACATCATGCTTCATGCCGCTCCACCAGAAGTGCTGTTTCAGATCTCGGTACATCTTGGTGGAACCCGGATGTATAGTAAAAGGAGAACTATGCGCCTCTGACAAAACAGCCTCTCGCAAATCAGGATCGTTAGGAACACAAAGACGATCCTCGAACCATACCACTCCGAACTCATCGACCCGAAACTCAGATTGTTTCCCATCTTCTACGTTCTGTACAATAGCCCAGAGTTCACCGTCATCTTTCTGGGCTTCTTTAATCCGCAGGATGAGATTGGACTCAACCTTGAGACTCGCCCAATAACCGTCACAACCCCGAACACAAAGCTCAACATCAAGAATCTCTAAATCGTTTAGAATCCGAGGCTCAAATTTCAGACTAGAAACCATGCCCGACTTCCGGCTAAGAGCGTCGGCAACAACATTTGCCTTGCTGGGATGATACTGGATGTGGGTGTCGTAATCCTTCAGGAGCTCTAACCACCTCCTCTGTCTCATATTCAGCTCCTTCTGCGTGAAGATATATTTGAGGCTTTTGTAGTCGGTGAAAATGTCACATGACTCACCGTATAGATAATGCCGCCATATTTTAAGAGCGAAAACCACTGCAGCCAATTCTAAATCGTGTGTCGGATAATTCTCTTCATACGGCTTCAGTTGCCTCGAAGCATAGGCGATGACTTTCCCGTGTTGCATTAGAACGCAACCCAAACCCTTTTTAGACGCATCACTATAGATCTGGAAACCACCCGAACCAGAAGGAAGAGTCAGAATAGGTGCAGACACTAATCTCTGCTTCAGTTCCTCGAAACTGTTCTCCCTCTCCTCAGTCCATACAAATTTCTCCCCTTTTCTCATCAACTGTGTCAATGGCAAGGCCAACCGCGAGAAACCTTCAACGAAACGACGATAATAACCAGCGAGTCCCAGAAAACTTCTCACCTCAGTCACATTTGTAGGTCTAGGCCATTTAGTGATAGCCTCGACCTTAGCTGGGTCCATAGTGATACCCTCTGCAGAAACAATGTGACCTAGAAAAGCGACCTGACTCAACCAGAATTCACACTTAGAAAACTTCGCGTACAACTTCTTCTGTCTAAGAATCTCCAACACAGTCCGAAGATGCTGTTCGTGCTCCTCCTCGGATTTCGAATAGACAAGAATATCATCGATGAAGACAATGACAAATTTATCGAGGAACTCATGGAAAACCCGGTTCATAAGGTCCATAAAAACGGCCGGAGCATTGGTCAAGCCGAAAGGCATAACCAGGAATTCGTAATGACCATAGCGGGTTCGAAAGGCAGTCTTAGGAACATCTTGTTCCCTCACACGAAGCTGATGGTAACCCGATCTCAAATCAATCTTAGAGAAGTGCTTTGCCCCTTGCAACTGGTCAAACAAATCGTCGATGCGCGGAAGGGGATAGCGGTTACGGATAGTAATGCGGTTGAGCTCCCGGTAATCAATACAAAGGCGCATACTACCATCCTTCTTTTTCACAAATAGCACAGGAGCACCCCAAGGAGAAACACTAGGACGAATAAAACCGTTCTCTAATAGCTCCTCTAACTGTACCTTTAATTCTTTCAATTCAATGGGTGTCATTCGGTACGGAGCCTTAGAGATAGGCTCAGCACCGGGAACTAGATCAATACTGAATTCAACTTCTCTGGTGGGAGGAAGACCAGGAAGTTCTTCGGGAAAGACATCAGCGAACTCCCGCACAATGGGAACACTACTAACATCGGGTCCCTGAGAAGACGTATCTTTAACAGAGGCCAAAACCCTTGGCAACCATGAGAGATTAGGGTCCGCGCTTTCATAGCAGAAATAAGTTTAACAGATTTCAAAGGCTGAGAACCGTGATAAACAAAGTCCGGATGATGGATATCACCAAAGCTTACACTTCTGGCATGACAGTCGATGGTGGCCTTATGAGAAGACAACCAGTCCATACCCAAAATTATATCAAAATCAATCATATCGAGGGGGAGCAGATTAGCCGGACGAACACAATCATCAAATCGCAGAGGGCAATCCACATATTCACAATCGATAATGACTTGGGTTTTCATAGGAGTAGAGATAGATATAGGATTATTCAATGGTGTTGGGGTTACTTTTATTTTCTTGGCAAGCGTATTAGATATTATAGAATGTGTAGCACCGGTGTCAAATAAAGCAAAAACAATACGATCTCCAATATAAAGATAACCGGTAATGGTACCTGACGTGCCTGCCGCCTGATCACGTGTAAGAGAGAATACCCGACCCGAAGCAGGAGCCGGCCTACCTGAGTTTGCTGCTGCAGCCCGCTTCTCATGCGGACAGTCCTTCACTCTGTGCTCGGTAGACCCACAAGTAAAGCATCCCCCAGTAATCCTATGACAAACCCTCGGATGGGATTTTCCGCAAGTGACACAAACCGGTGGAGGAGGTAACGCCTCACTAGTCCTCCTCTGCTTAGAAGAACCCGACTGATGACTCGGTTGAGCACCCCGAGTAGACTGATCACGATACTGACGTGGGTTGTTGTTGTTGTTGTTGTTGTACCCACTCCTCCCAGAAACCTGCCTATCATAACCCCGAGAATCCTGTCGCCTCTGACTGTAGTCCCGGTCCTGGCGACCACGCTGATCATACCTATGGTCCTGTCGACCTCGAAAATCCTGTCTCTGGTCTTGTCGACCCTGTCCCCGGGAATCCACACGGTTACCGTCCCTGTCCCGCTTATTAGAACCCCCATTTGCATGTAACAACTCAATGTTGCGGGCAGCATCCGCAACAGCAGCCACATCCTCGTGCTCAAAGTTCACGATACGGTCTAATACCCATGTCTTTAATGCCCACTTAAAATGACGTGCCTGACGATGAGCATCCCCAGCAACCTCTGGCCCCACAAAACTGGCCAAACGCAAGAACCTCTGCATAAACTCACCCGATGACTCACGATCCCCCTGACGAATCGTCCCATACTCCCTCTCATACTTCTGCTGCTCCGATAATGGAATATACCGCCTATAGAACACTTCAACGAAATCCGTCCAAGAACAGGTCTCAGCATAATCATCTCCCTTAGCTTGGACAAGAGCAGTCCACCAATTAAGAGCGTCACCCTCTAGCTTGAATGTAGCCAAACGAGTTTTAAACTCGTCAGCACATCCGAGAACCCTGAATAACTTTTCGACATGGGTGATCCAGTCCTCTGCCTCATGGGGTGTGGCAGCGGACTTGAACGAGAGAGGCTTGAGCTTGTTAAACCTCTCAATCCAAACGTGGATACCAACTGGTGGAGCAGCGGGTGGAGCAGTGGGTGGAGCAGTGGGTGGAGCATCGCCACCGCCACCACCAGAAGAACTTGCCCCGTTCCTGATGTTATTGGTGACCTGAGTCACCACTTGAGGAATAGCAGCAGCCACAGCAGCGGCTATCATAGCCTGAAAATCAGGGGTCTCTCCATTATAGTCCTGATGTCGTGTAGTCACCATCTGAATGATTTCGAAAACGATTAGTAAGGTAGGAAAATAAGCACGAAAGGAAAGACGAAACAGAAACCTATGACTACCCAAAACCTCACCAGTCAAAACTTAAGTCCTAAAGGTCAAATCCTAGGGTCCATAAGACTCACAGGCCATGACTTATGTACTACAGGTCGCAACCTGGGCTCTGATACCATAATTGTAACACCCCAACCCGACAAGGGTAGAAGTATCACATTATGGTGACAAATCAAAGCATACATAAATACACAGCGAAAGTCTTAATAAATACATAAGGAAAAAGTCAAGTCAACACGACTTGAATAATACATAAGTTCGAAAGATAAAGAAACATCCAAAATACGAATACAAAGGAAATCCATGTCCAAAACAAAGTCATAAGATAAAGGTGGTCATCTAAGGTCAAAGCTCCATCTAACTCTCATCCCATCCAAAGCATAATCCAAAAGCTCCTAGCTTAGATACCTGCCGCGGGAAAGAAACGCGGCTGAGCTTAAAAAGCCCAGTGAACAGATACATATAATAAACGGAAACGAACAAATGAAGCATAATGAAAGAGATAATAAATAAGGTACAAGAGTAAAGGTTAGGACAGTCATCCACCACGAGCCCGAACAAATCACATATCATATCATAATCATATAGAGGGGATGCCTCTCAAATAAGCCGATAATATGAGGGGTGTCCTCATGTACCAGTTGGAGTGATCAACTCCCAGGGGTGTGAAAGGAGTGGATTGCACCCAGCCCCAGTCACCATATCATATCAAAATGAACTGTCCACGAACACGGACACGAACCTAGGATGCATCCATTCGCCCCCCGAACAAAATCATATAGACCATAATAAATCATATAGTGTGCATGCATATCATAATCAAAATGGGGACGGTGTAACCAAATCACTAGGGCTACACGCTAGTCATGCCAGTGGTGCATCACAGACACGGCCATGTTACCTTCATGGCTAGGAAACGAACTTGGCTCGGGTATCAAACTGGGGTCAAATGTCAAAGTCCAAATCAAAGCAAAGGTCCATGTAGTCATAGTCCAAATATCAAAGTCCAAAACACAGGGTTCATATCAAAAGGTTCATATGCCAAAGGTTCAAATGTCAAAGGTTCATATCAAAGATCAGGGTCACATCAAATCAGAGTTCAAGAAACTGAAGGCACCTTATAAAAAGGGCAGAGTATCTGTACCTTATTCCAAAGCAAAGCACAAACCAAAATGAACAAGATGGATCAAAGTCAGGTCCTCTCCTTCTTCACACCTAGAGGGGTAGAAAAGAATTACAAACCTTTCCATTTTAAGTACTTTCCATTTTTAGTAAGTTTCTATTTTTAGAAAGTTTCCTTATTTAGAAAGTTTCCATAATTAGTAAGATTTCCATATTCTCATTTACGTTAGGTCATTATTGAATCATATTATGGCTTTAGGGTGTATTTTAACAAGTCACAAAAGTTTAGGGTTAAATATGACAAGTTCTCATATTCTAGGGTTTGAAATGCAAATATACCAAAGATGGAGGTTTAAAGCAAAATATATCATAATTAACTTATTCAAATCTTAAGTTATCCAGAATTACTCATTTAGTCCCTTAGGTTTCATAGTTTACACTTTATACCCTTGTAGTTACATAAGTTACATTTTAAACCTTATGGTATCCATAATTACACATTAAGCCCTTAATTTATCAAAGTTACACAATGGACACTTATTTCATTATGTTATACGATTATACCCTTAAGTATTCATAATTTACACATCAAGTCCCTCAAGTTATCAAAGTTACATATTTAACCCTTAATTTACATTTTCAACCTTTAATTATCAATAATTACATATTAAGCCATTAAATTACCAAAATGACACATAACCCCCTGAATATAATTTATTACTCAAATCAACCCTAAGTTTCCAGAAATTACATATTTAGCCCCTCTATTTAATTATTTTTCTAAATCGATTTACATTTATCAAATAAAACATTTTAATCCTTTTAATTACAAAAATTACACTTGACACCCTCAAGTTATATTTTATTCGAATAGTACACAGCCCAAATAAAGTTCTAAAAATAACCCTTGAGTTTTAAAAGTTACAAAACATACCCAAAACATTTTAATACAAATCGGCAACCCTTTTATAACCACAAAACCCTAACCCTAAAATCACCAATCATTAATCAATCATCATGTCATCATTTAATCATCATTTATTAACCATGAACAGCCCTAAAATCCTAAACCCTAGCTCGCACGATTTTCTTTCTTTTTCTTCTTGATTTTTCTTTTAATCCGCATAACCAATTAAATCAAAAATAATTATTGTAAGCCTTGATAAATCGAAGTAACATTTTTCTCAGGTTATTATGATCATATAGAGTCTAAATAAAATAAACATGAAGCCTCAAAATTTTGGACATAATTATTTAGGTTTTATATGCGATTTTAAGATTTAATTCACAAATAATTCGTGGATCATGCATGGTATGTTCTTATCATTTTATTTGATGTTCTTAGATCATAAAGGACTCAGGAAAAATGGCAAACCGAATTTAGAACGAGTCGAATGGCTGCAACGAATTTCTTCCTCTTGGACCTATACGCGACACACAAGAATTCACCACGAGCTCACGAACGATCTACACACCTTGTAATCATTTTTCATAGAACATATACGATGTGAGGAACCCAGGAAAAATGAGAAACGAATTTTAAAAGGGTCGGATTAATCATAAACGAATTTACCTCAAGATTATATACTCGCTACAAGGAAAATTCGACCAAGATCGAATCGCACAACGAACAGCCTTAGGAGTATTTTTCTAGCTTCCTTATGATGCCAAGGATCACACGAAAAATAGGTTTAAAGTCTGGAAAAATTGGATGCAAGGTGGGCGAATTATTTTGTGTGTTTAGGGTTTTATTGCTTGTTCGGTTTAAAGAAAATGATAAGGGAAAGTTATAGTGTGATATGGCCGAATGAGGGGGAGGGATGAGGCCTCAATCTCGAAATTCATGGTTGAAAAAATCAATCATATGATTTGATTGAGAATTTTCCAAATTTATCATGTATTTTAAATGATTAAGTGAATTAACTTTGTACATTTTAAATAAATTCGGCTCTAAGGTTTTTCAAAGTGTCCAAGTGACATTTTTAATGTGTCAAATGTGCCTTGGTATTATTTTGTTTCATATGTTATTTGTTTGCAAAGATTTGGGATCAAAATGGTACATTATAAGCTTATTTATCAAAGTTTTAGATTGTAGGGGTATTTTGGTCTTTTTACATGTTTTAGATTTTTAGGGTTTTACATATTAGTTGGTGGGAAAAGATATTGATAGATGATAAACACTAATCGATGAGTAAATTAAAATATGTTGGATCTTGCAAATTAACTTTTAGAACATTAAAAGGCAAAAGTAAAAGTTGTAAAGTTGTGCAATACGCATTTCGTGTCGAATATTATGTGGATGTCTTTGCAATTTGAATGTTATATTCAAATTCAGAACTTATATGCTTGCATTTTGATGTCATTTCGTATTCAATTCTTAGAGAATCTGTAGGAATTTTGTGGATACAGGTAAGCTGACGCATGACGCGCGGAATCGTATTTAGATAAACCATAAACCAATGATGATAAACAAGGCGTACCTTGCGGGAATTAAACCCAAACAAAAGTAAAGACTGTAAAATACGAAGTTTATTAATAATCAATGATCAAAAGATGCATTACAATGAAACCTAAATCCTATAATTTATAAGGTAGTAAAATTTGTAAAACAAGATAATCTAATTATTCTAGAATAAACAAAAATAAGTAAACTAAAATAAAAAAAAATCAAAAAGTCACGACACAAAATAAAACCCAGTAGAAAACACCAGTATGGTTACATGTCAAGTCACACACAAAAGCCAATAACCTCGGTATGTTTAGGAATAGGGTTACTTATGCTTGGATTAGAGTTACTTGGAAGTAATGTTCTGAATCCAGTAACCTCGGTATGTTTAGGAGTAGGATTACTTATGTAGAAGTACCCTTACTCCAACTACCAGTAACGTCCTCATCATTCCCCTCACTTAAAAAGAACTCGCCCTCGAGTTCTCACTGTCAAGAGCTCCATCTACCTCAAACAATCTCTCATGACGAATCATATCTTCAGTAGATTTGCGCTTCACATTAACTCGAGTACTTCCCCAACGATCACCCCATAACCTCAAATATGCACTTCTTATTAACAATTCCCAAGTCTTCAGTTGCAATAAAAAATAGTTTCTTTGCTTGCCATTGAAAACTTTGTTGGCTTTGTGATAATCATATTTAAAATAAATCCACAATTAAAATCACAAACCTTTAAATCTTTGATGCTTTCGGAATCCATGTTTAGCTCACCATCAAAATTCTTCACATATTCATCACCATTAAAACCCATAACTTCTTCTTCATAAGCCTTCAAGGTACCAACTTTACTTGTTGTTTCCAACACGAAAGTTGAAATCTTTTCTTCATGTTGTGGATGGACTTTAGATTCTTGGATTTTCTCAACATGCTCTTCAACAACTTCATCATTCAAAATCTTTTCTTCCATCACAACTTCGGACTTTGGTATTTTTGGTTTGACTTTGGGTGGAACGATAGCAATCCTTTTTCCTTCCCATGAGAAAAGATAAAGATTTTTTTGAAAATCATGCATGCCCTTAACCTCTTGTACCCAAGGTTTTCCCAACAAAATATCACACTCATCAAAATCATCCACAATACAAAGTATCTCGCTTTTATAATTTTTCCCAATAGTTACCGGAACCCGACAAACTTGATAACCTTCAATTGGACAAATCTCCATTGCTATTTTTAGGAAATCTATCAATTTTATTGAAACCAAATTATTAATACTACAACCATCAATAATTAAAGAACATAACGAATTATTGATTAGAATTCTCGAACGAAAAATATTGGTTGTAGACACCCGATAATCCTTCTTTATCTCCTCCCATTCTTCAAATCTTTCATTGTTTAACGAGGATTGGTTGCTCCTATGATTGTTAATAAATCCGCCTATGGTTGGATGAATTCTTGAACCTCCATAATTGCTACCCTCACGATTCTTATGGATTGATGCCCCACCCACGATCACAGAACGTAGTTCTTTTAGCATAGTGTAACAGCTGTCAAGTTCTTTCATGGATTCGGTAAAACCATGATACATGTACTCTCTAGACCATACCCCACCAATAGTATGGGTTTTTAAATATTCTACACCATTTATCATCTAGGATACTAACAAGCTCTGGACATTAATTGAAGTAGAACCTTCTGCACTAATTACCACCAGGATGCTAAGAAGCTCTGATGCCAACTGACGCACGACGCGCGAAAGCGTATTTAGATAAACCATAATCCAAGGGTGATAAATAAGGCGCACCTTGTGGGAATTAAACCCAAACAAGAGTAAAGACTCTAAAACACGAAGTTTATTAATAATCAATGATCAAAATATGCATTATAATGAAACCTAAACCCTATAGTTATAGGGTAGTAAAACTTGTAAGATAATCTAATTATTCTAGAACAAACAAAAATAAGTAAAGTAAAATAAAAAGATAAAAAAAGTCACGACACAAAATAAATCCCAGTGCGAAACAACAGTATGGTTACTTGTCAAGTCACACACAAATGCTAGTAACCTCAGTATGTTTAGGAGTAGGGTTGTTTAGGAGTACGGTTACTTTTGCTTGGAGTAGAGTTACTTTGAAGTAATGTTCTAAATCCAGTAACCTCGGTATGTTTAGGAGTATGATTACTTATGTAGAAGTACCCTTACTCTAGCTACAACGTCCTCATCATAAACAGATGAGGTTTTTCTTTATTCATGTTACTTTAGGAGGGTGAACATTTTTTGACTCATAAGTACACGGTCTCATCAGTTTAATCCCGGAACCATTTTTGACATTTTTCGGACACTCGCAAATATACATATAGCAATGTTTAATTTGAACCTTTGAACTTTTGTGAGAAACCCAAAGGCCTTAGCACTAGGTCATCTGTTAATGTCTATGCAAAATCAATACTAATTCCAAATCTATTTTTTTATAAACACAACCACTTCCTAAAGTCATGCCTACATATATAAGAAATCTTGTGATTGTTTTAGTTGTTCTCTCTCAAGCCAAGTAATTTATTTTTTTGAGATTGCGTTAACTCCAAGTAATTGCAAAATCGTGTCATAATGATTGTAAAATAAAGTTAAGGTAAACTCACACAAACACAAATATTCAATACATTCGTCTCAGTTGTGACTTGAACACACAACTTCTTAATTGTGAGTGCCTCACGCATATTGGTAGACTGAAATATATTGGTCGTTGATTGTGCTCATGTCTATGAACCCAATTAAAAGTGTGCTTGATGACTTCTTGTTGGTCTTCTCTATGTGTTCATATTGTCACATAATTCATGCCACCTTCTAACTTGTCCCATACTCAAAACATTATTCGTGCACTAACAACTAAAACGTAATTTCGTTAGTTTTACACATTTACTCGTTAGTTTTACACGTTTACTCGAGGCGTGAAGAAATAAAAGTATTGTATTTGTTTTAACACAAAGTTGCTACTTCCGTCCAAACATACACTTTGCTGGTATTAACAAACTAAAACGATTCTTAGTGATATAAGAGCATTAACTGGTTAGTATGACTCATCATCCATCACTTACGCTACGTTAAAATATTCACGTCATTTTTCCTTCTTCGCCAATGTTCAACCAATTTTCCTCTATCATGTTTTCACCGTTACTAGTGACCATTTTCCCCATGAGTATATATATCGCTACTACACACATATCGTTTAGAAAATAGATAAACAAAAGGGTTTTTCTATCTTGTGTCATTGGGCACAAGATAATAAAGGTAAAAAGTACACATAAAGTACTAGAAGACTCACAAAAAAATACATATTTAATGGATCTATAAGAGCACACGGTATGGTCACGTAGGAAGTGGGTGAAAGCTTAACGCAGGCCGCGTTAAGGCTGCGTTACCATACCGTAGTCTCGCGTTAAAGGCCAAGTCAAGGAGCCACATTAAGGCTTTAACGATGCGTGAAGGCATGAAACAATAAAAACAAAAAAATAAAAAAATCATTTCGCCCCCCATGATTGAAATTAGTTGTTTTGTGCTTTTGTAATTTTGCAGTGTGTTTGTGTGTGTTTTCACTGTGTGTGTGTTTAGTGTGTGTACAGCAAGAAACAAATGGGGAAGATGATATATAACTAAAATTTGCAGTTTAGTCCATGTGGTAGTGTGGTGTTTACATTTTAGACCCTGTGTTTTAGTAGCAGTTTTTTTTTTTTTTTCTTTTTTTTTTTTTAAGTTAATAACATTTTTATTTAGTTTTTTTATGTGGTAGTTTTTTTTTAATTCGTAACGTTTTTTTTTGTTTTGTATTGTAATTTTTAAGTTTATTAATGAAATATTAGGTTGTTGAATGAATGAAATAGTTAAGGGGTTAATTTGTAAAATGTAATTTTTTAAAAGGTGGGGCTCAAAATATTGAGTTAAAGTTGAGTTATGATAAGTGGTGTTTTTTTTTTTTTTTTTTTTTTTAGTTAAGGTTAAAATGTTAAAGGTATGTGTCGCTGACGTGGCATTGAGTGAAACTTTAACCCGAGTTACCACACCCTATGCTCTAAGTCCATTTTTGTGGGTCCCTAATACTTTTCGTGTACTTTTTGAATTTCTTATCTTGTGCCCTCAGGCCCCTAAACAAAAATATATTACTCCTTCCGTCACAAAATAATTGTCAGGAGACAAGAATCACATAGTTTAATAAAAGTGTGGCTACTTTTGTTTTCAACCACTCAAAGAGAATATTTCCCTATTATATTCTCTGGTTTTTACTTAAAAGGGAAAGTGGATAATTATTTTGAGACATCCCAAAATGAAAATATGGACAATATTTTTGAGACGGAGGGAGTAATATATCACCACGGTTGTTTGAACCACGAAGTCATCAACGAGTGACCAACTACATACCATATGGACGTACAAATGACGATGACCGAGTACACGTATGCTTGGAACCATAAAGCAACAACCATCACTTTAAAAACATAGTGCTTAGCAAAAAGCACGACCGGATACCATTTACCCTAAATATAGGATAAAATATTAAACATGTACGTAACTGCTTCTCAGTGAAGATTAACAATAACCATCAATACCTGAAAGACTCAAAACGAAATTTAAACAAAAGATAAATTCACCACAAATACAACCAAGGCATAATTGGCTAAAATCTATCTCTTTATCATCCTTCAAACATTCCCCCTTTTCTCTCTATGTGAAATAACACATGTATGTACACACATTTTTACATTTGAAATAAATATTCTTACCAAGAAGAAATCATATATATCATACAAGGTGGTGAAATGGTAAGATATTTGTTTCTGATTGTTTTAAACACATTATTCATCCTTGTTCCTAGAACCATTTCGCACGATAGTATACCAATCCCAAAAGATAAAGCTCAAGTGCAACGTTGGTTTAAAGAAAACGTAAAACCATTAAAAGCCCGAAAAGGGACTCTTGATCCTGCTTTAGAGGCTGCAGAGGCCAACCCAAGGATCATAAAGGTCATGAAGAAGGGTGGTGGCGATTTTACAACGATTACTGAGGCTGTAAGAAGCATCCCACCAAAGAATAATCATAGGGTTATTGTGTATATCGGGCCAGGAGAATACCCTGAGAAGATTAAGATGGAGCGGGATAAAAAGTTTGTTACGTTTCTTGGTGATCCAGATGATATGCCTACATTGGTTTATCATGGAAATGCAGCAGCTTATACTATCGTGGAAAGTGGAACATTAACAGTTGATGGTGATTATTTCGTCGCTGCTAACTTGCATATTAAGGTCAGGAAAAATATTTTTTATGCATTCATTCATGTCTATCGGAGGTGGCATCAACACTTTAACTTTAAATGAGTGAACTCGGGTTATTCTTCGTTTCAAAATAGGTCAAAGGAGTATAGGAATGTATTCCTAATGCTTATGACCCCCCTAATCCTTTTATTAAAACATTGATGATGAATCAAATAATATGATAATTCTAAATTTTTGGCACAGTAGTTATCTATTCAAAAGAAGAGAGGGAAAAAGTGGAGACAATAGGTATTTCAATCAACCTCACTTGACCCATTTTGACTTGTAAAAAGAGCTTGTTTTGACCCATCACTCATCCGACAAATTACCCGTTTTGACTAGTTACCCAACCCGTCCATACTACCCCTATTGCCACCTCTAATCAAAACAAATTTTTTTGTTCTTTTACCAATAGTGTTTGGAACATATAGAATTCAAGCCCAAGACCTGATGGTAAAATTAAAGGAGGTCAAGCAGCAGCAATGAGGATCGGAGGTGACATGGCTGCATTCTACAACGTTAGATTCTACGGGTTTCAAGATACATTTTGTGATGATCGTGGCCGTCATTTTTTCAAAGATTGTTACATCGAAGGCACTGCTGATTTCATCTTCGGAAATGCAAAATCTATCTATCTGGTAACCTAATGATCATCACAATTTTTCATAAACTAAAGTGTTTATTGCACTCTACTAAAAAAATTGTTCTGGGGTTCCAAGCAGAATACGGAGATCCACTGCATTTCCGGGGAACTAGAGTCATGGATAACCGCACATGCTCGGTCAATGGATGAATCAGAAACCGGGTATGTTTTTGTGCATTGTCCGGTGACTGGAATCGGGCAAGGTTGGTACTTAGGAAGAGCATGGAAGGGGTATTCAAAGGTGGTGTTTGCGTACTCGCAATTGGGTCCTATTGTAGGCCCGAAAGGCTGGAGTTCTAATAGCCAGCCAGCGCCCAATAAGTAAGTTCTCTGCTTGAAATATCTGACATCTCATCTTTATAAACGTTAAATAATTGTGGTCTTGTTGATCTTTAGGAACTTATATTTTGCGGAATATAGTAACACAGGACAAGGTTCAGATACAGTTGGAAGAGAACGTTTTGTGAAGAAGCTTTCACTCGAACAAGCTAAGCCTTTTCTATGTCTTTCCTATATTGAGGGTTCTAAATGGCTTCTTCCTCCTCCGAAAGTACCTAAAAAGTTGTAAGATTTAGCATAGGAGTGCGTATATGTACAATTGCTTTTTGTTTTTCTAAGTACACAAAATGTATAAATAAAAATGAACACATTAGGTTTGTTTCCACGCTTTATGGTTCCTTAATTCATACATTCAGATCAAATACAAATGCTATAATGGTATCCATAAGCACATTTTCTATAATTACATAGTGTATGTGGTATGAGAACTGGTTACGAGATTAAGTAACTTATAAAATTACTATTCGCAAACGGAAAGCAAAACTCACACAAGATGACATATATAGAAGGATCAATTGACAAGGACAAAATATCATTCATGTCTGGCTGCTTAGGGGTTTACTAAAAGAATGCCTACAAAGTCTATTTTCATGTTTGTTTTTTAAGAATATTCTCCTTTCATGATTCAAAGATGATATAGAATAGGTTGGAAGTCACTTTGGACTATTAAAGGGGTTTAAAAGCATGTTCCAGCGCATAGAATCTTTGATGTTAAAGCTAAACAAGAATGTTGTAGCAACGCAAGTACATAATGATACATCATAATCTAAAAAGACTACATAAATTGTCTATTAGTGGGACTCGGTATGAGCATTGCCTCTTTCCACCACTAGAAAAACACTCAGAATACTTGGATTAATATGGCCGGTACCGCATTGGCCTCCTTGCTCTTGGAATTCTTCTGCACAGTAATAAGAACATGTTGGTTTCTAAATCTGAGATGCCGTTAATATTTTGCAAAAATCACAGTTGCAACTAAACAAAGCTGACAGGATAAAAAACTTAGCACAAAAATTTGGACCATTGAAATTTGCGCCAGTTCTCATGGTTCTGAAGAGGCGTCAATTTCAACCCATTTAACTTGATGTCAATTATGCTTTGTTTATCTCGAATGGGTCAAGATAATCTTTTACTTAAAAGGGGAACGGGTTGAAACTCACCCAAAGTTTAATCCTAAAGCATACAACCATTATTTAAAAAGGTTGCGGGTTAACCCAACCCCAAGCAAGCACACCTTCAACCTATCATAACCAGTTACCCAAGCCACCATCTTAACACCTCTAGTTTTAATAAACACAGTGCCAAAGAAGGGCATTTGTTAAATTAACTGGATGTGTCTATTCTATCAACCAAGTGCTTAGCTTAGATAGTGTTGATTGAAGCTAGGTAGTATTTTCTTTGAGCTTGAAGATTACGGGAACGTGGGTAAGAATCCGCTCTCACTTTTCCCTATTTTATATAAATTTTATAATATATTATTGGGACAGAATAATCATTACAGGGAGGTATTTGCATATTAGTTTGCTTTCCCATGTACATCAATTGTTGAAACATGTTTGTATGCTAGTTCCTCATTGCATCAGTTGTTTTCAGCTATGACAACTGTATAGCTAATTTTCATAAAAAATTTACAATAAAGGAAATCTTGATATTTAGTGTACACAAAAAGGTCAAGTGTTGCAACAACAGAATACAGGTGATGCAGCTCGTTTGAATTCTCAACTCATAAATTGAAGTTTAGAGGAAATATTATCTAAGAAGCATGCTATAACATAAAATAGGTGATGCGACAATGTTTTTTAAAATTTTCTAGTATAATAGATAAGTTATCTAGCTTGTTATCATTATGAACTTGTTCAAGGCTTTCAATACTTTCACATACCCATCCTCAACTCCACATTAACTAAATTTTACTATTAAATCATTGCTCTACATATCTCCCAAATATATTCTTAACTTATGAAACCTAACCTTGAGATATCATCATTTGAAAAGATCAAGGGAGACTTTTTAAAAGCACCTTAAATACCAAATGAAATATTGCAAGTGCTTTTTTTTTTCATGTTAGAAAACTACTTGAATCTGGTCAGAGACCCGCACTTAACTGAAGCCTTGTTGTGAAAATCATTGCAGCCCCAACTTCTAACATGTCTCTGACCCTCAAGCTATTGTGTCTATGTTGGTGGGATGCTTTCTGGGAAAAAAAGAAAGTGAAAGACAGTACTTTGTGAACCCCATCACTGTTGGATCCTACAGTTGAGGAGATTTGAGGCAAGTTAGCTGATAACGAAAATTGTCAGAAACCAGGGTTGTGAAGTCCAGGTTTACTTTCTCTTCCAAAATAAGGGTTGTCAATCCCAGCTTTACGTTTTCTTCCACCACTTTTTCAACCACCAAGGTAAAGACAATAGTTTAAGGATTCAAGCGATGCTAAAAATAGGTTTTAAAGAGCGCAATTTCACAAGCAAGACTTGCGTAAAGTCGGGGTCTCTAAACCCCAAGTAAGTAGTTTTAAACATGAAAAAAGTCAACCAATTACAATATATTCATTTGGTAGTTAAACAGTACTTTTAAACATTAAAAAAAAAAAAAAAAAATCAGCAATCAAGGTGCCTAAACTAGAGGTGGCAAGATAGGCAGGTCAGAATGGGTCAATACTTATATTCTGAGAGAAAAAAAAAAAAAAAAAAAAAAAAAAAAAAAAAAAAAAAAAAAAAACGAGGTTATTCGCAATAAAAAAGTAGACAATGGGCAACATTCAATCCATTTGACCCGTTTGACCAGTCCCCCTTTTACACCTAACTTTGGAGTAGCAGACAGTCAGACACTGCTTATATA
This sequence comes from Artemisia tridentata subsp. tridentata, assembly GCA_021014915.2. Lineage (NCBI taxonomy): Eukaryota > Viridiplantae > Streptophyta > Magnoliopsida > Asterales > Asteraceae > Artemisia > Artemisia tridentata. The sequence goes on along the minus strand of CP139509.1, from coordinate 127,427,711 downwards.
GTGCTTCTAAAATCAAGATTTAAACAGAGGCAAGGCTAAGCCAGTGAAGGGAATACTAGAAACGAAAGGGCCATCTTAGGTACGCTACCACATTATGACTAGAACAAGAATGGAACACACAGAGTGTTTGGATACCATACCCATAGCCATATGGAGAGTAGATTGGTGCGCCAGGCATGTAAGGCCTTCGTGAAGGGAATCCAAAATATGGGTTGGGACGCCTCCCTCTAAACTGTTTCATCCCAGGAACATTGGTTCGCTTGGCAGCAACCTGCACATCATGGAGATCTACAAATGAGAACTTAAAGCCCAAATTTTCCAATACTGGATAGTGGATAGATAGGGGCACAATTTCAACCTATATCCTTATAAACAGCCGATCCAGTTACTGTTTCATCTTTAAAGGCCCAAAGTCTAAACGACTATTAAGAAATAACTTAGACGATGATGGGTCTGTAAGTATCGAATGTCGCCAAGTTATATTTTTACAGCATTGAAACAGCCTATATCATTTATTCAAGATATTAAGTACTATTGAGATTACAGAATTTCTGGAATCATATTTATAATAATTGTTATACATAAACCTTTTATAACTTGGGACAAAAAGTGTTTTGGCTCCACCAAGCCTAACCTGAACCAAAATTACCCGTTTTGACCTACTACACAACCCATCCAACCCAGCCATTAAGCCCCTCTAGAACAGCAATATAGTTTGGACCTTGAGTTGACGACCGTGCAACTCTGATTCATTCAAAAGGACAGCATTCTGAACAGCTTCAAGTTCCACGAACTCCACATATGCAAAACCTTTTGGTTGACCAAATTTGTCTGTTAATATTGTCACCCTGTTTACAGTTCCACATGATTGAAAATGCTGCTGAACTTCCTCAGGCGTGCATGCATAGTCTACCTGATGTTCAGAATGTTTACAATCGACAAGAATAAATACGGGTGTAAGAATATATTGACATCAATAAAAACTACTATGAATAACCCTGCTGAAAATTAACATAAAAGCATCATCTCATGGGACATGATTGTAATTAAACATTTTCAAATCAAGGAAGTATCTTAATTTTCTATTTAATCAGAAAGAAGCCACACTAAATGTGAACAATGAAAGTCATGTAAAGTCCTCATATCTTAAAGATATGGCGGTCAATAGAAATTTTCTAAGGAAGAATTTCAGAAATCGGAGCATGTGATAGAATGTTATGAGCGCAAACTGGCAATAAAAGAGGCACGCCACATATATAATACTGCTTGATCATTGTGTTGCGACTTGCGAGAACCATATAGACAGTTAGGTCATGTCTAGTATGAAACATAATTTCAGTCTTATTCTACTAAAAAGATATGCAGGACCATAACAGCAACATTGTTCAATATACATCTTACATCATCACCCTAATGATTTTCAACAATGGATAAGCACAAGCAAGTTCCTCAAGTCATAAATTAACGCATCATGTCAATCAGAAATGAAGTCAGACATTCAGACCCACCAATTATACATGATATCAGTATATGTTGGTTTTATTTCCTGGAAGTACTACTTTGAGTGGTATAATCCTACATTAAAACCCACATTGTGGATTTAGGCCATATACTTCATGGAATAAGAAAAAAAGAAAGAAATCATCACTACGAAGATTAAAGGGGCTAAAAAGACGTATAATATGTTACTAAAAATATCAATCAGCTGAAAATACAAAAATGACTTTAATATATACATTTAAAAACTTAGACGCTTCTTATTTAGAAAAAGTTGCATAATTATCCTCTCAACATTAGTTTTGAAATAGAAATTATTGATCAAGCTATTTCAACGCAAAACAATACTATATATTACAGCAACATCCTAAGTTTTTGTACGCCATGTCAAGTACAAGATACATTCAAATAAAAAGATGAAAGACATAAAACCTCACATTACCAACATATATTGAACGGGCATCTGCCTCCTCCTTTTCAGCCTGAGTTGCAGTAGCACTGGAAGAATCGTCTAATCATGACATAATCAAAAGAACAAATAACATTAGGTAGGCAAGACAGGTTAGCTAACTAAGATATTGATTATGGTTTAAATTGTATAAGTCAGTACAATAAACTCTTAACAAGCAGAGAAAAAAGGAAGCAACAGTCCAGAATGGATAAGGTGATCTGCAATGGCATCAATAATACTACATAACAACATGCTGGAAGTCACACGGTATATAATATTTAGTGAAAAAGGAGCTCGTGTTCTTTCGCAAAAAGAAAAAATAAACTCTTGTCTCTTGGAGTATTCAATTTAACAGAACCTTAGGCAAAAACTTTTTTTGAAAAGTTTCCTCGTAAAAGAACATAGAATATCTGAAGTCAGATTATATGCAGGAATAGTTGGTTGTTACTAGCTCACAGGAGTACTTGCTTGTTGCTAGATCACAAGAAAGCCATACAAGAGTAGTCTTAGTCCGAAGACAGCAATTAGTACCCTCAGAACAAAGTTTTTCTTGGGATAAATCCAATCAAAGTAATCTTAATATGAAGGGAAAAATTAGCTCCTCTATATCTTTCGGTTTATAATGAAAGGCAAGAGCCCACACACCCTACTCTACACCTTTGATACACCTTTTGTCCCTGATACATATTAACCAAAAGACTTGAAATTTGAACTTGCATATTACAGTTAAACTTAGTATGTGACATGTTAGCATCAGAACAGTCCATTTCGCTTAAGACTGTCATCCAAATAGTAAAATTATGCACTCAAAATAGTTAATCACTTAATTCATTTTAGTATGTTCAATAAGGCTTGAATGCAACCCAAAACAATGCAAGTTGCAACTGCTAGATAAGCATGGGTGCAAGGATCAATTGTCTAATTTACCAACAGATTATCACTATACTATTTGGCTAACGGCTCATGAGCTTGAATCTCTCAATATAGGACAGTAGTTGCTTTCAAACTCTTTAAATATTCATATTAGGTAAAATAGCTGAATGCAAGAGCGATTAACAACTATCTAGATTTCCCATTTTCCTTATGTAATCACCAAATAGATCCATAAAGCAGAAGATAATAGATAGGAAGATAATAGATAGTTAACCTCAGAACCGAGCTAATTTATTAAAATATATAGCCCCCATAAGGATCCCAGCCTAAATACAACAAGTATCAAGGGCCCCCCCCCCCACCTGACGGTCCCACTCAAGTTGAACAACTCTAATCTTACTTGACTTCCTTGCATCAATTAAACAAGCTATGAAACGATAGACTAGAATGTCCTCATAACTGTTGTGCATCCTCTGCTAGATTTTAAATATATAGTGTATCAATAGTAGTGCGCTAACAAAAATCTTAATCCGCCAGTCCCCCACATCAAGCGCCTAAAATTTGTTCACTTTAAGCACTCACAGTCCTCCGGGGTTACAGATATCAATGACAGTGCATTTGTAGGTTTAGAAGGAAGGACAAAGAGAGAAGTCTCATCGCAACAGCAAAAGTAATACCAAGTTCCAAAATAACTAAAAGTCTAAAATAATATTTAAATTTACCATAAATTATACTAACTACTGTTGTTTAAGAAAGAGCTTTGTACCACACCCCTATTGGCATCTTGACCATTCAGCTACGATTATCATTTTCAAAATCTTAAACGCAAGTTGCATTTTGCCTGTTTTACAGCTATGCATTCACTTAATTCATGCAAATTAGCCCTCACTTACCATAACACGACTAAACTAAAGCGTACCAAGATGAGATAGCATATAATCACAAATGAATCTACTCATAAGAGCAAACGCTGCTATTTCAACTAACTAAAAATTCAATCAAACACTCCTAACTGATAAGATTTCTGTCCTTTCAATTGTGATTTATTCACTTTTAGTCTATTGCCAATATCTGCTATGTCTGCTTGTATCTGATTCTGACTAATCACCAGATGCAGCCCTATGATCTATAGTGTTTCGCAAATAGCCATTCTCATTTTTATTTTTTTTTCCCCATAAACTTGTTTTACGTGTTTAAACGATATATAAACCACTTACTAATACAAACAACCTTAGCCAAACGCCGCACACACGTACTAACATATATTACTATCACACTCGCAAAACTCTAATCTCGCACAACAAACTCATATTCAATAAACATTAACCTAATTCCAAAACTTCATATAACACAACATCATACAATAATATCAATTCACAAACAAAAAGACCTTGAACCGAGCCCATCTCCTTCTCGACTTTCGCCTGCATTTCGCGTAACGCGCCAGCTTCATCTTCAATCTCCTTCAATCTCTTCTTCATATCCTCTAAATCCTAATTTCACATAATCAAATCAAATTAGGGCTTTTAATCACCACTTGACAATTTTTTACAAAATGAACAATTAAATTAACAAAACCTTGGAGCTAGTATTCTCATCGCCTTCGGTATCGGCTTTGGTCATGTCGATATCGGCATCCATTTCGGTTTCTTCGTCAGGTATGTCTCCGCCGTATACTTCGTGTTCTTGTTCTTGATCTTGGTCGTGGTCTTGATCCATGATTGGTTGATTGATTGTGTGTGTGTGAAAATACACACAGTGAAGGTGAGGGTTTGGGTGAAAGTGAGTGTTGTTAAATGAGGATTGAAAATTAGATGGTGATGGTTGTTGATGAAGGGTGGGAGTGAGGTTTGTTGTTTTTGATAGGGGTGTTTTTGGTATTTTGTTTTGGGTTTCGTTTTTGACTTTTTGTTGAGATATTGGATCTATGTGGGACGAAGCCCAAGTGTTCTTAATAACAAAACCTTTTCAAAACGGAAGATGGTGCACGCCAGGTTGTATTAAATGGGTAAAACAATATTATAATTCATCCACCTATTTAAATCGTTTACGCACATTTGTCTTGCAAAGCTTTAAATATTAAAATCTTCGTAAAACACTTGTCAATCTTATACATTAATCTCAACTACCTACTATGGGCAATCGACCAAAGTGTTACATCCTTTTTTAACTTGTTTTCTATTTTCAATTAGCATTCCAAGTCGAATTTTAATTTCAAATTCACTCTAAACATCCATACAAACCTTTTCGTCAACGTCATCATTTGATGCATCACCAACATCATTCATAAAATTCATGACTCCTTGAGAGTGTAATTGAACTGCAACTTTACTCCTATCATCAGAGTCATCTCCAACATCACTCTTTGATTCGTTGTTATCCTCGCCATATTGTGAGTTGCATTCATCAAATGTTTCAAATGTATCATCATGAGGCAATGAAAATTGTACATTTGGTTCGGGTGTAAAACTACGAAGGTGATCAAGAAAACTACTATTTGTGGGCAACATTACATGATAATTTGTGTGGTATGAGAAAAACGCAAAGTATGGAAAAAAAAAATTGTAGAAAGTTTAATCTGAATATAAGAAGCTTCAGTCAATAAAAAGAATATTATTTAGTTAGGTAGGTAGTTGAAATTAATGAGATTGGCAAGTGTTTTATGAAGATATGTGTATATTAAAGCTTTGCAAGACAAATGCGTGTAAAAAAATTAAATATGTGAATGAATTTTGATATTGTTTTCTCCATTTAATACAACCTGTCGGCTTCCATCTTCCACATTTAAAACTAGCTATCACATTTATTTCAACTTTAATATATTTTTCTTTTCTCCATTTATTAATCATGCTTCCATATTTAATAGAACCTCGTATTGATTTTAACTTTAATTTTTACATAATATATGAGGTTAAGTACGACTTGCACGAAACGCTGTATTTGTTGTACAATGACATGGAAATGATGACTAAGCAATTTTAATGCCATGTTGTACACTTAAATGCCACCTCAATGCCACTTGGCACACACATTTCATGCCGAAATCCGGATTTTTATAAAAAAAATAACTTGAAGGACTCGAACCCGCGACCTGTTGAACAACCAACAAACACTCAACCACAAGAGAACTTGAGTGTTTGTGTTGAAAGCTTTTAAAACAAAATATACATGCTTATTTACAGTTACATACGAATTCAAATATTAAGGAAACCTAAAATCACGCCATCAATCAATATTGATTCAGTTTTTCAAATCACTAATCACACCCAAAAAATCTGTATCATTCTCTCTCAATAACAAAACACTTTTCATCATGTAATTCAAAAACACAAGGCGATCAACTCATAAACCAAAAATCACGGCACTTTCATCTTCAATTCAGTTTTCAAATCCTAAACAAGAAATTTATAATCACAATTTGAATTACACACACACAATCAACTCATCTTATTTGATCCACTATCATGGTGTTTTTTTATGTGACTCGAAAACACACGCACACATATCTGGTAATATCATCAACCGATCGGTATCTTTTCTAATTACCGTCTATTTCTAATTAAACACCGCCACCATATGATGATTGAATTAAAGTTGTGAGGATACAATTAAGTCTAAATCTTTAGCAATGTTTGTTTGATTTTAATTTTATTTACAATTAAATCTACAATCTATTTGTGCTAATCGTTTCAAATTTTTTTTATTTTGATCTGATTAAATGAATTAGGTTAGCCGATCAAATTTGGTGTATGATGAATTACGTACATGTTTTGTATCCATTTATGCATTTTTTAATTATTCATTTAATTTTGTTTGTGCTATGTTAGGAGACGATCTCACAATCAGAAGCCGCAACGAGGCGATATTTGGTGAGATTATTTAATATTAAACTGAGAAAGTTAAAAAATTGTTATTTTATGTACGAAATTAAGCTTGATGTTACTTCTCTAAAGCAAGCGTTTACAAATGCTTATTTTGATAATTGTGTAATAGGGATTTGTAGGAGACGAAGAGAATCAGGGGTTGTAGAAACACTCTTACGCATCGTCTAAATGTCTAAATGAATTGCTATAATCCGTTTGTTGCAAGTTTCCATTAATACATTTTGTTTTTTTAACCGGGTATAATGACTTTGTGTGCTTTATGAACTCATTTATTGTAAGTTTGAATATTTAATTTTGATTAATTCAATCAGTTTATGTTTGATTCCAGTATCCATGGCTTTGATGAATCGTGATTTATTAAATCGATTTTAGTTTTCTGTGATTACTATTAGGTGTTTATCTGTTATGTTTACATCGATTCTGGATCTTTCTGCAGCAAGAGGACAAGCTTGAAGAGGATGACAAATCCATGATCAAATCCATCTTCCAGGTTAGTGTTATTTCTGTAATTATGCTATGTTTCTAATTTGTTACGAGTTATGTTAATTTACAAGATAATTTGTTACTGAATTTAACTCAGGGATCAAAGGAGGTTATAATGTTTGTGTACAGTCAAATAATATGTTTAGATGCATATGAAGAAAAAAAATGTGTAATGTAGCCATGTAGGGAACATATAAAAGTGTGTTTGGGATTGCTCTACACGGAATTTTTCTCTAAATAGATTACCAATTTAATTTCTACTATAGTACTATATAAGCATCTGTGAATCAGTTATTTCAATGTCAAGATTATTTAGCTTCTTATTGGATCGCCTAAGAAATAAAACCCTCCAATATTGACTCTAACGGGAAAAACTACCGTTCAAAAACTTGCAGATAAGCGAAGCAATGCAACTGCATGTTGAAGTTCAAAGAAGGCTACATGAGCAACTTGAGGTACAATATGTTAATATTAACACATCTAATATTGTTTATAATATTTTTTTGTTAGCCGCGGGACTATCGTAGATGAACGCCTAAGCGAGTAAACTGTTGTTACAATAAGGACTTTTAAAATTCGACACGACATGCATACGACACATAAAATCCTTTTATATGTTGTACAAGTCCAGGAGGTACTGAGTATATGGCTAACGGGTCACTTAGGCATGTTCTTATAAAAAATAACCGGTTTGCTGTTTGGATTTTATATGCGTTGTCAAATTCTTTTTGCCTACCTATGTCAGGTTGAATTGAGGGGTTTTGTGGACTTTTTTAACAGCCGAATGAACGGGGTGTTTGGGATCGTGTTAATAATTGAATTAAAGGGGTGCTTGGGACTATTTTTACAATGGAATAACAGGGTGTTTATTTTCGATACTATGGGACTCATAAGCTGTTAAAAGTGAGCATATAGGCTTTCCAGGTATAAATAAGCAATGTAACTTGGCAAATATTGAATTAAAATGAATATACCTCTACTTATAAATATATTTAGCAATACCAAACAACCCACTAATATTTGGATAAATGAATACACATCTAATTTACGTATGGTATTTAGTTTAGATATTTGTGTCTTCAGCTTTATCGAGTACTTTAGATATATGTGTGAGGAAACTAAAATGTTTCAGTTGCAGGAGTAAGGATGACTCTAAGTATATAGATTTCAAAATATACATGTGAAGAATCTCTTACATGTACATGTAATATATGGTTATGTCTCAGGTACCTCGTAAGTTTCTAATGCGGTTTTAAAGCCAACTTTTGTCAACGTTTCCTGCACTTATTTGCAGTCCAAACTGCCCCTGTAAAAGTTCAGTCCAAATAGCCCAAAACCAGACTTTTTTAACCTTTTTTCTGCGCTTACTTGCTGTACAAACAGCCCCAAAACATTTTTTTAAAACCTTTTTTGTGCTCTTATTTACTGTCTAAACAAAATTGAAATTATACGTGTGTCAAATGCATTTCTAATAGCAATACTGAAATTACACACTCTTGTGATCTCCTCATAGATTGCTTCTCCCTGAACTTATGTGTTCTGTTAATAAATGTGCAGATGGTACTTCGTTTTGCCAATCGCTTCTTCTAGCCACTCTGGAACCGCGACAACATCTCTAATATACAGGTGATGCTTCTTCTTGAATGTTTCTACGCGAGTTAGCTTTATATTTAACTTTAAATACAGACCCGATTCCTGCCACTAAGTTCCTATCCTATTCAACTTTTTACCCGTTCTCACATAGCTACATTTTAGTATAAGCAGAATATATACATAATAGATGAACATAAGGAACATTGACTCTGATTATCCAGTATTTATCACTTGCATAACAACAATTTCGTTTGATAAAATTCCTGAATGTAATTTAATATTGATAACGTTTTTGCTTTTCACTGTTGCATTCATGATTTTTTAGCCAACATTATTAAGTGGACTTTGTTACATTATTATGTGGACTTTCTTATGAAGACTAACATGTTTCATGTTACCAGTTGGTTCTTTGATGGAAATTGCTAAAGTTTATCCACTGGATGCTGACTTTGATAACCCTGACCATGTACGTGAAGATGTAAGTAACATAGAAAAGTATCATGATTAATGACTAAAGCATTCAAAAAGCCCTATCATTTGCCTCTATTGATATATGTTATTGTATAGTGTATGTGCTGGTCAAACCGGGACAATATGCCCTTGAATCGATGATGTTACTATATTTTGTTGTTAAGCAAGATTGTGCTAGATACCTAAATCCATTGCTTTGCCATTTTTTTACATATGTGACGATAAGCTTTTAAAATGGTTGGTTTTTAAAAATGTCGTAGGAGTTCACTCAAAATGCAGGAAGACATGATGTCATATGGATCCAATGGTGCATTGGGCAACTTGCTAATGATGACTTTGTGTCATTCTTCATTAGAGCAAAGGTAAATATTACATACTTAACTAAGTAAATTGTTCCTTCTGCTTTTCTTAGTCGTTTTAGGTAACTTTAGCATAGTTTTTACTGTAAGATTCTTGAGCAACTTATATGGAATGACTTTTGATGGATACTAACCCTCTTTGCAGCTTAGGATTTTGAAAATTAAATGGCATATTAACTTGAATAGCTGCTTTTATACTGAATTATGTAGTAATGATATAAGGCCTAATGCAAATTTTTATTACTGCTCAAATGAGTATCTTGGTATTATTGTAGCTGGTAAAGGGTTTAGCAATATTGTATTGGAGGTTTTGTTTTATATTTGTCACATTTTTAATTCTTTGAGTGATATAAGCTAGAGATGTTGGGGTTATATATATTATAAAATGGTGATATAAAATGAAGTTGCGCCAAATTATAAAATAATGTTGTTATAGACGTTCGGGTAGAATGTTGGGGTTATATATTATGAAATGGTGATATAAAATGAAGTTGCACCAAATTATAAAATAACGTTGTTATAGACATTCGGGTAGAATGTATACTCTCTCTGTTAATGAATTTGCACTTCACAATTTTACTTGAAAAAGTAATTGTTGAACTTCTTTTTCTTCTGCCACGAGGTTTTGATAAGTTGTTTTTGCATTATGAAGACCCCAAATTCTATCGATTTTATTGAATGTTTCTTTAGTTTTTACAATAACAGGTTCAAACATTAATCAATTGCTTTTGCGCTTATCCGATATTTATTGACGTATTTGTGGGCTTACAGGTGACCACCACGTGCAAGACAAGAAAGGTGAAAATAAGTGCAATTCAATTTCAGATCACAACACATATAACAACCATCTAAGACACCAGGTAGCTAAAACACTTTTTGTTTAGATTGATTGGAAATGGCGTTTTGCCCGGAATATTGTTGCTGTCACAATAGCCAAATGGGTCAAAAAGGGAAAAAAAAAATTAGAGTTATAACCGATTTTCATAAAAATTTGAAAGAATAGCAATGTTTGTAAGTTACGATTATGGATTATGTTGGTGATTTGCTTGGTTAGAATTTGCTCGAAAATAGTTTTTTTGCCCAGAAAATTGTTGTTATAGACTTATAGTATCTAACTTTTTACTTACATTACCTATTAATACTACTTAGCTACTTACCATGATCTGGCAAGGGCTCGAGGAAGCACCACTTATTGCTCCAAAATCATCCAAGTCACCTGCCACCCCATCACTATCAGGTGTAGGTGGCTCAAGCTCCCCGCCTGCCCATCGTCCGAAAATGACGCAACATATGAGTTACCGGACATCATGATCGAAAATGACGCAACATATGTACTTATGTCTATTCTTGCATGAACAGCTTTTTTAAATGTTTTTAGATATGGTCCTTTCAGTCTTTTTCTTCATTAGGTATTTAATTATATTTTCATGCATTCTCCTTTAAGATAAGTTAGGGAACAGAAATAGCCTATCATCTAGAAAGAATGTGAGCGGCTTTTTTAGTTTTTTAAGGAGGTATTCAAGTTTTTAGTTATTATATGTTCATGTACTCATCTGTGGTTATTTAAAATATTATATCTCCTATGTATATTTATCAACCAACTGCATAAATCATGAGCAACCAACTGCATAAATCATGTTAGAATTTAATAATCTAGACAAGTTCATATTATTAAACAAGTAATCATATTACATGTGCGGAAGCGTAGGATCATGTTTAACATATAAAAGATTAACCGAATATTAAAGAAACGTACCTTTTGATTCTAGCAAGAACAAGAATCAAACTTTAATCTTCTTCTTTAAATAACAAGTGGATTAACGAGATACCCCTTACCGTTTTGTATCTCAATCCAAGAATATCAACTATAGTGAGTTGATACCACAATCTTGTACACACGTACTATAACCGAATCAATGAGATTGCTAGATCTTTAAACATAATTTAAACCAAACACTTTTGTTTTATAAAAACTTGGATCGATCAACCCAAAGGGTTGTTTGGTCGATCGGTTCTAAGCAAAGAAAAAGAAGAAATAAAAGATCTAGGGTTATAGCAAGTGCAAGAGTCAGAAACAATAACCCCTAGCCTTTGTATTTATAGATGAGTAATCTTGGAGGACAAGTTTGGCATGGGTTGGGCTATGAAACCCTTTGGCCGATCGGTTGGGCAATCCCTAAGGGATTCCGGAACCTTCTTGTCCCTCTAATTTCATCTATAGTCCTTCCTTTATTCCCTAACGATCGTTAGTCAATTCCCGTTATTTACTTAACGTCCATTAGTCGTTATTTTGTGTTCTAATAATTAAATACATAACGGTTTATATATATTAATTATTGTACATTAATTCCTCATACGTAATGTGTGCAATCCCGTGGTCCCGAGTTCGATTCTAGACATACACACATTAATATTTGTCCACTAAAACTAACAGCTCCCACTTGGACATCTATTAATAGTGTAATGACATTGGTTAGCGTCTAGCAACACGCCAATGCCCCTAGTACAACTCAGGTGGTGGTCTCCTGGAAAAACCATTCGATGATTCATCATCATACTTATCCCTTTGTTTCTAATATTACATTAATAAAGATATGGATTTTGGTCATTCTTTATTAACCATTATGTTTCTCGTTGTTTCTGATTGAGCAAGATTACCAAATCTTCTGAACATATTCAGGGGAGATCTTGGGTGTGGCCGCACAAACATCTTGTCAACCCTACGAGGGGCCCAACAGTATTAAACTTCAAACAAATTTGAAGGAACAAATTCTCTCTTGACTACGAGCATAACCCATGAACTTTGCAACACTCCTGAAAACAATCCTTATAGCTACCAGTTACGTATAGCAGTAAATTGCTTCACAGAAATGCACTAAATCCATGACAGTTATCTGGTATCTCAAGTCTGAGGATAACTATATAAACATGATTTACTTGATGACAAGATCCATAAAGTAAACTCATGAAGTTGGGATAAATCTTATATTCAATTCATTGAATATCATGTGAAATTGGTATGACAACACATCAATATACTTTCAAGTATATTCTACCAATACTCAGATTTGTCTTAGTTTAATGATATTCCAATATCATTAAGCGACAACGGACAATTTAGAATTATCAATATATTCAAGGATTAAACATGCAAATACAGGATAGATTATTGAAAAAATGACAATCAAACATAACAAGTATTTTATTTCATTAAAATAATAATTGTTCATAATATCCCATTATCCAAACATTAATCATAGATGGGCATGAAACTACTAGCTAAACGAAGTCCTATGCCTTCAGCATGTTGATTAAGCTTTCCACCAGGTAAAGCCTTCGTTAAAAGATCAGCTAGGTTATTATCTGTGTGAACTTTGAGTAACTTTATTTCACCTATCTCCACTTGTTCTCGAACATAGTGATATTTAATCGGGAAATGTCTGGTGCCCTTCATGATTCCAGGTTCATTGGCAAATGTAATTGCGGCTGAATTGTCACAATACATCTTTATAGGTCTTTCGATTGAGGGCATAACTCCAAGCCCTGAAACGAACTTCCTAATCCAGACAGCTTCCATTGCAGCTTCTGAAACAACAATATACTCACTTTCTGTTGCAGACATCGCTATGGTACTCTGCTTCTTACTGTTCCAATCCACAACTCCTCCATTAATGACAAAGACATAACCCGTCTGAGACTTCGTATCATCTTTATCACATTTCCAGGAAGCATCGCAGTAACCTGTAACATCAAGTTCTGCTTCTGGATTTCCCCCGTATACTAAAAACATATCTCTTGTAGCTCTCAAGTACTTGAGAATATGTTTAACAGTAGTCCAGTGGAGTTCACCTGGATTCTGCTGATATCGGCTGGTTATGTTTTGAGCAAACGCCACATCAGGCCTTGTGCATCTCACCGCATACATAATAGATCCCATAGCCGAAGCATAAGGGACTCTCTTCATGCGTGCCACCTCTTCAGGTGTTGAAACACATGCTTTGCTACTTAAGCCATGTTGTTCTTGCATCGGCAAATATCCCTTCTTGGAATTTTGCATATTGAATCTCTTCAATATTTTATCAATGTAAGCAGTACTTTGGCTTAATCCAATCAACCGCCTTGATCTATCTCTATAAATCTTGATTCCCAAAATGTATGCTGCTTCTCCTAAATCCTTCATGGAAAAACATTTCCCAAGATAGGCTTTCACCTCTTTCAATCTTGGAATATTTTTACCCATGATTAATATGTCATCGACATATAGGACTAGGAAAATAACATCACTCCCACTTGCTTTGTGATATACACATGGCTCATCCAGATTCTGAGTGAATCCAAACCTTTTGATTTCTTCATCAAATCTCTTATTCCATTGCCGTGATGCTTGCTTCAATCCATAAATGGATCTTTAAAGTTTGCATACACGGTTTGGAAATTCTGGATTCACAAACCCCTCAGGCTGCGCCATATAGATGTCTTCATCTAGGCGACCATTTAAGAAGGCGGTTTTGGCATCCATTTGCCAAATCTCATAATCATAGTACGCTACTATGGCTATGAGAATCCTAATAGCCCTTATGTCAGCTACGGGAGAAAAAGTCTCCTCGTAGTCAACACCATATGTTTAGGTAAAGCCTTTAGCTACCAAACGGGCCTTATAGGTGTGTACATTGCCATCCATGTCAGTTTTATTCTTGAAGAGCCACTTACTTCCAACTACCTTGGCATTGGGAGGAAGGTCTACTTCAATCCAAACTTGATTATCTCTCATGGATTGCATTTCCTCGTTCATAACAATCTGCCATTTATCCTTTTCAGGATCATTCATGGCAGCTCTATAATTAGCAGGTTCTCCAAGATCCCCTAATATAGTCTCCTCAACTTCTACGTTAAGACATAGATGTTCAGGTGCTTTAACAGTCCTTGCAGATCTGCGAATGGGAACAACTTCAGGTGGAGGACCCAGACTTTCAGGTTCCATAGGAAGTTCGCTAGTGTTTTCAGAAGGTAATGTATCCTCTTGATCATCTTCCAGATCATAGATCCTCCCACTAAATTCTTGAGATATGAGATCTTTTTCAAGAAAATCTCCATACCTAGCAACAATTACTTTGTTTTCATGTGGGTAGTAAAAGTAGTAACCCATCGTTTCCTTTGGGTATCCTACAAAGATACACTTTACAGATCTCTGTTGGAGTTTATCTGCTGAGTCACGTTTAACAAACGCCTCGCAACCCCAGACCTTTAAATAAGACAAGTTAGGCGTTTTCCCAAACCATAACTCATAGGGTGTCTTATCAACCTTCTTGGTCGGAACCATATTTAAAATGCGAATATCAGATTTCAAGGCATAATCCCAAAAAGATAAAGGAAGAGTTGTAAGATTAAACATTGATCGCACCATGTCCAACAATGTACGATTCCTTCTCTCAGATACACCATTTTGTTGTGGAGTATATAGAGATGTGAGATGATGGACAATTCCATTCTCAGCTAAATAATCTTCAAACTCTTGACTCAGGTATTCACCACCTCTGTCGGATTGAAGAGCTTTAATCTTTTTTCCAAGTTGCAATTTTACTTCTGCTTTGAAAACCTTAAATGTTTCAAACACCTCATGTTTATCTTTAAGTAAATAAACATATCCATAACGGCTGAAATCATCAGTAAAGTTTAAGAAGTAGCTAGCACCTCTCTTTGACACATGTCTAAGTGGTCCACACATATCAGTATGTATCAAACCAAGTAGATCAGTAGCCCTTTTCCATACGATTATTGAAAGGTTTCTTTGTCATCTTCCCAGATATACAAGATTCACATTTATCAAATGATTCATCATTGATATCTTGTAAAAGCCCATCATGTTACAGCTTTTGCATGCGAGTCTTGCCTATATGAGCAAGTCGACAATGCCAAAGATAAGATGAATCAAAGACAATTGATGATATATATTGAATTATAATTATTGCATTCATTCATATCAATCTCAAAAACACCATTCACAGCAATAGCATTAAAATAAAAAACATTATTTAACGAAACAGAAATTCCATTGCTTGAAACAGTATGTTGAAAACCAATATTCAATAAACATGAAAAGGAAACAACACCTCTAACAATAGTAGGTGCATAATGACAATTATTTAAAAACAGTACTAAGCCCAAAGGCAAAACTAATTTAAATACGCCTATAGCTTCAACAGCTGCATGTGCTCCATTGCCCACGTGCAAATATTGTTCCCCATAGGCCAATCTCCTTTCAACTCTAAATCCCTGCAGTGTATTGCAAATATGAATACCACATCCAATATCGTATACCCAGGAATTTATTTTATGAGGTAATGAAAATAATTCAATCATGAAAAAGTTACCTGAAGTGCCGGATTTACCAGCCTCAACCTTCATCTTTTTCACACGCAACTCCTCGAAATAGAGTGGACAGTTCCGCTTCTAATGTCCTATCTCATGGTAGTGGTGACAAGCCTGATCCTTCTTGTTAGGATTCACCTTGTTCTTCTGAGGGTTGTTCTTCTTGGGCATAGGTTGATATGCCATAACTTGTTTACCCTTGTCAACCTTACCCTTACCCTTCTTATTTGCCTGCGGTTTTGGCTTTTGGATCCTACCTCCTTGTATAGCTAATACCTGAGGAGTAGGTGCCTTCTAAAGGTTAAAAATGAAAAATAAAAATGATTCAAAGAGATTTAGTGGTCCACAAAATAGGGGTGGAAATGAGCCGAGCCGTTCGTGAAAAGCTCGGGATCAGATCGGTAAAAAGCTCGAACGAGCTGAGCATAAATGAGCTCGAGCCTAAGTTGCAGCTCGTTTATTAATCGAGCCGAGCCCGAGCCTATATAATATACCACGAGCCGGGCTCGAGCTTAGAATTTAAGGCTCGAAACGAGCCGAGCTCGAGCTCGGCTCGGCTCGTTTCCACCCCTAGACCACAAATACCATTTAGACCCATATTTGCAAAGGAAATAAATAAAAATAGACCTATGTTTACAAGCTAATATAAAAATAGCACCATTTTTGTAAAAACTCACTTCAAAGGTGTCGAGTGGTTTGGGTTAGTAATATTCTGGTAGAGACGGAAATTCAAATTTTATATTTGGTAAATTAACAAAAACACGTCTTGTGTTTAATCATAACTCGTGACTAAAAAGGCACTAGAAAAGGTGCTTGATGCTTGAGGCTAGGTCTTTAAGAAAAGTCAGTCGGCACCCAAAATTGATGCACGGGATCAGGTTTACTCGCTGATTCAGCTTGAACATTGTATTTTGCACGGGCATAGTGATTACTGTTTGGACTAAGCCTAACAAATGGGCTTGGGTTTTGAATTAACCTGTGAATTTATGTTTGGCCCAAGCCCAATAAATGCAAACAGGACCTTAAATGGAGACTCACGACACTGATCGGTAAACATTTCTTCTTTGGTGACGGTGACTTTAACAGCCGGTGTTTTACTCTACGAGTATCAAGTGTTGTATTTGACTGTAAATCTGTAAGCATTTATTAACCTAATATATATATATATATATATATATATATATATATATATATATATATATATATATATATATATATATATATATATATATATATATATATATATATATATATATATATATATACACTTTTAATAATTCTGTCTGTGAATTGGTTAAGTTATGAATTGAATATAATGGACGTTATGTGATACATTTTGATTATGATCGTGATTTTTTGTATGTATATTTTAATGTTAATTTAGTACTTGGATACTGAAAGTTTGGATTTTGAGTTTAAACCCTAAATTAGGGATTATAATCATGGCTTATGATGTAGGAATATTAGGTTCATTATTCTTTTTTAAAGTGGTAATTGAATTTGATCTGGTGTGCCATGGCCAACAACATACAAGCCTATTAGCGAAATGGTTTAAGCCCTAAAATAGCAGTGTACTTTGATTCATGTCTCGCCTGAGTATGTGAACGAAAAAATGTCCAACTAAGTGTTACAAAATTTTCATAAAGTGTTCCAAGATGCACATTTTAGTGGAGTGTCACATAAAAAATAGTGACGTATGTTCTATTTGTGGTAAACACTCATTAAAAGGTGCATCTTGGAACACTTTTTGAGAGTTTGTAACATTTAGCGAGACATTGGCTGTGTTTGGGAGAGACTTCTAGGGGGGTTATGGGAGGCTTAAACTTTTAAAATAAGCCGGCTTATAAAATAAGTCTTGTTTGTCACACGGGCTTATAGAGGCTTATATAAGCCATAAGCCTATTGAAAGGGGCTTATGAGGGCTTATAGCTTGTTAAATTACTTAAATACCCTTTAAAACATAATGGATTATCACGCAAAAGCCGGAAATATATCTGAATTTAATTTGATGTATTTTTATGCGATTTACATTAATAAGCTTCAGTTACAACTAATTCGCCAAACAGCTTTATAAAAATATAAGCTTCAGCTTTCGGCTTATAATATAAGCGCCAACCTAGCTCCAGCCCCAGCCCATTGCGCCAAACATACACATTATGTAGTTTAAGTACTTCGGTGAGACATAATACAAAGTATATTGCTATTTTATGGCTTAAAGTTGTCAATAGCGAATAGCGATAAATAGCGACGAGTCACCTATATGCTACGTAGCGAATAGCGAATAATAGCGACCGCTATTTGTGTTTAGCGATAAAATAGTAGCAAAATAAAGATATGTTTTACCATTCAACACATAAACATTTGTAAACATTCAAAACACCAAAATAGCTAAATTAGTCTATTAGTAATCATCTAAATCATCAAATGTCGGCTCCAACTCATCATCATCATCGTCATCATCATCACCAAGGCCATCCACAGTCGGCTCAAAATGTTTATAAGCCCCAACATCAAGGTTGTAAATATCTGTTATCGGTATGTCATCGGTCGACCCCCTATAAGCGATTTATCGGACTTATCGGCGATATATCGGAGACTATAAATTATAAAAGGAATTATTTAAAAAATAATATTAACAACATATATTCATTTTCTAAAGGCACAAACTTACAAGAAAAATAATATTAACAACAATAATATTTACAGGGACCAATCATGGACAAAATAAACTTGCTAAAGAAGAGTTAAAGTGTATTGCTGCACTTGTACAAGATAAAGAAGTTAAAGGGCCATGGTGTATCTTTTCTCCCTATAATAACATTTACTCTCTCTCTCTCTTCTCATTTTTTATTATAAAAACACACACACAAATACTTCTCCTTTCTCTCTTTATCACCTCACTGGAAGTCTGGAACCACAATCTTTTCCGACAACCACCGCCGTCGCCGGAAAATTTCCGGCGAAACCCTAAACCTTCCCAATCTATAGATCGGGATACGCTCGTCCATTCTGGAGCAGTTGAGCTTTTGAAGAGGTCAGCCTTTTAGTAATTTTTTTTTTTTTTTTTTTAAAAGTCAACTTTTTTAGTTGACCGAAGTGATACAATAAACCCTAATTTTGCTTTTATACGATAGAAAGAATTAAAAAATAAAAATAAATAAATCGATATTGTCGTTATTTTGTCGCTAAATGATAATAGCGGCTGATGACCGCTTCGCTACGTAGCGCGCGATAGCGACCGCTATCGTCGCTATTGACAACTATAAACCATAATGAACAGCAAAACTTTGTTCAGTTAGACTAAAAACCAAAGTAAAGGCACAATACTAAACCAAAATTCATTTCGGGTGAAAATTATATCATAAAACCATCTTCAGCCTTTTATTGCAGATTTTTGTTCATACTAGACAAATTATGTAATAATATGGATTAAGAAACAATGAATACACATTTTTACACTACATAACATTTTGGTAAAAAAAAAATGGTTAGTTGGCTACCAACAGTTCCATCCTCTGCAGATGAATCATCATCATCTATAAAACTCATAATGTCCCCGCCTTCATCACTTATATACCAATTAGATCACTATAGTACACAGTATGTTTCGCATTGCATTTCAAAGTAGATATCTATTTGTTTGTTAGCATTTTCAAGTCATTAGAATTAGTCTCCGGTGTTTTTTTTGGTGGAGGGAAACCCCACCTGAGTCACCTGGCAGCTAAACCATGGACTCAAGAGACCTCCCCGCAAGATAAATAAAAAAATAGAATGGGAATTAAATATGTGTACAAAAACGTGATAATACTGATTACCATATTACTTAAAAATCAGTTTGGAAGTAAACGCAACAACAAAAAATGATTTCAAGTATCTGCATAGTTATGCTCCAAAATTTTTACTGTGTGTAATGATCTTTAGACCAAATGAGGAATTACGCAGTATTGAGTCTATCTTTAGTCTTTACTTGCCGTGACTAGTTTTTGCTGATGTTTCAGATGCGACTATCTTGAAATCCTTGGTGTGTGACTAGATGTCGTCAGGTCAAGAAATTGATGACTCCGCGAATACTCCCAGCTCGTAAGCTTCTGTTTCTCATTTATGCTTACTATCTGTTCTATTCGTTTTCATGGAGTTCATATATTAGCATTTGAACGGTCATGTTTCTGACCTTGATAATGTTTTAGACCCAAAAAAGTGTACAAGGATCCAGATGATGGACGACAAAGATTTTTGCTTGAACTGGAATTTGTGCAGTGTCTTGCCAATCCAACATATATTCACTGTAAGTTTCAGTTGCCATGGTGAAATCATAATTATGAAAGATAATATTTTTAGAAAATGGGTTACATATTTGCGTCCGTGATAGTGGATTTTACATGTGAAATTTGGAGCATGTTGTTTGAAACCAATAATGTTACTCATTTACTTGGTTGGGACATTTTTTCTACTCATGTGTACCCTTCCTAAAGCTTTGACCTTGTTGGCTGGGCATCTTTAAGGCTTAAAACTTCTAATGCAGATCTAGCTCAGAACCGTTATTTTGAAGATGAAGCTTTTATTGGCTACCTGAAGTACCTTCAGTACTGGCAACGACCAGAATACATAAAGTTTATTATGTAAGTTATGCTTGCCTTTTGAGTATCGATTCATGTTATTCCAGGACTCAATCTTCTTTTGTTCAATTTATAGTTTATTGATATATTGTTGTTTTTGGAGGATTGCAGGTATCCACATTGTCTTTACTTTTTGGAACTTCTCCAAAATGCAAGTTTCCGCACTGCAATGGCACATCCGGCAAATAAGGTTTATCATATGCACTTACTTGTCCATTTCTTTCTTGATTTTATTCTTAACTAGTGGTTGTTTTGCTTCTTAGCTTTGCTCATAATTTGTATGATGCTATCTGTTCATTAGTTGGTTGTGTGTATTGGAGGACGGTTAATATAATTCTGTCTTGGCCACATAACCCCTATTTTTCACCTTAATTGCAATCAATAACTCTTTGAGGTGTCTTGATGTAGGCTTTTTGTGAACTCATTCAGTATGTAAGCCATATATGGTAGTTTTGACTATTGCATCCCGTATATACTTAAAGGCGCTGTAAAACATGTGGACTGGGGAATGGGTGTTCAGGCTAGATACTCCCAACTTTTAAGTGTGGGTGAAAGAGATTTAGTTGGGCCTGTAAACATTTTCGTGTCCTACTTCTTAGGATAATCAATATGGTACTTTACCATATTAAATATGACTGAAAACCATGTATATACATAATACCCTTTAGGAGACTCTTGACACTTTTGACCTATTTGATATGTTTCTTTTTATAGCTAGTTTAAATTGTTGTAGTCTATTATCTGTTTGACTCATTATCAATAGAAATCAACCCGAGTTGATATTTTTTTCATATTTATTTCGTCATAAATCGTACTGCTTTTAATCCTCTTCAGATCCTCATTCTTCTCTGAATTGTTTAAAATTTTCGTAAACTGGGTTATTTATGCTGGTTTTGACTTTTTCGCGTCTCTTGGATCTTTTAGGAGCTGACGCACAGGCAACAGTTCTATTTTTGGAAGAACTATCGGAATAATCGACTGAAGCATATTTTACCAAGGCCACTTCCTGAGCCTACCCCTGCACTGCCATCTAATGCACTTCCACCACCTCTAACTACTACAATGGCTGCTTCCCTTGTTTCTGTATCTGCACCTTCGCCCGTGCTCTCACCCATGCAGTATGGTGTACCTCCTGGTCCACCTCTACCCAAAAACGACCCAAGAAGTGGGCTCGATAGAAGAAAGAGAAAGTAAAACTCTTTACTCAGCATGTTCGGGTTTCCGGCATTAACAATCCTTCGTAATGATTTTATTAAAGAGGTGACAATACGGGTGTCTTGGGTAATGGTTCAAAATGTTTTGGGGTGAAACTGAGCATTTGTTATATGGGTCAAAACTGGTCTGATCGGTTGAGCTGACCAGACCTGCACATTTGGTCATTTTTTCTAAATATCGTATGTGTGGATTTGATTGCAAAAAGTTTCTTTACAATAATGATTTAAATTCTTATATGAACATGATGTAGGAGGTTCTATTTGTGTATGCACCGGGAGATAGACTTGGTGATTTTAAACCCGTTTAAACATTTCTTTTAAAACTTGTTGAAATGAACTTAGGCTCTAATCCGACCCTAATAAGTAAATGATTAGAAATTGTCACCTCTACTTTTTATTATCATTCCGTTATTGCATATAATAGCATGTTATATAGCCAGTGACCAAACTCTTCCCGTTTTACAGGAAAGATGGGTAGTCTGACAAGTATAGTGTGATACTTGGTGGTTAAAGAAACTGATTACTCAAGGTATAACTTGTCCTTTGTAACTGCGGCTGATGAGGCTGAACCAGCAATATATGCTACTTTCTCTTAATTTTCATGTGTATTGGATGTCCAACATTACAAATTTTGAAAATTGAAATGCTAAGTAATCAGATTGATGGAAGGACAATGTTAATGTCGCTGTTATTTATGAATTCCCAATCACAGTCTTTGTTTGTGTGTGTCAATGAACAATGATAGTTGTTATTGCTGCATTAATCATTGATTATGGCTTCTTAATATCGAGAAATATGTTATCAATCATTGGTTGGTACCAATAATAACATTTTAATGTGTGTATGGAATAACCTTAGCTATGGATGACAATTTATCTCATTTGTTAAAAATGGATCGATTTGGGTTATAATTTATTTCATCAACTGGTCTAACGGGTCGAAAGTTTTTGATTTGGACCTAAATTGTTACTAACTTCTGAGTTGCTATACTAAAATCAATCATATTATTATTTCGATTGCATATACTTTTCCCTGTTGTATTTAGTTTGTTGCTTGTTAATCATTTTAAGCAAAAACCTGGAGAAAAAGTATGGTTGATTTACCCATACCGGTCGGGATTGTTTGACTCACTATTAAAAAGTTATTTGTTTTTACTTGTTATCTAATCAGCATGATATGTCTTCTTTTTCATACTCTTGTGATCAAAATGCAATAATATCAAATAAGAACAAGCACCAAGTCCAAAAATAAAACATTAGGTATAAAACAAAAATAAAAACCATTGAAAAGATTTATTTATGCAGTAGTTGAAGATTGTAAATGAAGTATGACAAAGGATCAGCCACAAGCACAAAAGCAGTATGATGCAGACTTTATCCAAAAAAAAGCAGTACAAGGCAGATGCAGCAATATTGTTAACTCGGCTTCTACCATTGATGATGAAACCTGCATTTACACCTTTCTCAACTACCCATTGATCTCAACGAGCAGGGTAGCCCGCGCGTTGCAGCGGGTTGTTCAGATAGTTGTTTTTTGTTGTACGATGTTTGTTTTACGTTTTGTAGGTTCACAATTATTTTGTATTTTTGTTAGAATTTTTTTTTTTAAATTAATTTTTTTAGAAAAATTAATTTTAAAGTTTTTTGAAAATATTTTTTCAAAAACTTTTTTTTTTTTTTTTTTTTTTTTTTTTTATATATTTTTTTTTCAAAATTTTATTTTTTCGAAATTATTTTCCCTGAAAAAAAGAAAAAAAAGCTACAGTAGCGTGAAAATATTTTTTTTGAAAATATTTTATTAATAATTTTTTTTTTTAATATTTTTTTTTTTCAAAACATTATTTTTTCGAAATTATTTTTCATTATTTTTTTTAAATTCAAAAAAAAAAAAAAAAAAAAGAAAAAAAAGAAGTTACTGTAGCTACTTTGAAAGTATTTTTTCAATTTTTTTTTTTTTTTTTTTTTTTTTTCAAAATATTATTTTTTTCGAAATTATTTAGAAAAAAAAAAGCTACTGTAGCAGCGACAGTAAAGTTTAGTTAGTGACCCAAGGACCTACCGTGCAACGACTTTTTCACCTTAGGGGCTAAACTGTAATTGCTACAGTAAAAGGCAAACAGTGTCTACACTCACAAAAGTACTGTTCGAAGCACTGTGGAGACAACTTTGTGTTCACACTACTGTGCACACTCCACACACCCATCTTTAGTATATATATATTTCTCAACTACCCATTGATCTCAATGCCCATTTATTTATGTTCTAATACCAATGATAACAAAAGGCAAACGGAAAATTCTACATTTTGGAATGCTAATATTGTAATTTTCGGGAGATGATAACACCAACATTTTTTAACAACTTGACTTTAATATCTGCATTTTATCTTCATTAGACAAATTATACTGATTTCCTGTTTCTTCAAATTGTCTAATGAAGACAAAAATGCAGATATTCAACTCAAGTTTATCAGTGAAGCTGTAAATCACCATGTTTATCTTTGAAGAAGAAGAGGTACTCTATTAGGAACTATTTTTAAGATTTCTCAATTATCGCAGTCATTTTGAAATAATATATGTTAAGATATGTTCAATTACTGCATCTATATTTTGTCAAAGAAATAAGCTATAATACACTAATACCTGTATTAACCTTGCATTTAGCATGTGTTCTAGATTTTATGTAAAGCTTGTCATATATTTCTTCAGTACGTTATACACCTTATTTTCATCCCACATAAATCCCGAAATAGTCTGCAAATTCAAAGGCCAAAAAGGGTGATTTTGTTGAATCTCAGCTAGAATTGCATATAAAATCAAATTATTCATCCAGTACTACAAGAAGTCAAGAACCTAAAATACCCATGCTAAATGTTATTAATTTCCTCCCTAACGCCATTTGAACTTTCGAAGTATCTAACTGTCAACCTCAGCATTTGCATATATCGTATTTGGTAGCAATAAGCATATTTTATCACTAACAAAAAAAAACCTTCCAAAAGTGGCTTGGTGATCGAAAAAAATTTATGCGTGGTTTTATCAAGTGGGTCGTCTAGGTTCCTCAAACCCCTCCTTACGTCGTTATATATCATTATCTAGTTTCACGGGTCTTGAGCAAGTTCGCTCTCAAGAGGCGCTTATATTCACTGGGCTCTTCTTCGGTTCTTGGTATTTCAAGGAAATGTAGGTTTTACTCACAGTTGAAGTTATTAACTATGTAGAAAGTTACTTTTCAAGAGATCTTCCGAACTCCCAATGGTGGTTAGGGTTTTAGGGGGTTGGGGTTAGGGTTTTAGGGTTTAGGGGTTATGGTTTTTAGGGGTTAGGGTTTAAGGGTTAGGGTTTAGGGTTTGTAGTTTAGGGGTTGTGTTAACCAAATCCACGATCTTAGTGATCTCCTTGCTATGCACCTTGCACAACGCAACAAGGGCCAACCTCCATCCTCACCCTACTCAAATTGCTTACCCCACTCTCTCAACTTAGATCAAGTCACAAACCACACCCACTATTGCTCTTGTTGCATCTTCCTTCAAAAACAAATTCTCCACTTGAGTGAAGATATTTCTTGGATCGAATATCTACTCACTCGTCCTCATCCTATTCCTCCCCTAAACCGATACAACATCGTTAGATCCACTTCATCCGCTCCATTTCCCTCACCATCAAATAACTAAGCCCTATTCCCATGCTTTCCGCCCCAAAATAAAAACCCTCACCCTTTTGTGTCGCAAGCAAGTCCAATCGCTCTCTTTGGCAATATTAGGACAATTTGCATCTTTTATTATGTTGTAATCGTTTTGCTTTAAGCAAATTATGTGATGTAATGATGACTCATGTATTATGCATGATCATCTTAAATGTTTGAATAAATTAGTTGTTTGTTCTAAATATTTTTGCTATGAATATATGTCTTGTGTTCCTAACTTGTTTTTGCAGCCAAGATTTCCATAGCTCGTCTCCTTGGTGCCCTCAAACCAGGGGGAGTACACATCAAGGGGGAGCTCTCATTCCGACAAATTTTAGATCTAAAACTTGTCGGCACAACCTTTTTGATTGTACAACAAGGGGGAGAAATAGATATAAACTCACTAAATACTTGTCTAAAAATTAATTTTTTAATTTAATGAGTTTAGATTTTGTAATCATCAAAAAGGGGGAGATTGTTGATATAAATAATGCCTAAACACGTTATTAATATTTTTCGATATCTCTACGTTTTGATAATCACAAAATGTAAAATCATTAAACGAAAAATTATGACGTAAACAAATATTTAGTTGTAAATATCTATTTTAACAACTCAATCACTTAAGGTATGAACAAACAAATGCTTAATGCATTATATGATCAAAGGAACATTTTCTTAATCATTAGATTTTTTATAAAATGACCAAAACATTTTATATCTTTTAGAAAATCATTTTTGGTATTAAATAAAAACGTTTAACCTTTATAAATTTATGAATTCAAATTTTCAACAAAAAATGGTAAAAATGTTCCAGAAAAACCTTCCCCACAAAAAGACAAATCTGAGCAACGTTCCAGTTGGGCGGCCCCCTTAATTTTACTAGGCGGCCCCCTTAATTTTAAGGGGACCGCCCCGCTCCTCTAGCCCCTCAGATTTGCCTATAAATACTGGTTCATCTCTGGACTTTTTGCTCACCTTTTGCACCCCAAACCTTCTGTTCTAAATCCTCCCTAATCCTTTCCAAATCCTTTCAAAATCCTTTGATCATATATTTTTAAGCATTGGTTTCTAAGTGATCCAAGCTTCTACCATTCAAGTGCAAAAGAAGAATACTCCTTCAACAACTAGAGAAGAAGTATTGCAACTTAGTATCATCTTGTTACCTAAGTTGTTTGTGTAATCATTCATTCATTTGTGTATAAGTTGTGTATATTTGTTAGATAGGAGTGTGCATAATTGTTTAGGATAGATTAGTGTGTAAGTAGTGAAGTTGTGAAGAAGTTGAGGCGTGAAGGTGTGAAGAAGTAGAAGAGTACATAAGTAGTGCTAGGTTGTGAAGAAGGTGTGAAGCCGTAGTAAAGAAGTTTTGAAGAAGTCGTGAAAAAGAAGTTGTGATTTAAGTTGTGAGATTGGTTCTAGCTACGATTAGAACTCGACATTTAGCTTTGTGTCGTTAAACCGGTGTAAGCGAAAGTTGTGTAAGGTTTTCTCCGCCATAAGGGAGCTTGTTGACATAGTGAAGAAAACTCTCGAGTTAGGTGCTCGGGGAGTGGAGTAGGGCAAGGAAGGTGTCCTTGTAGCCGAACCACTATAAATCTCTTGTTTCGCGGTTCGATCTTTCCATCTCTATCTTTTATTTCATTTCATTACTTTACTTACATTGCTTATCTATATTTACTTATATTTGTTCATTTTGTTCAAGAGTTGAGCTCACATAAATTCGAATCTAAGTTTTAAAAGTAAACAAAGTTTTCATAATAAAAATTAAAAAGACGTAAAACTATTCAACCCCCTCTTCTAGTTTTCCACAAGGATGAATATGAGGATGCATTAGATGAAGATATGGATTTTTCATGAACTGAAGATGATGAATATGAGGATGAATATGAGGTTCCAACGACATGTATTCAATATCTTTCTTTTTTTTTAAGTCGCTAAAAGAAAATATAGTAGCTTAAATATTTTTTAAGTTGCTCAAGATTTTGAAATAAAAAAGTGTTTATAAAGTATTTTAAAAAGTATTTAAAAAATACCAAAAGGTTAGAAGTGCAAAAAGGTTAAAAGTAAAAAAAAGTTGAAAAGTACAAAGGTAATGACACAAGTACAAAAAGGTGGAAGGTAAAAAAAGTCGCTAAAAGTACAAGCCGTCAGTCGCTCAAAGTAAAAAAAATCGCTCAACATTGGGAATGAGCAAAAAGAATAAAATAAAGTTTTTCGAAGTTTGACTTTTTAGCTTGAAAAAGACAAAATAGAAGGTCGCTTAATGTATGAAAAGTCGCTTAAAAAGTACACATAGTGGGCTATGACACAAATATCACTTTAATGATTGGGCGCCACTTTTGTTGGTGCCACATGTTACCTTCATATAAAATTCATCGGTCGCTAGCGCTATTTTCAGAAAGTGACTAATTTGGGTCCTCAAAAGCTCAACACCTTTAGCGACCGGGCTAGATTTTTAATTGCCCCTAATCTTTTTCAAAATCAACTACAAAATACAACAAAATAGAGTATATTGTTAAAATACTTCTTATTACAAATCGCAAGATTTTCAAAAAGAATAAGTTACTTTCTAATTAACCTCGTATTCAATTTACTTCGTTAAAAACTAATGGTGATGACATGTGAGGTAATAAGGGGGTGTTTTGTAAGCTTATACGTGACTTATGAGCTTATTTGTGTTTCGACTTATATTTTATAAGCCTCAATTTTTTGGCTTACTCTGAGACTTGTGGGCTTATATAAGTTTATTATAATATGATAAACTTATATAAGCCCAAAAGTCTTAAAATAAGCTGAAAAATTAAGGCTTATGAAATATAAACCGAAATCAAATAAGCTCATAAGCCTACGTATAAGTTTAAACAAACACCCCTAAAAGGTACCACTAATATTTTAGGGCGGTAAGAGATCAGTTAGCCAAATTGAAATTAGTAAAAAACATTTTGGCCAGCTGATAAGGATTTATTTGGTACCTTTTTAAGGGGTCATTTGAGCTCAAAATCGTATTTATATGATCAAATATTGACTCAAATCGTTTCTTTTTGCATTTTAGGTACTTGGGACGAGAAATCTGGAAATCGACACTTTTTGAACGTATTTGGACGAAAAAGTGAAGAAAACGACGAAGTCGCGAAAAACCTGTCAGACCTGGAGATCTAACGGCGTCACAGGCTACAATGTGACGCCGTCACTTTTTGATTCTACTGGAATTTTGGCTCAAGTTTAACAAGAGACGCCTCAGTCAAATTTTGGAGATGCATAACCTTACGGCGTCAGGTGTTAACTGAAGAAAAGAGTCATGTGTAAATTTAACAAGAGACATCTCAGACACTTTTACAAAGTGATGGCGTCAGGACCTACAATGTGACGCTGTCAGAACGGCGACTTGCACAAGACGAAACCCTAATTACAGCGAGCTGACGACGTCAGGACCCATAAGCTGACGCCATCAGAGTTGATTTCCTATATATATATTTCTTTGTTTTTCATTGTAAAGTGTGACATCTTTGGGTAACATCTTAGCTAGGGTTTTGGGACGAATTTTAGCAGCTTTGTAAGGGTTTTTCAGCCCTTGAACTTCATGTTTCAATAAATATACGTTATCCCTTTAATTATTCGTTATGTCTATGTATCGTTTGATTATGTGTTTATCTTTTCTTTACTCTATCATGCTAGCTTAAGTTTCTTTGTATTTGCTTAGATCTAGTGAAACCTAGTTATTGATTATTGATTTGTCATCTATTGTTTAGTTGATTGCTTCGCGTTAGGCTAAGAAAATTGGCCAATCTCGTATATGTAACTGGCTTGAACGTCTAAGAAACGCAACCGTAGAGTGCACTATTGGTTTTTCTCGTTGTATTTATTGCATGTATTGCGGCTTGTAGATCCTAGAAAACTTAATAGACTTTAAGGTTTTTAAGGGAGACTAAGATTTATAGAGTTGGGGACTTCGGCACCTCCCCACGACCGATATTAAGAAATACAGAGCTTCAACTAAAACAAGGGTGTGACAATTCGACAGATCAATAGGAGATAACTTGGGTGTAATGAAATCTAAATAAACACGCATTTCCCTATCATTAAAATTCACCAATTGTATTTTCTTTTCTTTTCAATTAGTTTAATTCAGTTATAATTAGTTTTTGGGTTAGTTGACTAGCAACTAATTCCCCCCACTCTTTCAAAACCCGAGATTTTTACTCCTTTCATAAAATTATAAAAATACAAAAAGAACCATCCCTCACCTCTAGACCTATCTCGTCATACATCTTGACCTAATAGCACTATTCCCCTAGAGAACGATCAATCCCCCGGACTTACCTATACTACTCTTCAGCGATCAGGTACACTGCCTGAAGGATTGTAAAACTTTTCGCATCCCACACATCACCAGCATATTTGGATGTTGACCAAGAAAAGGGCGAAAATAGTCACATGGTAATACATCGATAAAATCATCTTTTATATAATAAAACAAAACCCCTAGTGGGGACTTTTTCATTTCAAAAAAATCAAATCATACCTTATTTAGTAATAATTAAATTATTAGTATTTTTTATTTACAAGATTTTGAATTAAATATACTTAAAATTTTCCTAATTTGGCAAAAAAAAAATTATAAATTCGTTTTAGGTGAAAAGTAAGCGAAAAAATATGTGTGTCAAAAGTATGAAAAAGAAAAACTTTACAAAGGTGGGGTAAATCTACAATATGTGCAGGGGTTTAGAGAAAAACTTTGAAAAACAAAACCACAATCAAACACAAACAAAATTATCTATCACAGCACAGTGCATCGAAAAGAAAAAAAACCCCATAAAACCCCTAATCTCATGAAAACAAAATTTACCGATCGCGTTTGTAAATAATCAGTTACCTAAAGCTTTGTGAATTCGTGATTCTATATCATTAATTCTTTACTAATGATCAAAACCAATACTGTTTTGGGTTTATTTTATCATGTCCAATTTTTGTTGTTGAAAGCCCTAATCTTCGATCAGGTATAATCCAGATATAAATTCAATATCTTTTAACTGATTCTATGAACTTCATGTTTAACTAATTACACCCCTTAGATGAATTACAATTTAAGTTTTGTTTTTTTCCCAATTTTATTGTTTATCCGTTCAATAAATTGATTAATTTGTATGGTTGGGGGTTATTTGATTATGTATGAGAAAATGATTTTTGGGTCTTTTAACTATGTGTTGGATTATATTTTAGGTACGATAGCTTTCACGAATTGGTTATTCACTATGGCAAAGGCAAAGTTTCTTATTCGTTTGTGTTAGTTTTGACAATTTGATCAACTTCCTATGCTTTCGAGATCAATGTTATAGCGTCATGAAGTAGATTACATTTGTTTCCTTGCTTATTGTATGTACCTTTTTGCTTTAACCATGATTAGTATGCATAAACTTGAATCGTCATGTGTGCGTCAAGGAAAACAAGTCTTGCAACTTTATTTAATGTTTAGATAATTGTTGTTAATTGTAATTTCGAAAGTATTTAATTATTTATGTTGGTTGTACTAGGAAGCGGCAGGAACCCTTAAGTTGCATGGCTACTTTTTGTGATGTACATGGATGTTCTCATTTTAAAATTGGAAGTGTGGATAGAAAAACATGCGATAAATAGGATTTAACTCAAAGCAAGAAATGTTTAGTAAAGTCACTAGACTCCCAATAGCTTAGTAAATTTTGATTTACCTTGTGATTTTTGGCATTCATTCATGTTATTTGTCAATTTGTCTCACTAACAGTCAATCATATATGTTTGTACGTTCATGCTTGAAATTTTAGTTTCAGCACTTTTTTGAAGAGATTAATGCCTTCTTATCAAGCGGATCCAACCAGTCAGTTGTTCACGTTTACAGGTTCGGCGGTATGTTTTGTACACTATTTTCATGGTCATGGAATATAATTCTTGTGTGTTTAAATTCATTCCAAAAATAATTGACTAGATATTCATGATGCACAATTGATCATTAAGGTTGGATACAACTTGAACTCATTAGAGCACATTATTTTTTTCATTATTAACTGCGATTAACTTTTTGCCTTTGTACTGTGAACCCCCACGGGGCATTGAAGACTATATTCATCGATCTGGAAGGACAGCAAGAGCAGGTAATTCTAAAATAGCAACGTTCAGCATTACGTTATCATTTTATTTTTGTTGGTAACCTTGCTTCCTGGTCTATCACTTACTTATGGTGTTGCCATCACTCTTTATGAGCCACAGAAAGAAAATATATCCAGGTTAGAGAGGGAAGTTGGTGTGAAATTTGAACACGTTTCAGCTCCTCAGCCGTTGGATATTGCAATTGCTGGTTTGGATGCTGCAGAAGCAATACAGCGAGTTTCTGATAGGTATGATCAATTTTTATAATTTGTTAATGTTTTCTCAACCACTTTTGAGACGTAGGAAAGTTCTCTACCGTTTCGTGGATATATCTGAGACCAAAGTCAAAATGCACCTCTTTACGGGAAACAGGACAAGAGGGAGTGGGGGCAGGTTACATTTTCTGTTAAATTTGTGAATATGTGATTATGTTTTATAGTCCTGAGGTTTCAGTGGCGGGTAGGAGTGTTAAAGATATTTACTAAATTTGACATGGTTGAAACTAATTATAAGGAGTATAGCAATTGCATTTTTCAATTAATGATGTTATGCTTATATTAGCATTGATAAAGCAGGGAATAAATATGCTTCTGACTAGGGACGAACATGTCATTGGCCAAACTGTAGTTGATACGCGGTTCCAGATTTTTGTCAAATCAAGTAAGTCAACAGCATTGCAGAATATATCGGAAGAAAGTTACTACAGAAGATGAGAGGGTCAATTCAGACTCTTTAACTATGGCTTTCTGAGAGATACCAGGTTGTTTACCTTTTAAGTAAATGGAACTTATCTGGTTAAATATGGAGTATTGAATTTATTGACTATTAATTTTTTTACAACGCAATTGGAATGTATCTCAACTTGGAAAAGTTAAATAAGAACAGCCCCGAGTCGAAACTACATCATGGAGACATTATATCATTCGCACCACCTCCTCAACATGGCAAGTTTATTTTACATTATTTTTCTTTTTTCAGGATCTTTGACATGTGATTAAAGTTATTATTTTTTGTGGTATCAGAAGTTGCGTATGCTTATGTGTTCCGAGAAGTTCTCAGACCTACATCAGGAAGAGATAGCAGCTCACCGCTAAAAAGAAAAGCAGGTATGTACTTGCGGTATATATTCCATTATTGTATGAAGTCATGTTTAGTAGGTTATTACTTATGTGTAAACTTTTCCAAGGTGATTAGTATAACTTGAATGATTATTTGATCCTCCTATTGATACAGGATTTGTTGTGATAATGTTGATATTAATATATAACGACTTGCAACAACGGAAAACTTTTAGAAGGGTATCTGCACCACATGGGGTAATTTTGTTAAGTATTTTATGATTCTATATGATATATATGTGTTGCTGAACTAAATAATTTTCTCTCCACAGATGAGTTTGGCTCTGAACCCAAGAGGCTGGGAGGAATTGGTATTGGTGCTTCTGAAGGTCCCATTTCTCTTGATGATTTTCGGAACCTTCAACGGTCAAATACGGTATTCTTATATGTAACTTTAATTCACCATCAAATTGTGATTGATGAAATAGATCATTTGACCGATTACCTTTAATCGATATGTAGGATTTAAGGAAACAACCAGAATATCAAGTTTCAACCATTGAATAATTACATAATGAACAACGTACACCTACCGAACCAAGCCCCTGTGTCAACTCTTCCGATTCAAAACCACTGCTCTCATTGAAGCAATGCAGCCCAAACAGCCCGATACTGTGCATCCTCAAGAACTTTCTTCATGTTTGATATTTTCATCAATTAAAGTACAACTAAGTTTGTCATCGGATTTGTGTTTATCTGATTCGCGAAGTCACAATAATCCGGGGGGGGGGGGTAGCTCGACGCCAGGATGATAAAAAACTTCACACCTTCCGTTCTTCATTTCAGGTTACAAATCTTATAGATCAAGAAAAATTAAAGTACTCAAAATCAGATTTTCTTTATCAACAAGAAAAACTAGAGCCGAGCTTTATAGAGCTCAGTATGTTATTCACGACTCTTTTATTTGTGGGGGGGGGGGGGTAGCTCGACGCCAGGATGATAAAAAAAACTTCACACCTTCCGTTCTTCATTTCAGGTTACAAATCTTATAGATCAAGAAAAATTAAAGTACTCAAAAGCAGATTTTCTTTATCAACAAGAAAAACTAGAGCCGAGCTTTATGGAGCTCAGTATGTTCTTGACAACTCTTTTTATTTAACTTTTTAGTGTATATTTTACGTATTTTTTTGTCGCTCCAATAAATTTTTGTTCTTTCTTCCAATTTGGCAGAAGCTTTAAATCAAGAATTTTGAAGCAGTTTCATTTGAGGTTGATGCCGCGAGAGGGATCAAGAGCTTGCTGTTGCACAAGGTCTAGAACCAGGAAATAAGGTTAATTCAAAGATATTGGACAAGATATGTGACGGGTTTTGTCTTCCTAATTGG
The DNA here is from genome assembly GCA_021014915.2 of Artemisia tridentata subsp. tridentata. Classification (NCBI taxonomy): domain Eukaryota; kingdom Viridiplantae; phylum Streptophyta; class Magnoliopsida; order Asterales; family Asteraceae; genus Artemisia; species Artemisia tridentata. The sequence continues at coordinate 127,393,652 of CP139509.1, read as the reverse complement.
CGTTGTATTGCTGATTATATAAGGTTATTGAACTCTCTTTCTTTTAGGGTTATTCAGTCCTTTTTTGCTTATAGAGGAAAAGTGACAGTATTTGAATTTGAACAGGTCACTAACTTTCAAAGACAGGAAATATAATACTTGGAGATTAATGTCATTTGCAGGAAAGAGATGAGAAATTGCTACACATTAAAGGTAGACCAGAAATAGCATCAATAAGAATAGAGAAATGGTGGACAGTTTGCAGGTTTTAACGCCACCATTTATGCACTTCATATGAGCTACTTGCTTTCGGTTGTTGTAGAAAAACATACCAGCCTGATATGCATGCTTTAACTGTTGGTTCAGGTATTCCATCATTTCTTCTTTTTCTCTTCACTAGCTGTATGCTTCAAACGTACGGCCTTTGAAAGTACAATTTATGGAATAAAATTCTTTTATGAATTATGTTGAGATGTATAGGTGGTTATAACCCACTTATATTTGAAACGTAACAACATGGTATTAATTGTAATTAAAATGTAACATGCTACCGCTATACCAAGATTAAAAAAAATACAAGTTTGTTCAAAAGTGCTTGGAAACTGAGGTTGATTGCGAAGATTTCATATTTTTAATCCATCAAGTAAAAACATGTAGGACACTTTAAGTTGTTTAGTCGGGGGTGACAGTAAAAGAAAGATGTACATTGTTTTCATAATCTAATATGTTGTCATTTTTTGTTTACCTTTAAATTTCATCCATTTACTTTTGAACTATGCCAAAACAGTAATAAGAATTCATGAAAGCTCAAAATTTGTTATTTCTTAAAAACATAGGATGCGAGTGTAGGAAAATCTTGAAGTGCAAATCTTTTATGTCATAACCGAAAGTGCAAATAAAGTATTTGAAGAAAACCAAATTGGAACAATAAGAGTGCTTGATCTTAAAATAACTGGTAAACAAGATTAAGAAAAGAAACGCTTCAAAAACAAAATGATGACGACGAGGACTCATATGAAAGAAGAAGAAATTAGATCATGTGAGATACAAACATAAACCAATAGAGGTACATTACACTCACTGATTAAACACATTGCTGCAAAAAATTTTGATCTATAAATTTATAAACAGATTTTTGACGATGATAATTCCCCTTTTAAGGATTACAAGTGCCACATCAAATAATACCTACAAAGAAACCACAAAGAGCAAAGTCTATCTTATAGAGGATGAAGATCAGTAGCATATATGTTGCAGTTATAATAATATATAATATCATTACAATTTGAGACACTCGACCAAATTGTGTGGTTTAGTATTAAATTATTTAACATGACCCGCATTAATCCTTTTATGTTAAAATATAAAATTTTCCAGTATAGTATCTTTGGAATTTGCGTACTTTTGTGTGATTTTAAATCAACTCCAAAAATAAGAACCATAATTAAAAAAAAGTATATATTAATAATAAGCTATTTGATTTTAATGAATAAAATACTTTTAATGAAAATTTTAGAAAAAACCCCGTGCGTGCACGGGCATTATATAAGACATCCATATATGACAGAATGAAAAGGCATTACATAGTTTGCTTTTCACAAAGTAATTTGTGTCTTGTGTTTGTGATGGTGTATTGTTATGTCGAACTTATGTGTATTCTTATAATTTTCAAATGGGTAGCGGGTCAAACATAACCATACTATCAAATGTTGGCTCCAAGTCTAATTAGTCTTTTGGAATGAAGTCATAGAATATGTTGTGTCACAGGTCATTCATGATCAAGTTGTCAATTTTTTTTTATAAAATTAGAAGTTAGCAAGATGTCTCAATTCTATGGCCAATCACTTACTATTAGCATACAAATGACCTATAACCCGCCTATCTTGACACCTTCATATTTATGCTTCTTTCCACTTGAAGTAGATATTAGTCAATGTACTTGCAGACAAGATGCATTGATAATTACTTATAGTATCATTTGTTCTACAGGAAGATTTTCGCAAAACTGGTTTGTTATTACAATACAAGAATTGGGGTGCAAATCTAAGATTGTAAGTGCAGTATTTTCTTTTTCAAAGTTATAATAAACATGATTACAGAGATGTTACTTGTGAGTTTCAACCATTTATTTGTAAATTTGTTAACTCGCGTTATGTTTTCTACCTAACAGGTAAAAAAGAATCTTAAACGGGTCAAAAAATTCTAGATAATTTTCTTTAGTAAAGTAGGTTGAAGGGGGTAGATTCGGGTTGGCCTGAAACACTTCTATTCCAAAAATAATGAGTTCTTTATAAATTAATTGTGTCCTAGGTTACAAAATAATGAGTTCTTTATAAATTGAAGGGTCCAAAAAGAGAACTAAAAAAAGTGCAGAAAATACTTTAAAGATGAGAGTTGACAGTGACATAGTTGAAGTTGCTAAATTGGTAGCGTACAACTACATTTGATGGAGATGGTTTTAAACATGGAGATAGGAGTGTAGTTGGTCTATGCGACAATATCCATAATACAAGTAGCATGCCAACAATTTAAGGAAGACAATATTCATAATGCATAATATCAAAAACTGTTCTCTTCTATAAACTAATTTCTTTTTATAACAGATTCAAAACTACTATTCAACGGTTAGACACCTAAGAATCCATCTTAGGTTTGTCTGGTTAGCCGTATATGTTTATTTATTATTTTATTGTCTTTAGATGGCTCACTTTTAATGAAATATTTATGCTTTATATGTTCATTCATTTGTTTCTTTATAATATTTGTTTGTGAGGTTTATTATTTGTATGGATGTTGAAGTTAAAGAGTTCCTAACTGACCTCCAATGTCAAAGTTTGATTCTTTTATGAAAAGGGTTAATCTCGTGTTAATCACCAACCATAAAGCTTTGGAGAAGTATCTAATAACCCATTAAACATTATTGATAATCTTCCATGTTGTATAAGTGTGCGCCTATGAGTTACTTGGTTGAACAAGCCGGTGGAAAGGGGTTCGATGGGCATCAAAGAGTACTTGACATCCAACCAACTGAGGTTGTATAACTACATAGTATTTGTCTCTAAAAGGTGTTTAAAATCGTGTTTTATCGTACTGCATTTCATTATGTAAATTTATTTGGAGCACGTTTTTTTCGCAGATTCATCGAGTTCCTCTATACATTAGAAGCGTAGAGGAAGTCAAACCTTTGGAGAAGTTTTTGGCTTACATGTGAGCAACAACATCATTATGCTATTTTTCTTTCGAGTTATGCTACAAAAATTTTGTTTAAGAGATATGCATGGATTATTTGTGATTTGTTTTTGATTTTTGATCTTGTATATTTTAACACATGTGATTGTTGAATTAAAGATTTGTGTGAAAAAAGGTGGGCACTTTTATGAAGTGCTTTTTTTTTAGACTCTACTTTTTTTCAGCTTAATTTATTGAAAAATTCTTTTTTTGGAACAATGAAAGGAACCGTTTTTAAGTTAACAGGTTACATTTTCTGTTAAATTTGTGAATATGTGATTATGTTTTATAGTCCTGAGGTTTCAGTGGCGGGTAGGAGTGTTAAAGATATTTACTAAATTTGACATGGTTGAAACTAATTATAAGGAGTATAGCAATTGCATTTTTCAATTAATGATGTTATGCTTATATTAGCATTGATAAAGCAGGGAATAAATATGCTTCTGACTAGGGACGAACATGTCATTGGCCAAACTGTAGTTGATACGCGGTTCCAGATTTTTGTCAAATCAAGTAAGTCAACAGCATTGCAGAATATATCGGAAGAAAGTTACTACAGAAGATGAGAGGGTCAATTCAGACTCTTTAACTATGGCTTTCTGAGAGATACCAGGTTGTTTACCTTTTAAGTAAATGGAACTTATCTGGTTAAATATGGAGTATTGAATTTATTGACTATTAATTTTTTTACAACGCAATTGGAATGTATCTCAACTTGGAAAAGTTAAATAAGAACAGCCCCGAGTCGAAACTACATCATGGAGACATTATATCATTCGCACCACCTCCTCAACATGGCAAGTTTATTTTACATTATTTTTCTTTTTTCAGGATCTTTGACATGTGATTAAAGTTATTATTTTTTGTGGTATCAGAAGTTGCGTATGCTTATGTGTTCCGAGAAGTTCTCAGACCTACATCAGGAAGAGATAGCAGCTCACCGCTAAAAAGAAAAGCAGGTATGTACTTGCGGTATATATTCCATTATTGTATGAAGTCATGTTTAGTAGGTTATTACTTATGTGTAAACTTTTCCAAGGTGATTAGTATAACTTGAATGATTATTTGATCCTCCTATTGATACAGGATTTGTTGTGATAATGTTGATATTAATATATAACGACTTGCAACAACGGAAAACTTTTAGAAGGGTATCTGCACCACATGGGGTAATTTTGTTAAGTATTTTATGATTCTATATGATATATATGTGTTGCTGAACTAAATAATTTTCTCTCCACAGATGAGTTTGGCTCTGAACCCAAGAGGCTGGGAGGAATTGGTATTGGTGCTTCTGAAGGTCCCATTTCTCTTGATGATTTTCGGAACCTTCAACGGTCAAATACGGTATTCTTATATGTAACTTTAATTCACCATCAAATTGTGATTGATGAAATAGATCATTTGACCGATTACCTTTAATCGATATGTAGGATTTAAGGAAACAACCAGAATATCAAGTTTCAACCATTGAATAATTACATAATGAACAACGTACACCTACCGAACCAAGCCCCTGTGTCAACTCTTCCGATTCAAAACCACTGCTCTCATTGAAGCAATGCAGCCCAAACAGCCCGATACTGTGCATCCTCAAGAACTTTCTTCATGTTTGATATTTTCATCAATTAAAGTACAACTAAGTTTGTCATCGGATTTGTGTTTATCTGATTCGCGAAGTCACAATAATCCGGGGGGGGGGGGGGTAGCTCGACGCCAGGATGATAAAAAACTTCACACCTTCCGTTCTTCATTTCAGGTTACAAATCTTATAGATCAAGAAAAATTAAAGTACTCAAAATCAGATTTTCTTTATCAACAAGAAAAACTAGAGCCGAGCTTTATAGAGCTCAGTATGTTATTCACGACTCTTTTTATTTGTGGGGGGGGGGGGGTAGCTCGACGCCAGGATGATAAAAAAAACTTCACACCTTCCGTTCTTCATTTCAGGTTACAAATCTTATAGATCAAGAAAAATTAAAGTACTCAAAAGCAGATTTTCTTTATCAACAAGAAAAACTAGAGCCGAGCTTTATGGAGCTCAGTATGTTCTTGACAACTCTTTTTATTTAACTTTTTAGTGTATATTTTACGTATTTTTTTGTCGCTCCAATAAATTTTTGTTCTTTCTTCCAATTTGGCAGAAGCTTTAAATCAAGAATTTTGAAGCAGTTTCATTTGAGGTTGATGCCGCCGAGAGGGATCAAGAGCTTGCTGTTGCACAAGGTCTAGAACCAGGAAATAAGGTTAATTCAAAGATATTGGACAAGATATGTGACGGGTTTTGTCTTCCTAATTGGCGTTGTATTGCTGATTATATAAGGTTATTGAACTCTCTTTCTTTTAGGGTTATTCAGTCCTTTTTTGCTTATAGAGGAAAAGTGACAGTATTTGAATTTGAACAGGTCACTAACTTTCAAAGACAGGAAATATAATACTTGGAGATTAATGTCATTTGCAGGAAAGAGATGAGAAATTGCTACACATTAAAGGTAGACCAGAAATAGCATCAATAAGAATAGAGAAATGGTGGACAGTTTGCAGGTTTTAACGCCACCATTTATGCACTTCATATGAGCTACTTGCTTTCGGTTGTTGTAGAAAAACATACCAGCCTGATATGCATGCTTTAACTGTTGGTTCAGGTATTCCATCATTTCTTCTTTTTCTCTTCACTAGCTGTATGCTTCAAACGTACGGCCTTTGAAAGTACAATTTATGGAATAAAATTCTTTTATGAATTATGTTGAGATGTATAGGTGGTTATAACCCACTTATATTTGAAACGTAACAACATGGTATTAATTGTAATTAAAATGTAACATGCTACCGCTATACCAAGATTAAAAAAAATACAAGTTTGTTCAAAAGTGCTTGGAAACTGAGGTTGATTGCGAAGATTTCATATTTTTAATCCATCAAGTAAAAACATGTAGGACACTTTAAGTTGTTTAGTCGGGGTGACAGTAAAAGAAAGATGTACATTGTTTTCATAATCTAATATGTTGTCATTTTTTGTTTACCTTTAAATTTCATCCATTTACTTTTGAACTATGCCAAAACAGTAATAAGAATTCATGAAAGCTCAAAATTTGTTATTTCTTAAAAACATAGGATGCGAGTGTAGGAAAATCTTGAAGTGCAAATCTTTTATGTCATAACCGAAAGTGCAAATAAAGTATTTGAAGAAAACCAAATTGGAACAATAAGAGTGCTTGATCTTAAAATAACTGGTAAACAAGATTAAGAAAAGAAACGCTTCAAAAACAAAATGATGACGACGAGGACTCATATGAAAGAAGAAGAAATTAGATCATGTGAGATACAAACATAAACCAATAGAGGTACATTACACTCACTGATTAAACACATTGCTGCAAAAAATTTTGATCTATAAATTTATAAACAGATTTTTGACGATGATAATTCCCCTTTTAAGGATTACAAGTGCCACATCAAATAATACCTACAAAGAAACCACAAAGAGCAAAGTCTATCTTATAGAGGATGAAGATCAGTAGCATATATGTTGCAGTTATAATAATATATAATATCATTACAATTTGAGACACTCGACCAAATTGTGTGGTTTAGTATTAAATTATTTAACATGACCCGCATTAATCGTTTTATGTTAAAATATAAAATTTTCCAGTATAGTATCTTTGGAGTTGGCGTACTTTTGTGTGATTTTAAATCAACTCCAAAAATAAGAACCATAATTAAAAAAAAGTATATATTAATAATAAGCTACTGTATTTGATTTTAATGAATAAAAATACTTTTAATGAAAATTTTAGAAAAAACCCCGTGCGTGCACGGGCATTATATAAGACATCCATATATGACAGAATGAAAAGGCATTACATAGTTTGCTTTTCACAAAGTAATTTGTGTCTTGTGTTTGTGATGGTGTATTGTTATGTCAAACTTATGTGTATTCTTATAATTTCAAATGGGTAGCGGGTCAAACATAACCATACTATCAAATGTTGGCTCCAAGTCTAATTAGTCTTTTGGGAATGAAGTCATAGAATATGTTGTGTCATAGGTCATTCATGATCAAGTTGTCAAAATTTGTTTATAAAATTAAGAAGTTAGTAAGATGTCTCAATTCTATGGCCAATCACTTACTATTAGCATACAAATGACCTATAACCCGCTTATCTTGACACCTTCATATTTATGCTTCTTTCCACTTGAAGTAGATATTAGTCAATGTACTTGCAGACAAGATGCATTGATAATTACTTATAGTATCATTTGTTCTACTGGAAGATTATCGCAAAACTGGTTTGTTATTACAATACAAGAATTGGGGTGCAAATCTAAGATTGTAAGTGCAGTATTTTCTTTTTCAATGTTATAATAAACATGATTACAGATATGTTACTTGTGAGTTTCAACCCATTTATTTGTAAATTTGTTAACTCGCGTTATGTTTTCTACCTAACAGGTAAAAAAGAATCTTAAACGGGTCAAAAAATTCTAGATAATTTTCTTTAGTAAAGTAGGTTGAAGGGGGTAGATTCGGGTTGGCCTGAAACACTTCTATTCCAAAAATAATGAGTTCTTTATAAATTAATTGTGTCCCAGGTTACAAAATAATGAGTTCTTTATAAATTGAAGGGTCCAAAAAGAGAACTAAAAAAAGTGCAGAAAATACTTTAAAGATGAGAGTTGACAGTGACATAGTTGAAGTTGCTAAATTGGTAGCGTACAACTACATTTGATGGAGATGGTTTTAAACATGGAGATAGGAGTGTAGTTGGTCTATGCGACAATATCCATAATACAAGTAGCATGCCAACAATTTAAGGAAGACAATATTCATAATGCATAATATCAAAAATTGTTCTCTTCTATAAACTAATTTCTTTTTATAACAGATTCAAAACTACTATTCCACGGTTAGACACCTAAGAATCCATCTTAGGTTTGTCTGGTTAGCCGTATATGTTTATTTATTATTTTATTGTCTTTGGATGCCTCACTTTTAATGAAATATTTATGCTTTATATGTTCATTCATTTGTTTCTTTATAATGTTTGTTTGTGAGGTTTATTATTTGTATGAATGTTGAAGTTAAAGAGTTCCTAACTGACCTCCAATGTCAAAGTTTGATTCTTTTATGAAAAGGGTTAATCTCGTGTTAATCACCAACCATAAAGCTTTGGAGAAGTATCTAATAACCCATTAAACATTATTGATAATCTTCCATGTTGTATAAGTGTGCGCCTATGAGTTACTTGGTTGAACAAGCCGGTGGAAAGGGGTTCGATGGGCATCAAAGAGTACTTGACATCCAACCAACTGAGGTTCGTATAACTACATAGTATTTGTCTCTAAAAGGTGTTTAAAATCGTGTATTTATCGTACTGCATTTCATTATGTAAATTTATTTCGAGCACGTTTTTTTCGCAGATTCATCGAGTTCCTCTATACATTAGAAGCGTAGAGGAAGTCAAAACTTTGGAGAAGTTTTTGGCTTACATGTGAGCAACAACATCATTATGCTATTTTTCTTTCGAGTTATGCTACAAAAATTTAGTTTAAGAGATATGCATGGATTATTTGTGATTTTGTTTTGATTTTTGATCTTTGTATATTTAACACATGTGATTGTTGTTAATTAATGATTTGTGTGAAAAGGTTGTCACTTTTATGAAGTGCTTTCTTTTTAGACTCTTACTTTTTTACAGCTTAATTGATTGTAAGTTCATTGTTTGGAACAATGAAAGAGGAACCGTTTTTAAGTTAACGTGTTGGAAAAAAAAAACCTTATTACTTGATATTTAGTGTTTATTCATGATGTGTTTTAATTAAGGTGTGTGCAACTGGTATGGTAGATTGCTAGATGCTAAAATCAACATAGTATGCTAAAATAGTAAAAGGTACTATGTTAGACAAAATCTTTTGGCGCATTATGATCTTGAAACTTTGGTTGCTATGCTCACACATTTTATTGCTTACGCAGGACTAATTTACTATGAACAACTCAACATATACCAATTTAGAAATAACAAACACTTATTTAAAAGGACAATGTAATATTCCGTTATAATCTAACAACTAATTATAAGAATTATTTGGTTGCCTTTGGTTTTTTAGGTTCTTTAAAATATAAGTAATGATATCAAAAACATCAGTTATAAATAAAAAAAAACATTATTTATACAAGTTTATGGAAAAATACACAATATGCCAATTAAAATTTTGTGCGTAATATCTAAACAAAGTTTGATTCATGTCAAAACTACATGCGTGCAATAAACACAAAATAAAACTACACATAGTCGAGCTGTCTTCTTCGTATAATATAAAATTAAAACAAATAAATAAAACAAAACAAAATACGTTGAGTTATTAAGAATTTTAGAAAAAACCCCGCGCGTGCGCGGGCATTATAACTATGTACATCTGAATCAAAATCTAGTTTTCACTATAACCCGAACGGAAAGAGATATAGTGAGAAGTGAAAATAAAATGAGAAGAGTGAGAAATATTACTAGCCATACATTTCAAATTAAAAAAAAAAAATTAAGAAAGATGCATCGAATTTTATAAATGCATCTCAAATATGATATGCCTCTTCTCATTCTTTTCATTTCAATTTTATTTAACCCGAATAGTAAAACCTCCTTGGTTTTTTTCTTTAACGCAGTTTCTAAGATTTTAGGTATGGGCTTGGCTGTTTAATTGGCCTATTACCTTTTACGTTCGGCCCAAAATAAAGGTTCATACTTTCTAGTTACTATATACTAGCCTATAGACCCGTGATAAATCACGGGTAGCTAATAACAAGTTGCTCGTATAAACATAAATTCAAACAAAAGTGTTAGCATTAATAAGAAAAAGTAAATTCATATGTAATTTCTTACATACTATTTTCATTTCAATCTCAAAGTAATCTAAAATAAAACAACCAAATGAAAACTCATGATATGCTATATACAACAACTTATTGGATAAAACAAAGATTTGACCAATCTTTGAAAGATAAATTAGATGGCTTCCTTTGAATTGCATTGCTTTAAAGTTGTCCAACTGCACTTCTAGTGATGAAATGAAAGCACATTTTGTAACAATTTAGCAGACAATCATGAATATGTGAAATTGTGATACCAACCATCTTTTTTGGATTCGCAGGAAATTAAGCCATGTTGTAAGACTTATCAGTTGACACTCCTGGCAGCTTTCTAATATGTAACACAAAGTATACCATTTGTTTCCTTTAAAGGAAATGGATTTGCTAAAAGCATTAAGCACTCAAGCTCTCTAGTATTTGCAATAAATGGTGTGGTCTTTTAGAAGTGAAGTTAGTTAACCTTGCAAATAAAACCAAAAGCATTAGTATATCCATATATATGTCGATGCTATACACAACTTATACCTTATAATACTGAAAAATTACCTTGATCGGTACTTGTTCAACCCAAAATTACCTTATACATTGAGTCCTTTATAACTCTCTCATATCTACTTTATGTAGGTTGGTCCATGTTCTTTCTATCTATAATAGATATAAGTACGAAATTATGTTGACTGACAAGCTGTAATTTTATTAGGATTCGATGCAACTCAACCCGTTGAAAAACAAATCACTCGTTTTGAATCAAATCCGTTTTAACACATACCCGACCTGGCAAATGTTTAACCTCTAATAATTAGTAACTTACAAGTACCTATGCTCATAGTATGAAACATTTAACAGGCTTGCTTGGGTCATAGGGAATGATCTCAATCTGCTATTAGAAAATCATAGGAAATTGTTGATGTTTAAGAAATACAAACGCTAAACTTATGTAGTTTTCTATAAAATGATTGTTCATCTATCAAATTTCGCAAAATGGAGGTTCATGTGCTTCCCATAATTAACAAATAAGAATTAATAAATATTGGTAAGTAAAGATTGCACAAATTATAAGTGCCACTTATCTCCACAAAGATATATATGATCAAGGAAGGAATTTGAATTAGGCCCATCAAGAAACTGAGATATAATTTGCCTCTTATTATGATTTACACAGAGGGGTTAGACGTTAAAACTTTATTTTTCAAAGAGAATGTATGATTGAAATTTTATATAAAGTAATACCTTTGATAGATATTTCTTTGTGGCATTTGATCAAACACGTTTGAGCACTTCATCAACCACCAGTTTTTTCCACATACACCTAAACACATAAAATATGATTAATCAATGATATAAAAGAACCATCAATACGTCAGTTTACAAGTAGATAATATCAACAGAAAACAAAAAGGTCATGGGTTGTAAGGAGAGAGTCGAAATAAGCCACCATCTCAAAATAAAATCAAACACATGATAGTGAATACAACAAATCACCATCTCAATTCTCGAAAGAAAGAAAAATAGAAATGGAAGACATACTTAACTTTTTGAAATCACGAAGAAAAAAAGGAATAGAAATCGCGCAAGTAAAATAAGAATAAGAATTGAGAATAAAGATACTGAAATACAAAATCTTTTGAGAATGAGTAGCCCGTTGACCATTTTGAAATTTAAAACTTATGATACACATGGAAATTATTTAAGGTGTTTGTTCATGTCATTTACTGCATCAATAAATATAGTTGACAAAATTAAAGAACGCATTAAATTTAATTGTAGGAATACCAAAACACATCTTGAATGCCAGTGCTTCAATTGACGTGACTTCTACTGCTAGAATTACTGACGTGGCTTTTATGAGCTAGCTTTATTTGACATGCTGGCATTAGTGAGGTGGCAGAATTTTCAAAAAAACATTCTTTTATTATATATATATATATATATAGATATATAGATATATAGATATAGATAGATAGATATGGACTAAAAACAAATAAAAAACAATATCCAAATCACTGTCCTGCTACGATCTCTTTCCTTTCTTTCACAACATCTACTGATGTGAGATGTCAAACAAAGACATACCTTGCATTAGTCACATCATAGAGCCGAATGGACTCATCATTGCTAGCAGTCACCAAAAAATTCGACATCCTGTGAAAATCCATTGATCTTATCCTACCACTCTGCAAAAAAATAAAGTTTGTTCACTGTACTGTATAATTTAGCAATAACAATTGTAATGCAAACTTTATATGCAAGAATCAACTTACATCCCTACTAACTACCAGGAAAAAACAGGCAATGACATACCAGTCATGATCAGGAAATGAAAATGACATTAAGCACCTCAAAAGCAATAACATCAGAATCACATATCACATAATATTCGCTCATAGAAAGTAAATAACACATAATCACATATCACATCATATAAACAAAAGCAACATAATGTTAAACATTTAATTGACTTACTCATTTTCACTTGGAAGTTCCAGTTTGTTCGTCACCAGCTTTTGGATAATTGAAACAGGTACATTACCGTCGCTGCGACCATATCAAACCAAACAATGAGAACATATTTATATAGGACAAGAGATGTGAAACTGATTAGAAAAGCTGGAAAAGGTATGAGGCTAAAGAGAACTCACTTTTGTTTCACATGACGTCCTTTTATCTGGCGTAAAGGTTCCCCTTCCCTGAAAATCATTCAAAGAAAATTAACAATGTGAAGATTAGAATGAAACATTCATAAGTTATTAACAATCTAGTTCTAAAAAGGTGATAAGAGTCTAAAGGAACGTGTCTGGATTTGCGTTCTGGAACTATCTTATTGTCGTGATTGGCAGTCAAAATAAACATGTTCTGATTCGGGTGATCGGATAATTAAGGCCCGTTTTGAGTAATCAGTTTCAAACCAACTGAAGAAAATGGATTATCAAATCCTATTTACCCCTTCTTTTAAGCAAACTTAAGGGTAACTCCCATCTCACACAATGAATCTATTTTCTTTTCCAAAAAAAAAAGGTCTTATCTATCAAAAAAAAGAAAGTTTGTTAACTGTACTGTATAACTTAGCAAGAACAATTGTAATGCAAACTTTATATGCAAGAATCAACTTACATCCCTACTAACTGCCAGGAAAAAACAGGCAATGACATACCATTCATGATCAGGAAATGAAAATGACATTAAGCACCTCAAAAGCAATAACAAATTTCCAGTTGAGTCTCAATGCAACATAAAGAAACATACAAAACCACACATAGATACTTCAATTGCAAGACTAAAAAAAAAATGCGTTCATTGGAGAAGTTATCAGCACCGTTTGATGCACCAATTAGACATGAATACAGCAAAGGATGAGATTCTACATGGACGAATGAGGTCAATGAACCCTCACTGCCATAAACAGATATGGTATACTCATGAGATAAGATACTAAAGTACGATGATTTCCTCCATTAACCCATACACATTGTTCCCCTTCATATGTCTATCACTCTATTAAGTAATTCCAAACACTCTGTTATTGTATCGAATCAGATCACCACATAAAATGGTACAAAATCATCCATATTTTCCTACATGAGAAATAAAGAAAAAATGCAGAATCGTTTATAATTTTATATGGACTAAAAACAAATAAAAAACAATATGTAACTGATTAAATCATCCAAACATTAAAAACTGATTTTCGGCTTTTCGTTACTTAAATCACTATATCAGATAATAAGGTGTAAACTGTAAAGTACATATCCAAACACCCCAGAAAGACCAATATCATAAATGTTTATTACCATACCATTTTAATTATAAATATAAATATAACAACAAATGCCAAGAATCCCTACTCGTTTTTTAAATCTTGGTAATGCTATTGAAATTTGAAGCACAAATCATTTGTTTATAATCATTTTTCTTCATTTTGTAGGATACCATGTTAATATTCGCTCATAGAAAGTAAATAACACAGAATCACATATCACATCATATAAACAAAACCAAAATAATGTTAAACATTTAATTGACTTACATCATTATCACTTGGAAGTTCCAGTTTGTTCGTCACCAGCTTTTGGATAATTGAAACAGGTACATTACCGTCACTGTGACCATATCAAACCAAACAATGAGAACATATTTATGAAACAACTTAGTAAAAACCATGTATTCTGAATGAATATTTGACAAATTATGAAACAACTTAGTAAAAACCCCATAACCGATTTGTGCACAAAATCAATTACAAAAATAACAGATTTTAAAATTGAGGGTTTAACTAAAACCATTACAAATTAAGGTGTAAAAACCATAACAAATTCGATTGAGGTGTAATTAAAACCATAACAAATTGAGGTGTAAAAAAACCCTCAATCAATCAATTCTTGTTACCCAAAAAATATATATAAATTTTGAATCATACCTTATAGAGTTACTGCAAAGATTTTCGGTAGCCATTCAAGGGGATAGCGTCAATTTCTTGATATTCGGTTGCCATTTCGGTTGCCTTGATTTTCGGTTTCCATTTATTTGTTAATCAAATTAATCATCGCAGCGTCAATTTCTTGATATGAAGTCTTATTTTTACTCGATGTTGAACTACAGCAAATAATGTAGCAGATTTCTTAGAATAAAAAGTTGAAGTAAAAGGTTGAATTAGGTGATTACGTGGCTTTTATGAGCTGGATTTTATTGATGAGCTGGCTTTAATGACATGGACAATTTCAAAAAAACTTTGGTTTATTATATATATATATATATATATTAATTCACCATTAAGTGACGCAGGATGATGTCACCGTTTTTTTTTGCCCATTTCCCTCAGCCCACCATCTGCTTTATCCCGCCCTTTTTTTTACCCATTTCCCTCAGCCCACCACTGACTTTGATACTTATCAACAGCTCCGAAGAAATCAACCAACAAAGGAAGACTCAATCTCATCAAAGGATATAGATCGAACAAGAACATCAGGTATGAATCTTATTGTTTTGCAATCATAGATCATTCTTCATGCTTTATGAAGTATGGATATATTAGTTTGCCGGTAATATAGTTTAAAAAATTCACCGCCTCCTTCGCCGCCGTTGCACCACCACACCGCGTGTCGTTACCTTACCGTGGACGTTATTCAATCACTGTTAATCGTATATTTTGTTTGCTGGTATGATCTCTGCTTTCGATCAAGTGTTAGTTTCATTTCTTTGCTTTCGTTTGATATTGCATACCAAGTGTTTGTTAAAATTAATCATTGAAAGTATTGCCTATTATGTGTTTGTTGCAAGTCCTCTGCCTGTGATGTGCTACAATCTAAGTTTTAGGTAATTATATTAGTCTATCACATAACGGCATGTGTTTGTGAAGTTTTGGTGGTGTTCCATTTTGTAGAGGTTGAAGGGTTAATCGCCATAGCATTATATATATGAAAAAAATTATGTTTTACGTTTCTATAGCTTGTTCAATCACTGAACATTTGGAATCATATGCTTTTGTTTTTGCACTTTAAAGTTAATCACTAGGGAGATTTGAAATAAGAAAATACATATGCTTTCAGTTTGTGTTATTACTTATACATATCAGCTACGAATACGAAGAAGGAATCGCTGCCCGCCGCAACGCGGCGTCGCGAAGCCTTCCTCGTTAAACAAAACGACGCTGATCGGTAAACATTTCTTCTCCGGTGACTACTCGTTTTTTGCTCAATTGGTGCATTAAATTTGTAAGTGTTTATAAACTTAGTATATTTTGTTTAAGTGGATTAGTGTTGTGATATATTTTGATTTTTTATATATATTTTTATGAAAGTTTGGATTTTGAGTTAAAACCCTAACGTAGGATAGTGGATTATGCGTTTTTTAGTCTGGAGATTGAAATTTAGGGATTATGATTAATGGGATGTAGGAATGTTAGGTTTATTATTCGTAAACGGTAAAGAGAGAAGGATATCTGTTCAACAGTTCATGTTACTTGGGGAAGTCAAGCCTTTTTGGTTCTGATATATGCGGCCTAATCGATATTCCCAAGATGTTCACCCGGCGAGGTTTAACCCTGGCCTCTTCTAGGAATTTGGAGAAACCTATGTCTGATGTGCCCTGGCCAACGACATAGAATCCTTTTGATGAAAAGCAAAAGTTTGTGCAACTAGACTAACAAACAAATCATAAGGCGCAATTCTAAAGCATGATTCATTTTGGGTCAAAATTATGTAATAAAACTACCTTTAGGCCTCTTAGTGCAGTTCATACTAGACAAATCATTGCGAAAGATAATATGGATTAAGATACAATGAATACACGTTCACATAGCATAACATTTTGACAAAAAAAAATGGTTTGTTGGTTACAAATAGTGTTCTTTTTTTGGTACGAGGGAAACCCCACCTATGTCACCTTTTGGTGACCTGGAAGGTAAACCTGATAACAGAATAGGACTAAGATATGTGTACAAAAACCTTATTGTTTGAAGTTTGGAAATTCAGTTTGGAAGTAGATGCAAAACAAAAATTGATTACGATTATCTGCATATTTACGCTCCAGAAATTTAATTGTGTTTGATGATTTTCAGAGAAAATGAGGAACTACCTAGTATTGAGTCTTTCTTTACTTATTGCAAATAGTATTATGC
This sequence comes from Artemisia tridentata subsp. tridentata, assembly GCA_021014915.2. NCBI lineage: Eukaryota > Viridiplantae > Streptophyta > Magnoliopsida > Asterales > Asteraceae > Artemisia > Artemisia tridentata. Next base: position 127,376,964 of record CP139509.1, on the reverse strand, counting down.
TGATGTTTCAGATGCGACTATATTGAAATCCAAGGTCTGTGACGGCATGGCTTTAGGTCAAGAAATTGACGACTCCTCGAATACTCCCAGCTCGTAAGCTTCTGTTTCTTATTTATGCTTACTATCTGTCCTATTTGTTTTCGTGGAGTTCATAAATTAGCATTTGAGGTGAGTTAGAGTATACGATCATGTTTCTGACCTTGATAATGTTTCAGACCCAAAAAAGTGTACAAGGATCCAGATGATGGACGACAAAGATTTTTGCTTGAACTGGAATTTGTGCAGTGTCTTGCCAATCCAACATATATTCACTGTAAGTTTAAGTTACCATGGTGAAATCATAATTATGAATGATAATACTTTTAGAATGGGTTACATATCTGCATCCGTGATAGTGGTTTTTACATGTGAAATTTGGAGCATTTTATTTTATTTCAAACCAATAATATTACTAGGTCGGAAGTTGGCCTGCGCCATTTTCTCTACTCATGTGTACCCTTACTAAAGCTTTGACCTTATTGGTTGGGCATCTTTAACGCTTTAAACTTTTCATGCAGATTTAGCTCAGAACCGATATTTTGAAGATGAAGCTTTCATTGGCTACCTGAAGTACCTTCAGTACTGGCAACGACCAGAATACATAAAATTCATTATGTAAGTTGTGCTTGCCTTTTGAGTATCGATTCATGTTTATTCCAGGACTCAATCTTCTTTTGTTCAATTTATAGTTTATTGATATATTGCTGTTTTTGGAGGATTGCAGGTATCCACATTGTCTTTACTTTTTGGAACTTCTCCAAAATGCAAGTTTCCGCACTGCAATGGCACATCCGGCAAATAAGGTTTGTCATTTGCACTTGTCCATTTGACCATTTCTTTCTTGATTTTATTCTTGGCTAGTGGTTATTTTGCTTCTTAGCTTCGCTCATAATTTGCATGATGCTATCTGCTCATTAGTTGGTTGTCTGTATTGGAGGACGGTTAATATAATTTTGTCTTGGCCATATAACCCCTATTTTTCACCTTAACTGCAATCAATAACTCTTTGAGGTGTCTTGATGTATGCTTGTTGTCAACTCATTCAGTATGTAGCTGTTCCTTTTAGACATATATGGTAGTTTTGATTATTGCTTCCCGTATATAATTAGAGGCACGATAAAACTTGTGGAGTGGTGAATGGTTGTTCAGGCTAGATACTCCAACTTTTAAGCGTGGGTTAAAGAGATTTAGTTGGGCCTGCAAATACTTTTGTGTCCTACTTCTTAGGATAAGTAATATGATACTTTACCATATTAAATATGACTGAAAACCATGTATATACATAGGGAAATGATTTAACCTCCTAAAAATGTTCCTAAACTTCTTCCTAATGCCACATTTTTGTTCCTAGAGCGGGCCATCTTTCTAATAAATAAAAAGAAGCCACATACTTGTAGGAGGATGCTTAGGAATTTTTTTTAGGAGGCTATAGCATCACTCATATACATAATACCCTTTGGAGACTCTCGACACTTTTGACCTATATGAGATGTTTCTTTTTATAGCTAGTTTAAACTACTGTAGTCTATTATCTGTTTGACCATTGTCAATAAAAATCAACCCGAGCTGATATTTTTTAATATGAAGGGGTTGAAAGTTGACTCCTCTAGTTTTAAATCGTACTGATTTTAATCCTCTTCAAATCCTCATTCTTCTCTGAATTTTTAAAATTTTCATAAACTGAGTTATTTATGCTGGTTTTGACTTTTTCGTGTCTCTTGGATCTTTTAGGAGTTGACGCACAGGCAGCAGTTCTATTTTTGGAAGAACTACAGGAATAATCGACTGAAGCATATATTACCGAGGCCACTTCCTGAGCCTACCCCTGCACTGCCATCTAATGCACTTCTACCACCTCCAACTACTACAATGGCTGCTTCCTCTGTTTCTGTATCTGCACCTTCGCCGGTGCTCTCACCCATGCAGTATGGTGTACCTCCTGGTCCACCTCTACCCAAAAATGACCCAAGAAGTGGGCTCGATAGAAGAAAGAGAAAGTAAAACTCTTTACTCAGTATGTTCGGGTTTCCGGCATTAACAATCCTTCGTAATGATTTTATTAAAGAGGTGACAATACGGGTGTCTTGGGTAATGGTTCAAAATGTTTTGGGGTGAAACTGAGCATTTGTTAAACGGGTCAAAACTGGTCTGATCGGTTGAGCTGACCAGACCTGCACATTTGGTCATTTTTTCTAAATATCATATGTGTGGATTTGATTGCAAAAAGTTTCTTTACAATAATGATTTAAATTCTTATATGAACATGATGTAGGAGGTTCTATTTGTGTATGCACCGGAAGATAGACTTGGTGATTTTAAACCCGTTTAAACATTTCTTTTAAAACTTGTTGAAATGAACTTAGCTCTAATCCGACCCTAATAAGTAAATGATTCGAAATTGTCACCTCTACTTTTTATTATCATTCCGTTATTGCATATAATAGCATGTGTTATATAGCCAGTGACCAAACTCTTCCCGTTTTACAGGAAAGATGGGTAGTCTGACAAGTATAGTGTGATACTTGGTGGTTAAAGAAACTGATTACTCAAGGTATAACTTGTCCTTTGTAACTGCGGCTGATGAGGCTGAACCAGCAATATATGCTACTTTCTCTTAATTTTCATGTGTATTGGATGTCCAACATCACAAATTTTGAAAATTGAAATGCTAAGTAATCAGATTGATGGAAGGACAATGTTAATGTCGCTGTTATTTATGAATTCCCAATCACAGTCTTTGTTTGTGTGTGTCAATGAACAATGATAGTTGTTATTGCTGCATTAATCATTGATTATGGCTTCTTAATATCGAGAAATATGTTATCAATCATTGGTTGGTACCAATAATAACATTTTAATGTGTGTATGGAATAACCTTAGCTATGGATGACAATTTATCTCATTTGTTAAAAATGGATCGATTTGGGTTATAATTTATTTCATCAACTGGTCCAACGGGTCGAAAGTTTTTGATTTGGACCTAAATTGTTACTAACTTCTGAGTTGCTATACTAAAATCAATCATATTATTATTTTGATTGCGTGCATATACTTTTCCCTGTTGTATTTAGTTTGTTGCTTGTTAATCATTTTAAGCAAAAACCTGGAGAAAAAGTATGGTTGATTTACCCATACCGGTCGGGATTGTTTGACTCACCATTAAAAAGTTATTTGTTTTGACTTGTTATCTAATCAGCATGATATGTCTTCTTTTTCTTACTCTTGTGATAAAAATGCAATAATATCAAATAAGAACAAGCACCAAGTCCAAAAATAATACATTAGGGGATAAAACAAAAATATAAACCATTGAAAAGATTAATTTATGCAGTAGTTGAAGATTGTAAATGAAGTATGACAAAGGATCAGCCACAAGCACAAAAGCAGTATGATGCAAACTTTATCCAAAAAAAAAGCAGTATAAGGCAGATGCAGCAATATTGTTAACTCGGCTTCTACCATTGATGATGAAACCTGCATTTATACCTTTCTCAACTACCCATTGATCTCAATGCCCATTTATTTATGTTCTAATACCAATGATAACAAAAGGCAAACGGAAAATTCTACATTTGGAATGCTAATATTGTAATTTTCGGGAGATGATAACACCAACATTTTTTAACAACTTGACTTTAATATCTGCATTTTATCTTCATTAGACAAATTATACTGATTTCCTGTTTCTTCAAATTGTCTAATGAAGACAAAAATGCAGATATTCAACTCAAGTTTATCAGTGAAGCTGTAAATCACCATGTTTATCTTTGAAGAAGAAGAGGTACTCTATTAGGAACTATTTGTAAGATTTCTCCGGCAGTCAGTTTGAAATAATATATGCATTTCTTAGTTCTAATAAGATATGTTCATTTTGATACGCTAATACCTGTATTAACGTTGCATTTAGCATGTGTTCTAGATTTCATGTAAAGCTTGTCATATATTTCTTCAGTTCGTTATACGCCTTATCTTCATCCCACATAAATCCCTAAATAGTCTGCAAATTTCAAAGGCCAAAAAGGGTGATTTTGTTGAATCTCAGCTAGAATTGCATATAAAATCAAATTATTCATTAAGTAATACAAGAACCTAAAATACCCATGCTAAATGTTATTAATTTCCTCCCTAACGCCATTTGAACTTTCGAAGTATCTAACTGTCAACCTCAGCATTTGTATATATCGTATTTGGTAGCAATAAGCATATTTTATCACTAACAAAAAAAAACCTTCCAAAAGTGGCTTGGTGATCGAAAAAAATTTATGCGTGGTTTTATCAAGTGGGTCGTCTAGGTTCCTCAAACCCCTCCTTACGACGTTATATATCATTATCTAGTTTCCTTGTTTCAAATGGATTTAATCGGGTCTTGAGCAAGTTCGCTCTCAAGAGGCGCTTATATTCACTGGGCTCTTCTTCGGTTCTTGGTATTTCAAGGAAATGTAGGTTTTACTCACAGTTGAAGTTATTAACTATGTAGAAAGTTACTTTTCAAGAGATCTTCCGAACTCCCAATGGTGGTTTAGTTCATAACTCTTTAACTCGTTGACTCGGTCGGCCTTTACTTAGGGCCCGTTTGGTCGGAGACTATGAATTTGACAGTCATTAATGGTGTTTGTTCTTGTGGCCCAGTAATGAAGTGGGTATATCATAGTCATAGATTCATTACACACCAATTTGGTGTCTATGAATCTATTCCCGTGGGTCCTTCTTTTTTACACTAAAAAACTCAAATATCTATACACTTTTTCATACCATATTTTTTTTATCTAAACATAAACAATCATAATCATACACTTTTTCATATCCATTGTCATTCTACCTCATACTAAATTCGATACCCATTGTCATTCCTAGCAACAAACCAAACGGGCCCTTAGAGCATATGCAATTGGCACTTTTACAATGACTTATTACTATTTAAAAAAGCTTTTCAAAAAAGTTTTTGCATTACACTAAAGACTTGATGAAAAACTTTTTATGAATTTTATTTATTGTAAAAAGCTTTTGGATACTAAAGACTTGGTAGATTACAAGTTTTTGAGACAAAGACTTGGTGGTATTTGTGTGTTGTATTTATTGTAAAAAGCTTTTGAATAGCTTTTTTGCATTGAAGAACTTTTATAAGCATAAATTTTTGGATGATAAAATTAATGAGAAAATGATGTGCCAACACTAAAAAGTCATTTTGAGGTAGAAGCATTGTGGATGCTCTTAGGCCTTATGGTTCAATAAATGGACTATTGATCAAGGTTAACTTGTTTAAGTCATCTGTATTCTGTACGTAATTAAATGTTTAAGTCATACATGTCACAGTTCCAATCCATTATAAAGATGTCTTTGTTTTCTCTAAACCATATCATGTTAAGTTTCAAATTAATATATTGACATATTTTATCAAAACAAAGTTATTCACTTAAGAATATGAAAGCGATGATCGCATCCTATTCCATTCTCCTACTTATATTGACACTTTAAATACGTGACAAAATCAATTACGCATACGAGAATAGGTGTATAAGTGATACTCACATAGTCACATGTCATAAATTCATGAAGAAATGAAATAAAAAAATGTCGAGGTAAGCCTAATATATTATTGTTAGAAAATTGTTGGAATAGGGAATATATGAGGATGTCGACGAGTTAACGGTATAGAAGGACGGGGCTTCGCGTATCAACCTTTGTACGCAACTCCTTAAATTCACGTTTTAACAATTAAAGTCAATGCTCCACAAAAACATGCCACGCATAAAGGACAGCTATTTATGTTCATTTTGGTCCCACCAGAAACTACTTTTATTGTTGACGTGTTTATTTGAGGTATATTCGGCCAAGATAGTGTTAGCAAAAAGTATTAGTAGTATCTTTGTTTTGATAAAATGCTTGGTAATATAACTGTATATTCATAATAACGGAGGGAGTAGTAAATAAAAACACTAGTTGCTCTTAAATGTTACAGTAAGTAGCATTTTAATTTAAAGCGTTTAGAAAAACTAAAAATGTTAGTTACTTTATTCCAAACAAGCATTTTGTGTAAAACGCTAACCACTAGTTGCTCATAAACAAACTTAGGTTATCCACTATGGTAAACTTTTTTAAAAGTGTATAGTTGTGTAATATCTTTAATTTGTAAATCTTTTTGTTTTATAAAGCTAATTTCACTATGTAAAAAACGTCTTAAAACTTTATAAACATCTCACATTACACAAGTAAATTATAAAAATGTTCAAGATTTTAGACCTACTTATGTCACATAAGTCTAAACTAGATGTTCCCTATAGTTTAAAAGTTTTAGACTATTTAGACCTCTTCATCTTTTTCGGATAAACCGCCATAGTGTATATCCTTATAAATTTTCGTAATCATGTTGTTGGAAAGTATTTAAAAACAAATCTATTTAAAAACATGGAGATGAACATTATTATTACGGTATATGTAGACTGTTGATTAATTTAAATTATATGTCAGCAATGTTATATTGTTGTAAAACATGAAACATGAAACATGAAATGAATTTATGTGATTGCAAAGCGTTAGGTTTATTTAATAACAGTATTTTCGAGACGGCATTTCGATGTTTATTCTTATTACTCAAAATGTGTTTAACATGATGACACACTCTTTCTTTATAATATCACATTGCCAGAGTAGATCCGAGGAGTGTCTCAAGATTTCACTGTTCAAAAACAAATTGATTCTAGTTTTTGTATAAGGTTTGTCAAACGGGTTTCATAAGGCACTGGTTAAATGTTATTACTAAGCTCGAACTTTGAAAAATATATATTTAATACACATTAATTACATAAATTCTGGTTCAATGAACTCAACATTGCTTCTATTTTTGGCATTCAAACGAATGCCCAATAGGTACTAGCTAGTCAAACTTTTGTTTAATTACCTCATTCGTAAGTGACAGTACCATGAAACTTTGATTAATGATGATTGTAGTGAGCTTTTAGTAAAAAACATAATGTTTCTAGTTTTTGTATAAGGTTTGTCAAACGGATTCCATAAGGCACCGCTTAAATGTTACGGTATTATCTAAACTCGAACTTTAAAAAATATAATGTTGCAAAAATCGGCCGTGGCGGCCGATTAATCGCCGATATATCGGTTATCGGCCGCCGGCCTTGTCGAATTATGCAAATCGGACAAAAAATCGGTTTTGGGAAAAAAAGGCCAAAAATCGGCCAGAAATCGGCCATATCGGCCGTATCGGTCAACTTTAAAAAAATAAAAATTTAGGCATTCTACTTAATTTGGGGATCGTTTATTTCACTTATAACACACAATGAGCCTCATAATCAGAATTGAAGCCTTTTATTGAGGTTTGGAAACATAGTAGGCTTGGAATCAGTTACGATCTTTTGTTTGGTCTCCAGAAATACCCAAAACATGCCAAAATTGCAAAACCGATTAATCACCGATTAATCCCGCCTTGGCCGATTAATCGCTGCAGGGTGGTCGACCGCCACACCACCGATACGCGATTTTTGCAACATTGAAAAAATATATATCTTTTATATAATAAAACAAAACCCCTAGTAGGGACTTGTACATTTCAAAAAAATCAAATCATACCTTATTAAGTAATAATCAAATTATTATTATTATTATTTTCTTAAATATTAAATAAGAAAAGCCTAAATACTTCTAAATTTATCCATATTCTACAAAAAAAAGAATGTGATTTGTAATAATTAATAAAAACTTACAAAAATATATGTGTCAAAATATAAAAAATTAAAACTTGAAAACGGTGGAGCAAGTTTTTCAAAGATTTGGGCTGAAACTTAAAATTCAGTATCATTCCCACTAAATATTTGAAGTCCCAACATTCCCAAATTCCTCCTCCATCAATCAAACTCGATCTCTTATCATTCATTCACGCACAATCATTGACGCAAGAACATCTCCTCCAAATCTAATTAATATTAAAACCCACTACATTCGTAAATAACCCTAATTCAATACCTCAATCAAAGTACAATGGTTTTGAAAGTCCTGTTATAATAATTAAAACCCGAAATTAAAAATAATAATTTATTTAAATGATTAGAAAAAACCTCGCGCGTGCGCGGGCATTATATCTAGTTTAATACACATTAATTAAGCATATAAATCACATTAATTACATGGGAATTTTGGTTCAATGAACTCAACCTTGCCTTTTTTTTATTTATTTTTTATTTTTTTATTTTTTATTTTTTTTTCCCAATACCAACTTAGGTGTTACTTGACCCGTGAACGAGAAATTTGTGTTGCATGAAGCGATACGTATATGAAAAAAGCACCGTATTCCATAGATAACTCTTGTCAACATTAGTTACTATTCATGAAATGTAAACTTATGTTGATATATGCAAAAACAACCCTCCACTTTACTAAATATAAAAAATAACCCTTAAAATCATCATGTTTTATATTTTAACTCCTTCTAAGTTTAGTAATATAGAAAGTTAGTACCTAAAATCATTAAACTCTATATTTTTACTCCTTGATAAATTCAAAATCACTTTTTTGATTTTACTAAAAATACAAAATAGCCCTTATACTCATTAAGTATTATATTGGAATACCCCTTTAAATTTAGTAATATTAAAAATTAACCTCTAAACTTATTAAACCATTCTTTTTTTTTTTACTCATTTACATAATTTATTATTATTATAGCTAACACTTTTTATTAGAATTTTTTTGTTAATATTTAAACTTTTTTTCGTAGATATAAAATAAATATTTTGCACCCGGTGTAATGTGCGAACAAAGTATTCTTATTAACCGCTATTTTATGCATTTTAATTCAAAATCCGGCAATGTTAAGTTTTTGTAACGAGGAATAATAAGATCACATAAGTTTAAAAAAGATTTTTCACATACCTAAAATCATTAAACTCTATATTTTTACTCCTTGATAAATTCAAAATCACTTTTTTGACTTTACTAAAAATACAAAATAGCCCTTATACTCATTAAGTATTATATTGGAATACCCCTTTAAATTTAGTAATATTAAAAATTAACCTCTAAACTTATTAAACCGTTCTTTTTTTTACTCATTTACATAATTTATTATTATTATAGCTAACACTTTTTATTAGAATTTTTTTGTTAATATTTAAACTTTATTTCGTAGATATAAAATAAATATTTTGCACCCGCTGTAACGTGCGAACAAAGTATTCTTATTAACCGCAATTTTATGCATTTTAATTCAAAATCCGGCAATGTTAAGTTTTTGTAACGAGAAATAATAAGATCACATAAGTTTAAAAAAGATTTTTCACATACCTAAAATCATTAAACTCTATATTTTTACTCTTTGATAAATTCAAAATCACTTTTTTGACTTTACTAAAAATACAAAATAGCCCTTATACTCATTAAGTATTATATTGGAATACCCCTTTAAATTTAGTAATATTAAAAATTAACCTCTAAACTTATTAAACCATTCTTTTTTTTTACTCATTTACATAATTTATTATTATTATAGCTAACACTTTTTATTAGAATTTTTTTGTTAATATTTAAACTTTATTTCGTAGATATAAAATAAATATTTTGCACCCGCTGTAACGTGCGAACAAAGTATTCTTATTAACCGCAATTTTATGCATTTTAATTCAAAATCCGGCAATGTTAAGTTTTTGTAACGAGAAATAATAAGATCACATAAGTTTAAAAAAGATTTTTCACATACCTAAAATCATTAAACTCTATATTTTTACTCCTTGATAAATTCAAAATCACTTTTTTGATTTTACTAAAAATACAAAATAGCCCTTATACTCATTAAGTATTATATTGGAATACCCCTTTAAATTTAGTAATATTAAAAATTAACCTCTAAACTTATTAAACCATTCTTTTTTTTTTTACTCATTTACATAATTTATTATTATTATAGCTAACACTTTTTATTAGAATTTTTTTGTTAATATTTAAACTTTTTTTCGTAGATATAAAATAAATATTTTGCACCCGCTGTAATGTGCGAACAAAGTATTCTTATTAACCGCTATTTTATGCATTTTAATTCAAAATCCGGCAATGTTAAGTTTTTGTAACGAGGAATAATAAGATCACATAAGTTTAAAAAATATTTTTCACAAAATGACGTATCATGAAGATTTATATATAAATTTACAATTAAAAATAAAGTTGAATTATTTGATTTAAATTTAATTCGCATCCCACATAATTTTGTGAAACATGTTTTGTAAACGTCATGTGAACTTAACATTCTTCTTTTATAAAAGGCTAGCATGGTACTCGCGCAAAGCAGTGGATTCGAAGGTGAATATTGTTTAACGATTTTTTGATTTTACGTTTTTTAACAAATATTGTTTAACATTTTTTATATTAATGGATGATAGTTTTTAGAGTTTTGTGTTTGTGTTGTGAGATTGTGAAGAATTAATATGTCATATTATTATATGCATATTTTAAAAGTTTAATTTTAACTATAAACATATTAAATTCATTATATAAGTTATATTTTATTATTGTAACATTTACTTTAATGTCATAATTTAATGTGCAATTAGTGTATTTTTAATTTTATTTTAACAATTACTGATAATAAAAGGTGTGTTTGCTTATTTTTTTTTAAAGTTTTTAAAATAGAAGGTCTCGAATACATTAGTAGAGACTAGCAGGGTACTCACGCGTTGCGGTAGCGGATACTCTGTAATTAAAATTTCTACAAACAATGTTATAATACGTTTTTCCTCACAATAACTTTATATGAGATGATAATTTTAGGTTATTAATTTCAAACATTGACAAACTATACTATGTTAAAAGTAGACAGTAAATAACATAGACATGCCATTTTTTATTTTTTATTTTTAGATTGTATTAATTTTTATTTCATTAACGCTTTAATGTGTTTGAGGAGAGTATTTAAAAATTTATTTAATAGCTTGTTTGATTTATATCATCTGATTTATTAATTGTAATTTTGTATTGAGGATTGTTTTATTAATTACATTAATCGAAAGTGTTAAATATATATTTTGTTGCATAAATTAGTTGAATAAAATACATGTATAATTGTATTGCTTAATATTAAATTTTGAATTGTTTTAATTATTTAATGAAAAGAATGATCTTCTTTCATTATATGTAGTTTGGAACTTTGGATCATTGATAAAGAAAAAATATATATATATATAAAATGACATCAAAGTAATCTCTTATCATGAGTTAGAGTTTATATCTAATTAGAAGATACGTATTATTTAGTTTAGTCTTTATCTGATTGTATCTGTATATAGACTCATGACTTTAATAACACATCCATTCTTCCAAACTTGTGTTTACAACAATTTAGAATTAAATTAAAATTAAAAAAATTATTTCGCAACGTATTAGTTTTAAAATTAAAAATAAGCGTATTTTGAAAAGTTTAGTCAGCGTACTAATCCAACCAACTATGAATCTAGTCATACCATACTAGTTCACACGTAACGTACATATTTATATATATGCGTTCAAATCCAGCAATTGTGGAAACATATTATTTTGTTCATTGCGTATCAAATTTCATTTTCTGTACAATCACCATGAATGCTTTGGCTGCAACGACTCGCAACTTTCGTCATGCATCTCGTCTTCTTAGCATTGATTCCAAGGTCGAGAAGAGTCTGTTGATTCCGTTTCGAGAAGTGAAGGTTCGCACGTAGATCGACATGATTGTTTTTTAAATATGAGTTAATGTTATTTATTAGTTTCTTGATGTGTGATGGGTTGAGTTTGTTACTTTGTTTGATCATGCAGGTTGAGTGTACGATCCCGAAAGATGATGGAACTTTGGTGTCCTATGTTGGATATAGGGTTCAACATGATAATTCTCGTGGTCCGATGAAAGGTGGAATTAGATATCATCCTGAGGTATATATTTTGATCTTTGATTATGTGTCTTTGTAATGATATATGGATTTTTTAGCGTTTAGACTATTGTTAATTGATGGTTTTGGTCATGTTTGTGGTTGTGAAATTGAAATGTTAATGATCAAAAAGACAATTAGGTGTGTGCTAGACGCTATCCTAACCCATGAAACCGAATATTCAATACATGACCACACCAAACTGGACTAGAGCCACATATGTTTAGTTTGGTTAGATATTAGTTCAAAAATCGGTTCTCACTTCAAAATGTTCTAAAAAGTGGTGCCGTTGAAACCCCCAACTGTAGTTATTATCTTTTCAAACTGATCGAATGATGCTGCTTTAGGATTTTATACGTTAATTTGAAGCAGACTCAAGGATTTTTTTTTTTTTTTTTCCCACTTTGGGACAGAACTAGTATATATGAAATAAAAAACAACCCAGTGGAAATGAGTTGTTTGTGAAGGCAAAATCGAGTTATGTGAGAACTTATTTGATTTGTGAGTTAATATACAGTAACCTATAGGATGCATAAATCTCTATAAATTTTGGGGAATTCATTAAGACTATTAAATTGTATCTTTTGGTCAAATGCAGGCTTGATTTAATTTTCATTAGCTTCAGAAAAAATTTAAGCAATTTTAGTAGATGCTTGTTTCTTATTAATTAGGAAGCATTGATCCAAAATGACTCATAATTAATTATAGGAATGTGTCTCTTATTCTATTATTGAATATAAATAAAGCCTATAAGTTTGCTTGATACGTCTGGTGTATTGGTTTTTACCAGGTTGAACATGATGAGGTAAATGCCTTGGCTCAACTAATGACTTGGAAGACTGCTGTGGTTAACGTTCCTTATGGCGGAGCCAAGGGTGGAATCGGGTGTTCACCTAAGGACTTGTCTACGAGTGAACTTGAACGCCTTACTCGTATCTTTACACAAAAGATTCATGATCTTATTGGAGTAAATGTCGACGTTCCAGCACCTGATATGGGCACAAATGCCCAGGTTTGTACAGTTAGGATATACCATTGCATACATTACTAGTGAAAAAAGAAATGATATTACTAATAATCATTGTCGTTTTCTATGTTTATTATCATTATGTATAACCGTACATTGAAAACAAATTTGATGTATAGAACTTTTGGGGACATTGATAGACTATGGCGTGGATGTTAGATGAGTACTCAAAGTTCCATGGTTACTCTCCGGCTGTTGTCACAGGAAAGCCAATAGTGAGTATTTAAGATATAAATATAGAGAATGCTACGATTATATTGGATTTTATCGATAACTTATGGTATTTATTATATAGGATCTTGGTGGATCACTAGGAAGAGAGGCTGCAACTGGTCGTGGCGTTGTTTTTGCCACTGAAGCCTTACTTGCTGAGTATGGAAAGGAAATCAAAGGTTTAACTTTTGTTATTCAGGTATGGTTACTTTTGCAAACAGTTCATCCACCGTTGATTTCATGTTTCTCAAGATTCTGTTGTGTTGACAAGAGTTTTATCTTTAGGGTTTCGGCAATGTGGGAGCTTGGGTGGCTAGGTTAATTCACGAAAGGGGTGGTAAGATCATTGCAGTGAGTGACGTTACTGGAGCCATAAAGAATTCGGATGGAATTGATATACCGACATTGCTTAAACATAAAGAAACAACGGGGAGCTTAAGTAGTTTTGATGGAGGAGACAAAATGAATGCAGATGAATTGCTTGTTCATGAATGTGATGTACTCATACCATGCGCCTTAGGTGGTGTTCTCAACAGGTATAACCTTATTTATCCAAAAGTCTTACAATCTGATACCCGTTTTTCTATACGTTTATCTCAAATTGTCGTTGATGTTCCAGATATATAGATGGTGAGATTAGAAAATAGAGTTAGCGAAACAGTTTTTGGAAATCATCATATCTTGAGAGTATGCAAAATTCACATAAAAAATGGACTTCATATTGCACAGAATTACATTGCTCACTTATCCAATATATGTAAAAGTGGATATCTTCATATTTTGATAAAAAGACTATTCAGACTTCAAAGTTTTTATAAATTCTCTTACATTCTTATGAAAATCTGTCATTACGTCAAAATTTTGGAGGTCACTACCAGTTTAATTACATCTTACAGCATCAAAATCTTTTAAATTTTGACATCAATTCTGAATAGGAAATGTAAGCTGACCATAAAAGTCCATATAACATGGGTCAATTTAACGGTTATTCGGGTGGAAGCTCAACCAATAGACCATATATTGTTAATATAACATGTAACCCTTTTGACCGTGTAAGTAACATCAAATATACTATTAATATGTTTGTCCAATCTAAATAAGACATATTCATATATAGTATATTTTTAGATAAAATTTATATTAATTAGGTTTAGTTAAAAACTGACCATAAAACCGTTTTACAACTTTATTTTTCGATTATTAATAGATATCAGGGGAGCGGCGACCTTTATATTTTAATAAAAAGAATCTGCCTGTTTGGTGATAACTGATAAACTCATAAATTTAATGTTTGTCCAAGTGGAAAGTTAACTTTTCAGATATAGTTTTTTAATATGTTTGACTAATTATGAAACACCATAACACCCTTCAATAATGAAATTATATAGAGTTATATGGAATAAAAGCCAGTAACACCAAAAAGTAGTGATGATAATGAAAAATGGGTCATTCTGGCTTCAAAATGTACTAATGTTGTAATAGAGATTGTAGTAAGTTTCATTCTTTAACTCCAAGTTGATTCATTTCTTTCTTCAAATTTGCCTATTGAAGAGAAAATGCAGGAGATGTTAAAGCCAAGTTCGTTATTGAAGGTGCAAACCATCCTACTGATCCTGAAGCGGATGAGGTAACATTATCATTTATATTATTCGATCATTCAGAAACTACTAATTAGGAGTAGATTTCTTCACCAAGTTATAAAAAATTATCTTACTATTCCTAATAAGATATGTTTTTATATAGATTTTATCAAAGAAAGGTGTGATTGTACTTCCTGATATATATGCAAATGGTGGAGGTGTGACAGTTAGCTACTTCGAGTGGGTTCAGGTATTAGAAAAAAACAATTATTGTTTGTAGTATATTTACCGTTGTATATAATGTGAAGAAATTATGGGCAACGAATTGCTAGATGATTTACCTTTATATCTTGAAACATTATAAAAGATTATCATTACTGCATTTGTAGTTATATTTAACATTTTTTCATCTTTTTGGTCTTTGTATTTTTAGAATATTCAAGGATTCATGTGGGATGAAGAGAAGGTGAATACAGAACTGAAGAAATACATGACGTTAGCTTTCCGTGACATCAAGAACATGTGCAAAACACATGAATGCAACCTTCGGATGGGAGCCTTTACTTTGGGAGTGAATCGGGTTGCACGTGCTACTGTGTTAAGAGGATGGGAGGCTTAGATACTCTTGTCACCATTGTTACAAACACAAAAGACTGGTTCATAGGATTTGTTTATTGGTTATCGCCTACAAGGCTACAAAGTGTAACTCATCATATCAGTTGATTGTTTCTCAGATACCATGCTATTCAAAGCAATCTAACCATTGAGTTTTTCGTTTGATCAGCGACGATTAATTTGGTTTATAATTTCTATGTTTTCTTTTCTGTTGTTGGTAAGTCATTTGTGAGTACTTTGTACTCAGTGCGTGATATCTGAAATCCATTTGATCTTTTAGTCTTGTGGGTCTCGTATGAATAATTAGAATAAATATACAATTGGGGCATATCTTAGATATCTAATCATGAAAAGAAAATTCAGACAGCACTGGTAAATCTTTGAGGCATGCACAGTCACCAATTTTGCAAATCATGTAAAACAGTATTTTTGGAATGAAGAGATGTGAATCATGAACCAAAGACATAAATGAGGGGAACTTTCCCTAGCATAGAAAAATATGTCCCAGAAACTACAAGGCATCATTGGACATCAGCCACGTCGCACAGTGTGCTATTTTAAGAAGATGTGTGTGGGGCGGGGTGGGGGAGCTCATTTATAGTCATGAATCTTAAACGTTAACTAATTATAGCAATTAAATTATTAGTGGTGACATATCATTCTCGTTTTTTCATCGGACTAATTTACCATCTGACTCTTGCTTGTTTTTTAATTATGCCAAAACCCAATCGACACAAAAGTTGGCGCCAATTTCCACTCGTGCCAACTGCCAACCAATTCTTAAATAATACAAAAGTTTGTTCTTAGGTAAGCACATTCTATAGAATAAATCTCAGTGTTTTCTCTAGTTTTTGTGCCTAAATCCTCAAATGCTACTTTGTATTGTCATTTATGAATTTTCATGTGACCCAAGGCATATAGGGTTCAAATACTACAATACCAAAATCACGATTGTAAGTAGTTATGCAAAATGTTTGTTGATTATTACTATTAGCGCACGCACACGCAAATCCAACACCACACTTTTCAAGTTCACAGTTATAAAACCCAGAAGTAATACCACACGACAGAACTGGAAGAACACAACAATAACTGAAATTTGCTTTTCAATTAACAGAGAAATATTAGCTCTAAAACTCTGATGATTTCACACACTACCACAGGCTCGGTATGTTGTGTTTATATAGGGGTTGATACATGCTTACCAATCCTACTCCTAGTACAATTCGAATTCCCTAATTAAACCCTAAAACGACTAGAACTAAGGAATCCTAATTAGTGTACAACTGTGCTACAGTAACCGACGCTACAGTAACCGACTAAACCATTCCTGCTGGTCGATTCCTATTGCTGCTGGTCATTTGTTGCTTCTGCTGGTCCATTGTTGCTGCTGCCCATGAGCTCGGGTCAGGCAATTAGACCAACATTCACCCCCCTAATTTCTGACTCGAGATAGGGAGGTCTTCAACTCCGAGTAACTCTCTCATCTCCTTGAACTTAATCCTTGCGAGAGCTTTTGTCAGAATATCAGCACGCTGCAAATCACCTCTTACATATTCAACTCGTACTTGGCCTCTTTCAACACACTCTCGGATAAAATGATAACGTGTATTTATATGCTTGCTTCTCCCGTGAAAGACTGGATTTTTCATAAGTGCAATAGCCGATTTGTTGTCAACAAATAAGACCACCACTCTCTCTTCTATTCCGGTTATTTCACCCAACAATCCACGTAACCATATCCCTTGACACGCGGCTGAGGTTGCAGCCATGAACTCGGCTTCACAAGACGATAGAGCCACCGTGTTTTGCTTTTGTGAGCACCAAGTGATAGGTGATTTACCCAGATAAAATACGTGCCCAGTTGTGCTTCGACCATCATCTTGGTCCATAGCATAACTACTATCACTAAACCCCACCAACTCCTTGGTTTCTTCTTGGTTATATCGCACTCCAAAATTCAAACTACCTTGGATATACCGTAGTATTTGTTTCACAGCCGCCATATGTGATTCTTTTGGTTCTTGCATGTAACGACTAACCAAACCAACAGAATAAGATAAATCGGGTCGTGTGTGTAGTAAATACCTTAAACAACCAACTCGTCGTCTATACAATGTTGCATCAACTAGTTTTCCTTCCTTATCCAAGCTTAACTTAACTCTAGGTTCTAATGGACATTGAGTAGAATTCGATTCATGCATTCCAGCATCTTTTAATATCTTCAATGCATAGCCCACTTGACTTATTGAGATACTCGAATCCTCTTGCTTTACTTCAATGCCAAGATAATAGCTCAATTTTCCCAAATCACTCATCTCGAACCTTTCTTGCATTTGTTTCTTGAATTCACCAATTTCGCCAAGCCTCGAACCGGTTACCAAGAGATCATCTACATAGACCGCAATAATCAAGATTGACTTGTTTGTCTTCTTCACATACACCGCTTGTTCGTGTTGGCATCGTTTGAACGACATTTGCTTAAGTACTCTATCAAGTTTTGTATTCCACGCCCTCGGGGCTTGTTTAAGTCCATAGAGCGTCTTTTTCAACTTGTAGATTTTCCTTTCTTCTCCTTTCTTCACGAACCCCTCCGGTTGTGTAACAAACACTTGTTCTTCTAATTCTCCATGTAGAAAAGCTGACTTTACATCCAGATGATGTAATTCCCATGCTTCTTTTGCGGCCAATGAGATTAACAAACGCACCGTTTCAATCCGTGCTACGGGCGCAAATACCTCGTCATAGTCAATTCCTTCCTTTTGAACATAACCCTTTGCTACTACACGAGCTTTAAATTTGTTAATTGAACCGTCCGGATTTTTCTTAATTTTAAACACCCACTTTAATCCAATGGGTTTAACATTAACCGGGGGTTCAACTAACTCCCATGTATCATTCTTCTTAATCGACTCAATCTCTTGCTTCATAGCAACCATCCACTTGCTTGAAACTTTTGCTTCTTGAAACGTTCTTGGTTCATCATCTTCTATTAGGAGCAGATTTTGGTCTTCATTAGCAGCTGAGGTTCTCGAACTGGACCCCAATATGAAGTCATTAAATCTGGTTGGAATAGTTGGAACCCTCGAAGAACGCCTCAAAGCTGATTGAGTTTCTGTCGCTTGAACTGGGTCAGGGTCATTCACAGCTTCGGCTGGGTTAGGCTGTTCGGTATTGACCATTTGATCTTCATCAGCATCTTGATTTTCAGCCTCTTCTTCATTGGTCAAACCTGGGTTCACAAATCCACAACCCGTATCAATAGAACCGTGCCATTCTATGACAAACATACCTGGGTTTAGCTCGTGTGTTTCGCTTCCAGCAACATACTTCCAGCCAAGTTCCTCATTAAACTCCGCATCACGACATACCACTACCTTCTTTAGTCTTGGATTGAACAATCGAAAACCTTTTGTTCCTGGCTCGTTTCCGATATAGATGAGTCGTGTTGACCTGTCGTCTAACTTAGGTAAATATGGCCTTGTTCCCGTTGCATAAGCCACACATCCAAATACCCGCAAACCCTCCAAGTTAGGCTTTTTTCCTTTGAAAGCCTCGTATGGTGTTTGATTAAATAGAGCTCGAGTTGAAACTCTATTAATCAAGAACGTGGCATGTCTCACTCCTTCAGCCCACATATAATTTGGTACGTCTCGTGCTTTCAAGATGCTTCTAGTCATTCCCATGAGAGTACGGTTTCGCCTCTCCACTACTCCATTCTGTTGCGGTGTGTAAGGAGTGGTTAGATGTCTTGTTATACCCTCGTTTTCACAGAAGTTGGTAAATTCTCTTGAAGTGAATTCACCTCCTCTATCGGTCCTTAGGGTTATAACCTTCTTTCCCGCCTTCCTCTCGACTAAAGCTTTGAACTTCTTGAAATATTCAAATGCCTCTCCTTTTTCCTTCAAGGCAAAAGTCCACATAAACCGTGAAAAGTCATCAATTAAAACGAATACGTACCTGTTTCCCGCTATGGATGATGGAGAAATCGGTCCACATAGGTCGGCATGTATCAGTTGAAGAGAATGTGTTGCCCTAAATTTTGCTGCCTTAGGAAATGCCTTCTTGGTTTGTTTTCCTACCAAGCAAGATTCACACAACTTGTTCTCTTGATGAATTATTGGCAAATTTTCAACCATGCCCTTCCTTGCCATTAATTCCATTGTCTCGAAATTAATGTGACCCATCCTAGCATGCCATAACCAAGCATCATCTTCCATCTTTGCTTTAAGACATACCGGACTTCCAACTTGGAGCTTTATTTTGTAGAGCCTATTACTCGTTCTAGGGACCTTCATCAGAAGCTTACCATCCGAGTCACGCATGGTGAGATAACTACCTCTCATACGAATGTCACATCCGCCTTCGGTAGCTTGCCCAAGACTAATGATATTGCTTTTTAGCTCAGGTAGATAATATACTCCAGTGATCAATCGTTGCTCGCCCGTTTTCCCTTCAATGATTATCGAACCCTTCCCTTTTATCTCGATGTAGGAGTTATCACCAAACTTCACTCTGCCGGAGATATTCTCATTCAACTCTGAAAAGTATTCTCGGATCCCCGTCATGTGACTACTTGCCCCATTATCTAAATACCAAGTGTCCTCCTCGTTTGGCTTAGTATTCAATTGGTTTGGGATAATCTTCTCTTCATTCAAGAATACGACTTCTTGAATGCTCTTCATCATAAAAAGTGTCGGGTCATCATCATCCTCCTTTTTCAGAAGATTTGCTTCATGCTTTTGCTTCTGTTCACGTCGTTCAGGGCAGTTAGAAGCAAAGTGACCATATTCGTCACATCTGAAGCATTGAATCTTTGAAAGGTCTCGGCCTTTGTTCTTCTTTTGATCCGTATTATTCCCGGTGTTGTTTTGGTTTCCTCGGTTGTGGTTATTGGCTTGACCACTACCACGGGATTTGTTTTGACCTTTTCCGTTGCCACCAGAGGAGTTCCTTCCTCGACTTTTCTCAGCCTTGTTCTTATCAGATCTTTCAGCCCTTCCGAACATCAACTTGCCTTGATCTTCAGAAGTGGTGTCAACCCCCTTTATTCTACCCTCGAATGCTTTCAATCTTCCAATAGCTTCTTGAAAAGACATAGTATTCAAGTCAGCAAATTGTTCAATTGAGGCAACAATTGCAACAAACTTATCCGGTACGGATGCAAGTAGCTTCTTAACAAGTTTCTTGTCTTCATAAACTGTTCCCAAGCTATTTACTTCTGTTACAATTTTGCCCATCCTAGCCGCGAAGTCATCAACTGACTCGTTTGGCTTCATCTTTAGAGCTTCAAATTCAGTCTCTAAAGTTTGCAACCTTGCTTCTCGAACACGATCAACACCTACGTACCTGGTCTTTAAAGCTCCCCAGATTTCTTTGGCTGTGTTGAATTGTGACACTTGAAAAACAAGTTCTTCTGGAATTGCCTGGAAGAGTAACGCCACTGCCATATGATCTTGCTTATCATCGACTGGTGTTCCCTCCTTTGGTTCCAGCGCCTCGAGTATTCCATGGACTCGGAATACTGCTTTAACTCTTATTGCCCAGATGTTGTAATTCGTGGCTGTTAACATCGGAACCTGAAGAGTGGCTTTGGTATCTTGGACAGCAGATGGGCGACTGGTCTCTCCTTCTACCATCTTTTTCTTGCGCCTTCTGGTATAAGTTACAGGTGTAACTGGTGTTTGATCTCCTTCCAGCCCTTAATTAGTGAACCTGGTTCGAAAACCTGTGCTCTTGATACCAATTCAAGTTCACAGTTATAAAACCCAGAAGTAATACCACACGACAGAACTGGAAGAACACAACAATAACTGAAATTTGCTTTTCAATTAACAGAGAAATATTAGCTCTAAAACTCTGATGATTTCACACACTACCACAGGCTCGGTATGTTGTGTTTATATAGGGGTTGATACATGCTTACCAATCCTACTCCTAGTACAATTCGAATTCCCTAATTAAACCCTAAAACGACTAGAACTAAGGAATCCTAATTAGTGTACAACTGTGCTACAGTAACCGACGCTACAGTAACCGACTAAACCATTCCTGCTGGTCGATTCCTATTGCTGCTGGTCATTTGTTGCTTCTGCTGGTCCATTGTTGCTGCTGCCCATGAGCTCGGGTCAGGCAATTAGACCAACACACTTCTCCCTCAATTAATCATCAACTTCAGAAGTTTCAGGATTTGTCTTTTATCAGTTCAAGAAGTTCAAGCTAAATTAACATGGTCTGCTTGGTTTTAAACCATTGTATTTGTCTCTTGGGTTGTTTTTTTTTTGACAGTTGACTTTCTATACTCAAATCCTATTACATGAAATCCTATTCCTATTGAAATCCTATTACTCTTGGGTGGTTGTTCTTAAAAAAGTAAGTAAATGGCCACCTTCTACCACAACTTGGTGATAATTAACGTGTTAACTTGTTACATTAAGTTTGATGACGGTAATTTGTGGTTCAGTAAATTCCTATCACTTATCATGAATAGCAAGTCTATTCTTTGAGGCTGCCATATATATGATTAGTGAATAGCTCGATTTGCACCTCTTTAACCAAAAATGTCTTTAAGAATGCCGTGCCATCTTCATCTGGGATCGTCCAAAAAATCCAAGCTATTCCATTTCATTGTACTGATCAGAGTCGGTGTTGGAAGGTTAATCTCATGTGATCCGATTTGCTTCTTCATCCTAGTAAAGCATGTTGGTAGTTATGCACACTTGAACTTTATTTCTGGAACGGTGCCAACTTATATATGATTTAATCTAGCCACTTACAACCAAACCAACGACTCCCACCCTAAATCTAAACAAAAGATAACCCTGCATATATAGCATTGATAAGGATGTACATTTACGGCTTCCTGAATTGGTAATCACCTCATTTTTGTGATGCCATAGGAGCCAGCACACAACTCTCGCAGCTGTATCAAATGTACTCTCTTGCGTTGCATTTAAGGCTGCCAATTTTGACCAGCTGTAAACCTCAGATACATCGTCATATTGTAACTGATATATCTAGTGTCAGTTTGTATTGTTTAAAGAATATTCAGATAGTAATTAACCAAATTTAATTTATGATTCATAGCATATGGTGGAGTTGAAGCCCGAGTAACTGTCATATAATCTCATGAGTGATTTTCTGTTTTCAAATTTCTGAAGTTCGACACCATGATTAAATGAACAAGAATTGATTAATGCAGTTTTAAAGTTCTATAATTATCGATTACTAGACGAATACCCGCGCAAAGCGACAGTGTTTAGCGGCAAATAATTATACTTGCGAAACCGTAATTCTTGTTCGACCCTTGATGCAAAGAGTGTATTTTTTGAAATACAAAGCATTTGTCTTTTAAAATTAACTAGCAGGGTACCCGCGCGTTGCGGCTGCGGGTACCCTGAAATAAAATTTTCCGGTGAATCATGTATTTTAGTTTATTATGTTCTTTTTGACAATAAATTTACGGATATCAAGAATTTCGTTTAGCTCGTGCCCGTTCGGGCTCGAGCCCATTTGTCCCGTTGCCCGTTCGGGCTTGAGTATTTGTATAATGTGCTTTATTATTTGTATTAGTGACATTTAATGCAGGAATTGTGTTTAAGTTGGTTGTACAATATGTTTGATAAGTTGTATTTCTTATGTAAGGGGTGTTTTAATAACTGCATTAATTGTATTTATTGACCCGTTAATTAATTGTATTTAATGTACATAATGATTTATTTATTGTATTTAATGTTAGTATTTTTATTTTAATTAGTTGTACTTTGAGCTTAAGAACTTGTAAATGTTAGAAAATGTGTTTTAATTACTTGTACTTGTACATTGAGCTTAGGTAGTTGTAAATATTGGTGATGGGGTGTATTAATTGTATGTATTAATTTGTACAATGCATTAGTTGTAAATATTAGGGAAGTTTCTATAAGTAGTATATATTATTGTACTTATAGCTTTAGAACTTGTATTGATTAATTTTAAGTATTTCTATTAATAGTAGTCACTATTATTTGCTTTCATGTGTGGAAGCTTAATTATATTGTATTTTGTGGTTAAAAAGTTGTATATTTAGATGAATGGGTGTTTTTAATAGCGTATTAATTGTATTAAATGAGTAGTGTGTTTTTAGTTTTATGTGTGCATTAATTAGTTTTAAACATAGCTTTGTAATATCTACTACTGAATTTTAAGTTTTTGATGTAATTAATGTTGGAAAATTATGTTTAAACATGTTGTACTTTTAGCTTCTTTACTTGTATTGCTGAATTTTAAGTATTACTATTTATAGTATTGCTGAATTTTAAGTATTACTATTTATAGAAGGCCTAAATGCATTATAAGATAGTAAGATATATCGTGTGTTTTTGAAAAGTTGATATTAATCAAGAAAAGACATAATTTAAGTTGAAAAGTTTTTAAAAAGTTGTCAAGTGTAAGTGTAAGGGTTACTTAGAGGGAATATTTAAGCAAACTACATTAATTTAAATTTCAAAATTCAAGTTTAAAGTTTCATAAAAAGAGATCACTCTTTATAAGTACTCCCTCCGTCCCATATTAAGTCTTTCTTGTTTAACCTTGATCGTAAATACTTTTATTTGTGTTATATAATACTTGATAAAAATTATACGAATGAAAATACATTTAAAACACTAATCCATTCATATATTTTGCATCAAGTATTATATAATACAAATAATAGAATTTAAGGTCAAATTTGAATAAGAAAGACTCAAAAAAGTCAAACTAGACACTTAATATGAGACGGAGGTAGTAGTAAAAATATAATTTAACAAATTTCCGATAAAGCTATATTAAGGACATTAAAGTTCATTCAACATAGTTTTCAACATGATTAAACTAACATTAATGGGAAATCATAATTGATTTAAGAGTAAACTACACCAATGGTCCTTGTGGTTTGCGTTGACTGGCGGATTTGGTCCTTTGACCAAAAAACTTGCGCCGGTGGTCCTTAAGTCAGAAACGTTATGCACCGTTAGTCCCTCATTCCAAGTGGCCCCACAAACATCCACTAACGATCGTTAAGTGTGGATTTTAAAGGGGCAATTTCGTCATTTCACAACACAAGGACCAACAGTGTAATTTACTCATATATTAAGAAACCCATTGAACTAACTAAACTTCATCACCACCCACTACCCATGATCTGTAAAACTAGATCTGTAAAAACATCACCACCACCCACCACCAATAACTAAACTTCATCATCTAAATGTCATTCAAAGATTACAACAACAAACCCAGATTCGACACAAACCCAGATCCGACACAAACCCAGATCCGACACAAACCAAACCCATATCCGACACAAACCGATGAACAAATCCTCACCGGTGAACAGAATGCTGGAAAAATCTGTTACACCCGTACCCCGATGAGGTACCATTTATGTAAATATTATGTTATGTAATTATAAGTTATGTGCTATGGATAAAATGGTAACTAAGGGAGTAACTAATATAGGAAGAATAAAACTAGGAGGACTATTCTTGCCAAATGACGAAACTAATAACTAGTACATGATTAAAATCCCTTATCCTTAGAAAAATCTGGAAATGTGGAGGGTGTTCTAGTGAAGGTCGGTTCATAAGGAAGAAAGAAGAGGGAAAAACTTCAAGTATATCATCTAGCTCATTGTGTATCAAGAAGTGGTCAAGAATCAAGATAGAACCCTTAATTTCTTACTCTTCATCTTGTAAGTACCTTTCCCCAAATTATAGAAATTAGGGTTCATGAGTGGATTTGAGTATTATGGTTAGAGATGGTAAATTAATGATCTTTTTAGTAAGTTAGTTGCTAATTGTAGTTAACCTTGTGATAGGAAGCATTTGTAGAGCCTCATCAAGTCCAAGTAGTGAGCTATTAGGAAGCCAAGGTAAGTATATAGGATTAACTTGTTTAATGTTATGATACTAATGTAATGTTGTGTAATGAGTTCTTGTTATGGAGTTGTGAATGAATGTAGCTTGGATCCAATGCTAGTAATGATATTGTTATGTATTTACTTGCTTGATCAAGGTGAGTAAAGTATTATGTTATGCTCCATGATAATGTAATGATAGATATATCTTATATACTTACTAAGCGTTTTCGCTTACGTTTGAAGCTAATGTCATCTTTGTAGGTTCTAGCGGTGGGAGTAAAGGTAAGGATTTGGCGTAGTGGTAGCTTGGGAGTAAGTAGGAAGGTAAATAGAAGCTAGTTAGAAGATCGGACCTCTTTTGGACCAAGCGTATTGAAGTTGGAAGCCCCAAGTGTTCTTTTGGTGTCGTGGGTACACTTCTTTTATATGGTCATTTTGTTAGTTTTCCGGTCTTGTCATGATGTCTAAATTATGGGTCAAGCAAGTGTGTAAGTCATGAAGTTTCTATTGTGCATATTGCTAGTTTAAGTTCTCATTAAGGGGCGTTTGGTACGAACATGATTCTACCCATTTTGGAAAGTTAACGGGTCATGTATGCATGGAACGCCTTGGATATGCTAATATAATGGTTATGGTCAAGTTATTTGTTAGTTGGTAGTGGTATAAAGGGTTTGTAGTGTAATGGGTATTTTCGGGTATTATGCATAACCCGTCCGATTTTGAGATACTATTTCGGTTAGTCAAACGGGTGATGTTTTTGTATGAAATTAAACTTACGGACATACTAAAGGTTTCTGGAAAGTTTCGTTAAGTTTCGAGTCCGGGAGGTCGGGTTTCCAGCCGGGGCTGTTGACATTGCATTTTTGAGACAGTAGGGTCTGTCCAGAATTCTGTGGTGCAGGGCAGATACGGCGCATCTCCTATTAGATACGGCGTATCAAGTGTTGCGGCGTATCTCCTGTAGGGATGCGGCGCAACGTAGCCATTATCTTGTAAATTTCGGTCTCAGTGGGTCGATGCGGCGTATCTAATTCCATAGATGCGGCGTATCTTAGTTTAGAACAATACGGCGTATCACTTTTATTGTTACGGCGCATTGTCTCTCAGACAATGATGCGGCGTATCCCTAAAAATGGATGCGGCGTATTTTGGTCTCAGAAGGTTTGTCTGTTTGTTTTATAAAGGTTGTGTGAAAGGTTTTGAAGGGTCTTTGTGTAGGTGTTCTTACAAGTGTGTTTAAAATGTTAAAAGTCATATGTCATGCTCATTTCATGAAGAATATTCATGAGTTCAAGGTAGT
Source organism: Artemisia tridentata subsp. tridentata (assembly GCA_021014915.2). Taxonomy (NCBI): domain Eukaryota; kingdom Viridiplantae; phylum Streptophyta; class Magnoliopsida; order Asterales; family Asteraceae; genus Artemisia; species Artemisia tridentata. Next base: position 127,350,419 of record CP139509.1, on the reverse strand, counting down.
CAATCGTTTCCGCGTTCAAAGCTCAAAATTTTTGGTCAAACCGGGCACGGGGCGTTACAAAATCTTTATCAAGAGAACTTGATCTCAAGAAGAAACTAACAGAATCAAAGCAAGATGAAGAAGATCTAAAAATAAAGCTAAGGTTAACAGAACAAGTAGCATTCATTATGGAAGAAGCAGCAGAGGTTGTGTGGGGTCGGTTTTTAGAAGCAGAGAATGCTTCCGTTGTATTAATGGGAATTTCACGAGACCTCATAGCTCAACATCAACTTGTCCAGTTTAATCTCGGTGGTTTTAATCAAAGAGAAGATGGATTTAGATTAAAACTCGAAAACTGCAGTAAACTTTTGAATACAAAAGACGCTTCAATAGAAAAATTGAATAGCAGAATCACACAACTTGTTGCAGATAATCTTGAAGTATCAACCTTGCGGGGATGCAAGTAAGTTATTCTTAATACTGATTCTTTTTTTGACTTATTGTCTCCTCTCAAAACAATGTTAATCGCTTCTTAATACTGATTCTTTTTTTGATAATCATAGCACTAGCTGGGGATGCAAGTAAGTTATTGTTGGTGGCAAAGAAGATTAGAAAGGCCACCAGTACTGAGTTTTTAATAATTTTTGGATCTGTGTGATTGTTTTTGGATCGAAGAAAAATTTCTGGACACAATGGTACAAATAATTAGGCTTAAAGAAAAATTTCAGATCGGTGTGATTGTTTTTGGATCTGTGTTTTTGTATAAGATTATTGGTGGTGTAAGGATTTTTGTGTAGTGATTTTTGTTTAGACCGAAGGTGTTAGATTTGGGATATGAATCTGTTATGAAGATCTGGTTTTTGGGTTGTGGCAGTGGTGGGGCCCACTATTAATATTAAAGTTTGTGTTGTGAATTGACGAAAATACCCCTTTAACATCCTTACTTAACGGGCGTTATCAGTTTGTGGGGCCACTTGGAATGAGGGACTAACGGTGCATAACGTTTCTGACTTAAGGACCACCGGCGCAAGTTTTTTGGTCAAAGGACCAAATCTGCCAGTCAACGCAAACCACAAGGACCATTGGTGTAGTTTACTCTTGATTTTATTAAATTCGGTTCAAACATAACTAAAATCCAAAATCTCGTCACAGATCGAGGATAAATAACCATAGGAAATACAGTAACTTATAAGCTTTAACTTCAGATATAGCCAACCATGTATAATAATATTATCAGATCAACTAATTCAACTAGCTAGAGCCATCAAAGACGGGGCAATAAGGACATGTCTGAGGCTTGTTGTCACACTGAGTACAAAAACACAGGTGTTCGCAAGCAGGACGCAACGACGTGTCACAGATAAAGCAACTCATCGACACATTTGGCATTGCTACATCTAGGCTGCATAACTTGCCAGATTTTGTTTTCCTGTTCTTCTTATAAATTTTGTAATTATTCCATAAGCTCTCCAAATCCATCTCCATTTTCACTTTCAATTTTTGTTTATCGAGAGCCTGCAAACAAAATGCTTCAATTAGAATATTCTTCAAATGATATGTGGATGATTAATTAATCAAAAAACAAAAACTTAATTTATTACATATTTATCAATGATGCTCTTTTGTTGGGATAGGACAATTGATAGAGGATCGGTTTCTGGCATATCTGGCAGTGGCACTGTATTCTTTGAAGGGCTTTCATTTCCATCTAAGACCGTGTGTAGTGGGGCGAGTTAGGCCCAAACCACGACCGAAACCACCCCCCCCCCCCCCCCACACTACTACGGGGCGCGGTTTTAAAATTTTTTTGCTGGGCGTTTTATTGACCACGCCTTGCCCATTTGATTGTTTAAAAAAACTAGCCGTTTCAACGGCTAAATTCTCCCTTTTTTTTTTTTTTTTCTTTTTTTTTTTTCAAATTCAATACATTATTTACCTATATATAAACCACATCAAACACGATATTTTTTTACACATTCATATTATCTCTTCCTCTAATATTATCTCCTACATAATCTTTCACTATGAATCTCAACCGTCCAACCCGTCCACAAAATTATAACAACCCCGGTTTCGCTTGCACGGAATACAAACAAGTCAAGTCTCATCCATTCCAATTGAAGAAAGTATGGGAGTTTCTCCACACCCATCAAAAATGGCTCGAGCAAACACCTTTGGAAGTTCGTACCACGAGACCGTCAAAACGGTCCAAAACTCAATCATCATCCGCCACCGAAAACGAAAGTCAAGCATCTGATGCCCACATGTTCATCAACTTAAACGAGTTTGCGGATGAAGATGATGTTGTCGTTGAGATGCCAAGGCCCGCGGGTAGGCGAAGTGGCAAAGGAAAAGGGATTTCCTCGTCCGCCGGCACCGACAACAATGCGTTGAGCCAAATTGCGGCTCAATTAACAAGGCTAGGGGATGAGGCTCAAAAGCGTCGTGAGCTTAAAGAAAAAAGGTACAACGACCAAGCAACGATAATCAAAAGGAAAGATTTAGAGCAATTGTTTAGAAGTACCGATGGGATGACCGACGAGCAACGAGCTATTAACGAACAAATCAATGAAGAAATCAAAAGAAAGTATGGTTTGTTGTGATTTTTTATTTATTTATGTATGACGTTTTATTTTATTTATGTATGACGTTTTTTTTTTATGTATGATTTTTTTTTTTTTTTTTTTTTTTTTTTTAATTATGTAATAGTTTTAGGATTTATTTTAATAAAATTGTCTTTTTATTAATATTATTTAGTTTTATTAATTAGTTTTAGTTATTAAAAGAACAAAAAAAAACAAATAAAAAAAATGCCATATGGCGCAAAACGCCCCACCCTCTCTTACACACCACTACACCACTTTTTCAACCAAGCCCCAGCATAGCCCACACTGCCACATGGCGCAAAACGCCCCACCCTCCCTTATCAACCACTACACATGGTCTAAACAAAAAATTTCACACACATAAGATATTAAATAATAATACGTACAAGCAAAAACAGTAAAACGCTATTAGCTAGAAATGAGTAAATAATATGAAAACTCAAAACAATCTTTCTTTATACCTCGTGATCGCTTTGTGGGCGACATACTAGGAAGAACACGAAAACTAATGAGATGCAAAGAGGATAATTTGGTGGAAAGTTGGCGATGGTTTAAGGAGATTATATAGAGAGTGAAAAGGTGGCATACACATGAAAAATGTGAGGGTTGATGAGTTTGGTTGAATAAAGATCAATGAAAAAATAAAAATCAAATGAATCTTTATAAACCATTTATTTTTTTTATCAAAACAATATACTCTCTCCGTCTCTAATTAAATGTCCACTTTGATTTTTTTCGGTCTTTCTTGTTCAACTTTGACCTTAAATATTTCCGTTTGTGTTATATAATACTTGATGCAAAATATATGAATGAATTGGGTTTTAAATGTATTTTCATTGGTATAATTTTCATCAATTATTATACAACACAAACAAAATTATTTAAAGTCAAAGTTGAACAAGGAAGACTATAAAAAGTCAAAGTGGACATTTATTTAGGGACAGAGGGAGTAATAAACTTTCATCTTCATTTTTAAAAACTAAATATATCAAAAACCATTGATAGTTATACAAAACTAATAATACCATCACGACAAATATAAAATTACATTTAATTTGATATCCCACATCATATACTTTTGACGAATTTTTTTTTCCGACTTTTTTGTGGGTTTAGGCTTTACGGTTAGGGTTTAGGGGTTTGCCTTTTTTGGGTTAAGCTTTTCAGGGGTTAAGGGTTTAGGTTTCTTACAGTTTGGCGGATAGGGTTTAGGTTTTTTGGGTTTAGCGGTTAGGGTTTTTAGGGGTTTGGGGTTAGGGTTTTAGGGTTTAGGGGTTATGGTTTTTAGGGTTTAAGGGTTTAAGGGTTAGGGTTTCTAGGGTTTAGGGTTTATAGTTTAGGGGCTGTGTTAACACAAAAGAGTATTTTTAAAGTTTTCATTTATAGTGTAACATATCGAAACCCGTAAAAAACGATAAAAAATAAGTTCGTCGAAAGTATACAATATTGGATTTCTATAGAAAGATAATTTTATTCTTGTCGTAATAGTATAATTAGTTTTATCTAATTATTAACGGTTTGTAAGATATTTAATTTTTAAATATAAGGGTGAAAGTTAATTAAATTAATTTGATCAAACATGAATGGTTGAGATTGATCCATTTGATATTTAGTTTTTATGTGATCTTTATTGATCTCACCCGAGGATTGATAGTGGTGAAAGAAAGAGTGTTTTTTAACAAACCATTGCAGTTTCAAAACTTAATTAACAAAATGAGTACTTTTAAAAATATTTAATTTATAATAGTATTTATATTTTCTTCATTAATAAAACAATAGAAAAAACGAACAGGAGCATTAAAACCCTAAAGAGACCATCTTCCTCCTCATGCACGGCTATAACATGACATTATATTCTTAACATGATCTAAGTTCAACCCTGATTGTCACTGTCTTTACCGTTGGTCCATAGAAGACTTCCCGTAATTTTTTCTCGATCTCCCACTCTATCAGGTTTGATCGTTCCTTACCTTTAAGCCCTATTATTCTTTGTTTTCTATTTGCCTTCTCAAAGATGATGAAAAGTATCTTTAATGTTTTGGGTTAACTGTTTCATTACAGAGACCATTTCTTTCAGATCATCAAGCATATGAGTTAGTAGAAAAGTATAAAAAGATTCTGCAATCTAAGTCTTCAAAGCAGTAGAAAGTGTTTGGAAGCATCCTCTTTGTGTATATCTGTGCTTAGAAGAAACTTGTATATTTTGGGAGAAAATATCAAGTTTAGGGGAGGATTGTTGGGTTTAAAAGAAGCTGCTGCTACTTTGAAGATGCTGCTGTTAAGTATTTTATTCTGCTGCTCATGGTTCTAATAGAAATATACTAAGTATGATTCTGCTGCCAAGCTTAATCATTCTGCTGCTAGTATATTTATTCTGCTGCTGGTGATAACTGATGAATGGTGAAATAAGCTAAGTCTCATTCTACTGCTAGCCTAAGAGGATTCTGCTGCTAGAGTAATGATACTGCTCCTTATAAGATATGTATAGTTTGTTTATGGTAAAGATACAAATAGATATTATTCTTGTATAGAAAGTTTTGTAACCGACTAGGACTCCTTAAGTTTATAAAAGGAGGATCTAGGGTTAGGGCTAGAAAATGATTGTTTTAGCTTACGTATTGTATTCACTTCAAGGTTCGTTGTAACCCTGTTACTTTTGAGTAACCGTATATTAATATATTGAGGTGAAGGTTGAGAGAATTACTGTGTGTTATTGTTAATTCTTCTTAAGATTAATTACTAAATTCCGCGTAGTAATTAATAGATTGTTCAAGAACAGTCTCTATACCTATTATTTTAGATCCACATCTAGGATAATTAACAAGATCGATTAAGCTCAACTGGGATCAACATGTTATGTTTATTTTCTTATTTCATATATGTTGTATAACATATAGGAATTAACATTCCATATACGTTAAATGTTAAGTCTTAGTTTAGAATGAAACTTCACTTGAAGATTTAGAAAATAAACATACAACCTTGGAATATATGTTTATTGTTATAAACATAAGCGGTAAAATAATTGATTCTAATAGAACATGATATACTATTAGAAAGTCTAAATGGAAACATATCTTTGAAAATATATAACATGAATGAAATCTAAGTTTGACACAAAGATTTTTCATGAACATCATGTTATTTGTTGTATCAAGCTTGGATGAAAGATGATTTGATAACATTGATATCTAATTGAAAGTTATTAGATAACTAAGTGTGTAATTCCTGAAATTCTATAACATGTAAGATGACCAAATTGCCCCTGGGAATTTAAAATCTAAATAAAACATATGTAAAGCATCAAAATAAATTCCAAACTTCTAGCTATGAACAAGCTATGATCCCAAATAATTTTAACAACACCATTTAACATTTATACAAGCCAAGAAATTACCAAAATGCCCTTGGGCGCCTAATATAGTTTAAATTCAAATTTATGATTTAAATAAGGGTAATTAAATGGAATTAAATGGGAAATTAAAAGAGATAATCAAGCCATTAATCCCCTTGACCAAAATTCCAAAATTTTGGCCATTTATCCTCCCCTTTGACCGGTCCTTCTTTTTATAATTCAATCATCACATTTTTATCCCAAAAACCCTAGTTGCCGATTAAACAAAAACACACAAAAAAATCCTTATTGTGCTCATACGAAATTCTGGAGATCAAGAACCAATTTTCCTGAGTTCATCACAATCCTAAGAAGCCTAGAAAAATAAAAAATCGAATTGTGGTAGCCTAGTTCATGTGTTTTCGAATTTCCTTTGTGTCGAGTTCAAAAGTGAGGTAAGTGCCATATTAATTCATTCGATCTCCATAAAAATCATTCCTTATTTTTCCTGAGATCCTTACATTGTATATGCCCTACGAAAAATATGTGCAAGGTGTTTTGGTCGCGCATGAAGGCTTGGTGAATTTCCTTGTGTCGAATTGTTCTAGCGTGTAACATAAATCACCATCAATCCATCCGATCATTCTAAAACTATCCTGGTATTTTTCTCAGCTTCTAATGATCAAATATAACATGGGAAAAATGATAAAAACAGCCCATGCATCATATATAAATCGTATGAAAAATATTATGTTATAAACCCTAGAATCGAATTAAATATCAAAATGTATGCATGCGATTTTTCTAGGATCATGTTATTATTTTTCATAGCATCTATGATCATCATATAACACTGGAAAAATGTTCATTTGAATTGTGGAGGCCTAAATCTATTATTGTGGAAATTGTTGTAAATCGGCTAAATAGAAATAAAAGTGAAATTATGGAAAACCCTAAAAACATTTCGACCTAGGTATTTTATGATTAAATTTGAAAAATTGATGTGTCTAAATGATGTGGTAATGATGAGGTAATGATTGGTGATGTTAGGGTTTTGATTTTGTTAATTAAAAGTGTATATCGATTTGAATAATTAAATCTAAGGGTGTGTTTTGTAATTCTAAAAAACTCAAGGGATAATTTTTGTAGGTTATTTGAACATGGTATAATTCGTATAAAATGTTAAATGAGGGGTTTATATGTAAATTTTGTATTTAAAAGGTTAAATGGGTAATTATATATAATTAGTAATTCGATTTGCAAATTAATTAAATCAAGGGACTAAAAATGTAAATACTGGAAACTTGAGGTCATTTTGAGTAAATTATAATGTTAAGATGATTCGGTGTAAGTTTGGATAATTATGGGGGCTAATATGTAATTATTTGGAATTTACAAATTAATATATATGTTTTATAATTATAGGGACTAAATGTGTAATTATGGGAAACTAAAGGGTTAAATCGTACCATGCATGAAATTAGAAGGTATATTCTGTATCTAAGGGTTAATGGTGTAATTAAAGATATTATATGGATTAAATTGTAAATTATGAAACTTTAGGGTTTATTTTGTAACTTTTATAAATAAAGGGGTTAAAGTGTAAAATATGGAACTTAATGGGCTAAAGAGGTAATTCTGAATAAATGGGGTATTTAAATAAGTAACTTATGATATTTTCATTCTAGACCTTTAATTTGATATAATTACAATTAAAACCCTAAACTATGTAAACTTGTCATATTTAACCCTAAACTTTTATAACTTGCTAAAGTCAACCCTAATTCCATAATGATACTAAATTAATGACTTAACTAAATCATAACACTTAAATCTTACTCATTATAGAAATCTGCTAATTTTGGAAACTTACTAAATAAGGAAACTTTCTAAAAATGGAAACCTGCTAAAAATAGAAAGTTACTTAATATGGAAATGGGATCTTTAGTAATCATGTCTTTACTCCTCTAGGTGTGAAGAGGGAGTAGTTCTGTGCTCTTTATCATCTTTTTCAGTGTGATCCTTGTCAAGCAATAAGGTACAGATATTCTGCTTCTTTATTAAGAGGCCTTCGTTCTCTGATTATAACTCATGTTAGGGTTTCCCTATACCATTGCTATGTTCCCTTCATTCATGAACTTCGATTATTGCACCATCATGATATTGAACCTTTTATGATTATGAACCTTTGCTCATGAACCTTGCTTATGAACCTTGCTTATGAACCATGATTATGAACCTATGATTATGAACTTATGAAACATGATATTGACCTATGCAAGTAAACTAAAAACATGATTCATGATACTTGACCTTTACCCTCAGTTTGATACTACGAGCCACTCACTAGGCATGAGGGTTTCATGTCCATGTCAGTCGATGCACCGATGGCATGACTCTAGGGCAGGAGAGTGATGACCTGTCCCGTCCCTGCATGTTATGTTTATGATTCATGTTTACGTAGAGGCAGATTATGGCCACCTGGGGCGTATGGATGCATCCTAGATTTGTTCATGTACATGTTATGTTATGTTATGTTATGTTATTCATGGTGACTGATGGTGTGTGCGATACACGTCTTTCACAACTCTGGGAGCTGATCACTCCATATTTCTGATTTCTGGGATTAGTGAGAGGAACATCTCTCTGCATGGCGGTATGATTATGATTTCATGTTCATGTTTCTGGGCTCGTAGAGGATTACTGTTTTCCATGCACTTTATAGACTTATGACCTTTACCTTTCATTACTGACACCCTATGTCATGATACTGGACTTATCTCTGTACTGGGCTTGGTATGTTTGGGCTTGATGGGATCTTTTGATTACTTCACCATTACTCATTATACTATCCATACTTTCTGATATCTCTGTATAACCTTCATATTTCTTCTCATCTATTATTACATCATGTACGATTTCCTTCCATCTTCCCTATTTCATTATTATTGTTTGTTACCGTTATGTCTGTTCACTGAGCTCGTGTAGCTCAGCCGCGTTTCTTTTCCCGCGGCAGGTAATTAAGCTAGGAGCTGGGGTATGGCTTTTGGGAAGAGTGCACCTGAGTGAAGCTTTGTCTTTAGTTGGATTATTTCACCATTTGGATTTTGTTATGTACTTCATTATTTCTGTCTTATCTTTGTATTTAAGTCATGTTGACTTATTCTTTTTGATTATGTTATGATTTCCGCTGTTTTATTCGTGGATGCTATGTTTATTCTGATATGAAACCATGTACTTGTGACATCTTTGCCCTTGTCGGGTCGGGGTGTTACAAATTATGGTATCAGAGACAGGTTGCGACTTGTAATACATTTACCCTTGACCTGTGAAGTTTGGACCACTAGGTTTCCACTGTAGGCGCTCATAAGATAACCTGTAAGAATTGCTCTCGGATTTCCCCTATAGGAACATGAGTTATGACTAGTAAGGATCTAGGTTGACATTAGGAATCCGTTTGATGTTCCTGTTCTGCTTATGTCCTCTGCTCTTTCATGTTTAGTTCTTGAGTTCATGAGTAGTTTAGACATCTGTCGGATTCTAGTGCTTAGCATCGCGTATGTCATTTTCAGAATGGCACCCCCCGCACACAACAAGCGCCGTTGGACAACCGCTTTTCCTACTGGCCGTAGATGGATTGGGAAACTGAGGCGGACTGCAAGGAGGATCTCAATTCCTGCGAGTATGTGGCCGTGCCGTATTGAAGAGAAGATGACCATGGAGAATCGAGACGGAATTGAGGTGCAGGTGTACAGTACAAAGATAACCGATAAAGACGGAGTCATAACCAGATACCCGGGAGAGTGTCCCAAGTTTGTTGAAGAAAATGGAGTTGTGCGAGTTGAGCCTCGCAATTTGGATGGCCTTGTGGACGGAGAAGCAAATGGAAGGAGAGACTCTGAAGATGGCTTTGCCAGGCGACCCTGCCACAGCCTGAGGGGAACCATAACGGATGGCTCAGCGAAGATGATGAAGATTTGGAGTCCACTGCAAGCAACTCGATCTAGGGTTAGGATTAGAGCTCAAGCCATTTATGCTATTAGTGTTTAAGACCATGTTTGGATTCCTTTGACATTAGTACCTTGTTTGGATTTCGGGTTTTCCTAAGTATTTTGACAATAAGGCTTGAGATATGGTTGAGGTTTTATATGTGGTACGTGTTAAGTCATGGTTCTCAATCTTTTAGGTTTTGTTCTGCGTGTAACCTGCTTCCACTATCCGCTGTGTTTTCTACTTCTTTACAAATTTCGAGGACGAAATTTTTCTGTTAGTGGGGAAGAAGTTGTAATACCTGAAATTCTATAACATGTAAGATGACCAAATTGCCCCTGGAAATTTAAAATCTAAATAAAACATATGTAAAGCATCAAAATAAATTCCAAACTTCTAGCTATGAACAAGCTATGATCCCAAATAATTTTAACAACACCATTTAACATTTATACAAGCCACGAAATTACCAAAATGCCCTTGGGCGCCTAATATAGTTTAAATTCAAATTTATGATTTAAATAAGGGTAATTAAATGGGAAATTAAAAGAGATAATCAAGCCATTAATCCCTTGACCAAAATTCCGAAATTTTGGCCATTTATCCTCCCCTTTGACCGGTCCTTCTTTTTATAATTCAATCATCACATTTTTTATCCCAAAAACCCTAGTTGCCGATTAAACAAAAAACACAAAAAAATCCTTATTGTGCTCATACGAAATTCTGGAGATCAAGAACCAATTTTCCTGAGTTCATCACAATCCTAAGAAGCCTAGAAAAATAAAAAAATCGAATTGTGGTAGCCTAGTTCATGCGTTTTCGAATTTCCTTTGTGTCGAGTTCAAAAGTGAGGTAAGTGCCATATTAATTCATTCGATCTCCATAAAAATCATTCCTTATTTTTCCTGAGATCCTTACATTGTATATGCCCTACGAAAAATATGTGCAAGGTGTTTTGGTCGCGCATGAAGGCTTGGTGAATTTCCTTGTGTCGAATTGTTCTAGCGTGTAACATAAATCACCATCAATCCATCCGATCATTCTGAAACTATCCTGGTATTTTTCTCAGCTTCTAATGATCGAATATAACATGGGAAAAATGATAAAAACAGCCCATGCATCATATATAAATCGTATGAAAAATATTATGTTATAAACCCTAGAATCGAATTAAATATCAAAATGTATGCATGCGATTTTTCTAGGATCATGTTATTATTTTTCATAGCATCTATGATCATCATATAACACTGGAAAAATGTTCATTTGAATTGTGGAGGCCTAAATCTATTATTGTGGAAATTGTTGTAAATCGGCTAAATAGAAATAAAAGTGAAATTATGGAAAACCCTAAAAACATTTCGACCTAGGTATTTTATGATTAAATTTGAAAAATTGATGTGTCTAAATGATGTGGTAATGATGAGGTAATGATTGGTGATGTTAGGGTTTTGATTTTGTTAATTAAAAGTGTATATCGATTTGAATAATTAAATCTAAGGGTGTGTTTTGTAATTCTAAAAACTCAAGGGATAATTTTTGTAGGTTATTTGAACATGGTATAATTCGTATAAAATGTTAAATGAGGGGTTTATATGTAAATTTTGTATTTAAAAGGTTAAATGGGTAATTATATATAATTAGTAATTCGATTTGCAAATTAATTAAATCAAGGGACTAAAAATGTAAATACTGGAAACTTGAGGTCATTTTGAGTAAATTATAATGTTAAGATGGTTCGGTGTAAGTTTGGATAATTATGGGGGCTAATATGTAATTATTTGGAATTTACAAATTAATATATATGTTTTATAATTATAGGGACTAAATGTGTAATTATGGGAAACTAAAGGGTTAAATCGTACCATGCATGAAATTAGAAGGTAGATTCTGTATCTAAGGGTTAATGGTTGTAATTAAAGATATTATATGGATTAAATTGTAAATTATGTAACTTTAGGGTTTATTTTGTAACTTTTATAAATAAAGGGTTTAAAGTGTAAAATATGGAACTTAATGGGCTAAAGAGGTAATTCTGAATAAATGGGGTATTTAAATAAGTAACTTATGATATTTTCATTCTAGACCTTTAATTTGATATATTTACAATTAAAACCCTAAACTTTGTAAACTTGTCATATTTAACCCTAAACTTTTATAACTTGCTAAAGTCAACCCTAATTCCATAATGATACTAAATTAATGACTTAACTAAATCATAACACTTAAATCTTACTCATTATAGAAATCTGCTAATTTTGGAAACTTACTAAATAAGGAAACTTTCTAAAAATGGAAACCTGCTAAAAATAGAAAGTTACTTAATATGGAAATGGGATCTTTAGTAATCATGTCTTTACTCCTCTAGGTGTGAAGAGGGAGTAGTTCTGTGCTCTTTATCATCTTTTTCAGTGTGATCCTTGTCAAGCAATAAGGTACAGATATTCTGCTTCTTTATTAAGAGGCCTTCGTTCTCTGATTATAACTCATGTTAGGGTTTCCCTATACCATTGCTATGTTCCCTTCATTCATGAACTTCGATTATTGCACCATCATGATATTGAACCTTTTATGATTATGAACCTTTGCTCATGAACCTTGCTTATGAACCTTGCTTATGAACCATGATTATGAACCTATGATTATGAACTTATGAAACATGATATTGACCTATGCAAGTAAACTAAAAACATGATTCATGATACTTGACCTTTACCCTCAGTTTGATACTACGAGCCACTCACTAGGCATGAGGGTTTCATGTCCATGTCAGTCGATGCACCGATGGCATGACTCTAGGGCAGGAGAGTGATGACCTGTCCCGTCCCTGCATGTTATGTTTATGATTCATGTTTACGTAGAGGCAGATTATGGCCACCTGGGGCGTATGGATGCATCCTAGATTTGTTCATGTACATGTTATGTTATGTTATGTTATGTTATTCATGGTGACTGATGGTGTGTGCGATACACGTCTTTCACAACTCTGGGAGCTGATCACTCCATATTTCTGATTTCTGGGATTAGTGAGAGGAACATCTCTCTGCATGGCGGTATGATTATGATTTCATGTTCATGTTTCTGGGCTCGTAGAGGATTACTGTTTTCCATGCACTTTATAGACTTATGACCTTTACCTTTCATTACTGACACCCTATGTCATGATACTGGACTTATCTCTGTACTGGGCTTGGTATGTTTGGGCTTGATGGGATCTTTTGATTACTTCACCATTACTCATTATACTATCCATACTTTCTGATATCTCTGTATAACCTTCATATTTCTTCTCATCTATTATTACATCATGTACGATTTCCTTCCATCTTCCCTATTTCATTATTATTGTTTGTTACCGTTATGTCTGTTCACTGAGCTCGTGTAGCTCAGCCGCGTTTCTTTTCCCGCGGCAGGTAATTAAGCTAGGAGCTGGGGTATGGCTTTTGGGAAGAGTGCACCTGAGTGAAGCTTTGTCTTTAGTTGGATTATTTCACCATTTGGATTTTGTTATGTACTTCATTATTTCTGTCTTATCTTTGTATTTAAGTCATGTTGACTTATTCTTTTTGATTATGTTATGATTTCCGCTGTTTTATTCGTGGATGCTATGTTTATTCTGATATGAAACCATGTACTTGTGACATCTTTGCCCTTGTCGGGTCGGGGTGTTACAAATTATGGTATCAGAGACAGGTTGCGACTTGTAATACATTTACCCTTGACCTGTGAAGTTTGGACCACTAGGTTTCCACTGTAGGCGCTCATAAGATAACCTGTAAGAATTGCTCTCGGATTTCCCCTATAGGAACATGAGTTATGACTAGTAAGGATCTAGGTTGACATTAGGAATCCGTTTGATGTTCCTGTTCTGCTTATGTCCTCTGCTCTTTCATGTTTAGTTCTTGAGTTCATGAGTAGTTTAGACATCTGTCGGATTCTAGTGCTTAGCATCGCGTATGTCATTTTCAGAATGGCACCCCCCGCACACAACAAGCGCCGTTGGACAACCGCTTTTCCTACTGGCCGTAGATGGATTGGGAAACTGAGGCGGACTGCAAGGAGGATCTCAATTCCTGCGAGTATGTGGCCGTGCCGTATTGAAGAGAAGATGACCATGGAGAATCGAGACGGAATGGAGGTGCAGGTGTACAGTACAAAGATAACCGATAAAGACGGAGTCATAACCAGATACCCGGGAGAGTGTCCCAAGTTTGTTGAAGAAAATGGAGTTGTGCGAGTTGAGCCTCGCAATTTGGATGGCCTTGTGGACGGAGAAGCAAATGGAAGGAGAGACTCTGAAGATGGCTTTGCCAGGCGACCCCTGCCACAGCCTGAGGGGAACCATAACGGATGGCTCAGCGAAGATGATGAAGATTTGGAGTCCACTGCAAGCAACTCGATCTAGGGTTAGGATTAGAGCTCAAGCCATTTATGCTATTAGTGTTTAAGACCATGTTTGGATTCCTTTGACATTAGTACCTTGTTTGGATTTCGGGTTTTCCTAAGTATTTTGACAATAAGGCTTGAGATATGGTTGAGGTTTTATATGTGGTACGTGTTAAGTCATGGTTCTCAATCTTTTAGGTTTTGTTCTGCGTGTAACCTGCTTCCACTATCCGCTGTGTTTTCTACTTCTTTACAAATTTCGAGGACGAAATTTTTCTGTTAGTGGGGAAGAAGTTGTAATACCTGAAATTCTATAACATGTAAGATGACCAAATTGCCCCTGGAAATTTAAAATCTAAATAAAACATATGTAAAGCATCAAAATAAATTCCAAACTTCTAGCTATGAACAAGCTATGATCCCAAATAATTTTAACAACACCATTTAACATTTATACAAGCCACGAAATTACCAAAATGCCCTTGGGCGCCTAATATAGTTTAAATTCAAATTTATGATTTAAATAAGGGTAATTAAATGGGAAATTAAAAGAGATAATCAAGCCATTAATCCCCTTGACCAAAATTCCGAAATTTTGGCCATTTATCCTCCCCTTTGACCGGTCCTTCTTTTTATAATTCAATCATCACATTTTTATCCCAAAAACCCTAGTTGCCGATTAAACAAAAACACACAAAAAAATCCTTATTGTGCTCATACGAAATTCTGGAGATCAAGAACCAATTTTCCTGAGTTCATCACAATCCTAAGAAGCCTAGAAAAATAAAAAAAATCGAATTGTGGTAGCCTAGTTCATGTGTTTTCGAATTTCCTTTGTGTCGAGTTCAAAAGTGAGGTAAGTGCCATATTAATTCATTCGATCTCCATAAAAATCATTCCTTATTTTTCCTGAGATCCTTACATTGTATATGCCCTACGAAAAATATGTGCAAGGTGTTTTGGTCGCGCATGAAGGCTTGGTGAATTTCCTTGTGTCGAATTGTTCTAGCGTGTAACATAAATCACCATCAATCCATCCGATCATTCTAAAACTATCCTGGTATTTTTCTCAGCTTCTAATGATCAAATATAACATGGGAAAAATGATAAAAAACAGCCCATGCATCATATATAAATCGTATGAAAAATATTATGTTATAAACCCTAGAATCGAATTAAATATCAAAATGTATGCATGCGATTTTTCTAGGATCATGTTATTATTTTTCATGGAATCTATGATCATCATATAACACTGGAAAAATGTTCATTTGAATTGTGGAGGCCTAAATCTATTATTGTGGAAATTGTTGTAAATCGGCTAAATAGAAATAAAAGTGAAATTATGGAAAACCCTAAAAACATTTTGACCTAGGTATTTTATGATTAAATCTGAAAAATTGATGTGTCTAAATGATGTGGTAATGATGAGGTAATGATTGGTGATGTTAGGGTTTTGATTTTGTTAATTAAAAGTGTATATCGATTTGAATAATTAAATCTAAGGGTGTGTTTTGTAATTCTAAAAACTCAAGGGATAATTTTTGTAGGTTATTTGAACATGGTATAATTCGTATAAAATGTTAAATGAGGGGTTTATATGTAAATTTTGTATTTAAAAGGTTAAATGGGTAATTATATATAATTAGTAATTCGATTTGCAAATTAATTAAATCAAGGGACTAAAAATGTAAATACTGGAAACTTGAGGTCATTTTGAGTAAATTATAATGTTAAGATGATTCGGTGTAAGTTTGGATAATTATGGGGGCTAATATGTAATTATTTGGAATTTACAAATTAATATATATGTTTTATAATTATAGGGACTAAATGTGTAATTATGGGAAACTAAAGGGTTAAATCGTACCATGCATGAAATTAGAAGGTATATTCTGTATCTAAGGGTTAATGGTGTAATTAAAGATATTATATGGATTAAATTGTAAATTATGAAACTTTAGGGTTTATTTTGTAACTTTTATAAATAAAGGGGTTAAAGTGTAAAATATGGAACTTAATGGGCTAAAGAGGTAATTCTGAATAAATGGGGTATTTAAATAAGTAACTTATGATATTTTCATTCTAGACCTTTAATTTGATATAATTACAATTAAAACCCTAAACTATGTAAACTTGTCATATTTAACCCTAAACTTTTATAACTTGCTAAAGTCAACCCTAATTCCATAATGATACTAAATTAATGACTTAACTAAATCATAACACTTAAATCTTACTCATTATAGAAATCTGCTAATTTTGGAAACTTACTAAATAAGGAAACTTTCTAAAAATGGAAACCTGCTAAAAATAGAAATTTACTTAATATGGAAATGGGATCTTTAGTAATCATGTCTTTACTCCTCTAGGTGTGAAGAGGGAGTAGTTCTGTGCTCTTTATCATCTTTTTCAGTGTGATCCTTGTCAAGCAATAAGGTACAGATATTCTGCTTCTTTATTAAGAGGCCTTCATTCTCTGATTATGACTCATGTTAGGGTTTCCCTATACCATTGCTATGTTCCCTTCATTCATGAACTTCGATTATTGCACCATCATGATATTGAACCTTTTATGATTATGAACCTTTGCTCATGAACCTTGCTTATGAACCTTGCTTATGAACCATGATTATGAACCTATGATTATGAACTTATGAAACATGATATTGACCTATGTAAGTAAACTAAAAAACATGATTCATGATACTTGACCTTTACCCTCAGTTTGATACTACGAGCCACTCACTAGGCATGAGGGTTTCATGTCCATGTCAGTCGATGCACCGATGGCATGACTCTAGGGCAGGAGAGTGATGACCTGTCCCGTCCCTGCATGTTATGTTTATGATTCATGTTTACGTAGAGGCAGATTATGGCCACCTGGGGCGTATGGATGCATCCTAGATTTGTTCATGTACATGTTATGTTATGTTATGTTATGTTATTCATGGTGACTGATGGTGTGTGCGATACACGTCTTTCACAACTCTGGGAGCTGATCACTCCATATTTCTGATTTCTGGGATTAGTGAGAGGAACATCTCTCTGCATGGCGGTATGATTATGATTTCATGTTCATGTTTCTGGGCTCGTAGAGGATTACTGTTTTCCATGCACTTTATAGACTTATGACCTTTACCTTTCATTACTGACACCCTATGTCATGATACTGGACTTATCTATGTACTGGGCTTGGTATGTTTGGGCTTGATGGGATCTTTTGATTACTTCACCATTACTCATTATACTATCCATACTTTCTGATATCTCTGTATAACCTTCATATTTCTTCTCATCTATTATTACATCATGTACGATTTCCTTCCATCTTCCCTATTTCATTATTATTGTTTGTTACCGTTATGTCTGTTCACTGAGCTCGTGTAGCTCAGCCGCGTTTCTTTTCCCGCGGCAGGTAATTAAGCTAGGAGCTGGGGTATGGCTTTTGGGAAGAGTGCACCTGAGTGAAGCTTTGTCTTTAGTTGGATTATTTCACCATTTGGATTTTGTTATGTACTTCATTATTTCTGTCTTATCTTTGTATTTAAGTCATGTTGACTTATTCTTTTTGATTATGTTATGATTTCCGCTGTTTTATTCGTGGATGCTATGTTTATTCTGATATGAAACCATGTACTTGTGACATCTTTGCCCTTGTCGGGTCGGGGTGTTACAAAGTGTAATGAATATGGTTGGATATAGAATTACATCCTCAGCCTGGAATTGCTCCTAAATTCTAAGTATGAACCATATGGCAAATTGTTGCGTAATTGTTATAGCCGACAAATCTTGAAAGATTGGAAGGCATCAAACATTACACAATGGATATTAAAGTTTACGGAATTTTAAAGAGCATATTGTTGTTTGCATACAATGATGCTAATGAAATTGAGATGACACTCAATACTAGTCATGGTAGGATTTCATCCTTGTTAATGGCCATGTGTACTAGTTATGCTTAACTAAGAGCATAGTTGCATTATACATTAAAAAATTAGAATACTTTAAACTATAAAAGGTTTGATAGTTTAATTGTCATAAATTTTTCACTAATTGAATTCTTGAAATAAGTATTCTCAAAATTCCGATAGATCAAAATTAGTTGATTTATGTCTTGTCAACAAGTATGATTGACATGACTTGAGGCATAATTCATTAACTAGAATTATCATGCATTGATCTATTTAGTATTTGGATAAGGGATGTTAAGCAATTATTATTTACAATGAATTAAAGTACTTGGTACGTTTTTTTTCATTAATAATAGATTGTATCCTATATTTGCATGTTTAAATCCGTGAATAACTTATGTTATTCTAAATTGTCCGTTGTCAATTAATGATATGGGAATATCATTAAATTAAGACAAATCTGAGTATTGGTAGAATATACTTGAAAGTATATTGATGTGTTGACATGCCAATTTCACATGATATTCAATGAATTGAATATAAGACTTATCCCAACTATATGATTTTACTTTATGGATCTTGTCATCAAGTAAATCATGAATATAGTTATCCTCAGACTTGAGATACCAAATAACTGTCATGGATGTAGTGCATTTCTGTAAAGCAATTTACCGCTATACGTTACTGGTAGCTATAAGGATTGTTTTCAGAAGTGTTGCAAAGTTCAAGAGTTTTGATTGTAGTCAAGAAAGAATTTGTTCCTTCAAAATTATTTTGAAGTTTAATACTGCTAGGCCCCTCGTAGGGTTGACAAGATGTTTACGTGGCCACGCCCAAGATCTATCTGAAATACATTCAGACGATTTGGTAATTTTGCTCAATCAGAAACACCGAGAAACAGAATAGTTAATTAAAGAATGACTAAGATCCATATCTTTATTAACGTAGTATTAGTAACAAAATGATAAGTATGATGATGAATCATCAAAAGGTTTTTTCAGGAGACCTTACTCGAGTTGTACTGGGGGCATTGACGTGTGGCTAGACGCTAACCAATGTCATTACACTATTAAGATATGTCCAAGTGGGAGCTGTTAGTTTATGGACAATATTTAATATGTGTATGTCTAGAATCGAACTCGAGACCACGGGATTGCACACTTTATGTATGAAGAATTAATGTTTAATAATTTAATATAAAAAGTTATATTTAATTATTAATTACACAAAATGACTAACGAGCATTAAGTAATTAACAGTAATTGACTAACGGTCGTTAAATAATAAAAGGAAAGGACTATAGATGGAAAATAGAGAACAAGAAAGATCTAGAACCCCTTTGTGGGTTGAGATCCAATCGGCAATGGGTTTCCTAAACCCAAACCCTAACTTGTTCCCAAAGTTTTGTCATCCTATATAAACAAACACAAGGGTTTATTGTTTTGTAACTTTTGTACACACACTAAACCCTAAAAGTGTTTTTCTCTTTTCCTTGTGTCCCAATCGGCCGAAACCTTCAAGAGGTGTTCGACTTTTGCTTTTCCAAAAACAAAATCGTTTTGTGTTTTATTAAACTAGCATTTACATTAATTTGGTATTAGTACGTATGTACAAGAACGTGGTATTAACTTACTATAGTTAATATCTTGGATTGAATTACAAAACGGTAAGGGGTAATTCGTTAATCCAATTATAAACGCTAGTTAGGGTTCTTGATCTTGATTGAATGATTATTGAAGTTGATTCTTGTTTAGCTAGAATCAAATGTACGTTTGCTTTACTATTCGGTTAATTCTTTATGTGTTAAATAGATCACACACTTCCGCATGTGTATGATGATTACTTGTTTAATATATGAACTAGTAATGATTATTAAATTCTAACAGCAACTAGGCAAGGAATTAAAAGTGTCTTCATTTGAAATATGGACTTTTTAATTGAATCTCAAGCTTTCACCACTCACCTACCCATATGTGCTTGGCCATAAATATCAGTATATCCATTACCACAATGCCATAAAAAAGGGATAATAAATAAGGAGTAGTTTACAAACATACGGATATCATCTATGCGAACAACATATCATTTATTTGATATTGACTTTATAATCGGGAGTCTATTCCCGAAATTATAGTTTATATCAGCGAAACTTGGATTATAAGATGGCTAAACCTACTTAGAAGCACGCTGGAGATGTTACTACAAAGAGCACAGCTATAGATCTATCTACTATGTATACAATTCCCGAAATAGTCCTATTGCATGATCACTCTTCATATCCTGTGAGTCAAGGTACAACTATGAGAAACCGAAGATCAGGCTGCAGAATGATTACCACTTAAATCAAGAGAGATGGAGATTAACAAATATTTAGATTGAATTTGACCTCATTAAGTCTTGATCATCAACGGGTTACTAAGAATCAGATTACTGAGCTTGTTGAGTTGAGGTGCTAGCTTCAGAGAACGACTCCTTTTGTTTATAGCCTACAAGTTACGAGAAAAACAGATATAGTGATTCACACCGTTAACAAAGAAAATCAACAAAATGAAGATTGAGGATCGTATAGTGACTTTTAATTCAAAGTACTAACCTGTGTTTACGATGTATTGTGATAAATCCAATTCTTGAACTTGATCGCTGAAGGTAATAGTTCCTGGAAGTGGCTTACGCCTTTTAAAGCCTGCATGTTACGATCCATATAATCAAATCCAAACGTGTAAACTGTTTTCTGTTTGCACACAACTTACGTAATTTTCTAAATGAGATTAAATCATTTCATTACAGAATGTTTCTCACACTCGCTACATTTTGAAGTTTTTTGCCTTTCTTTTCCTGTTAGTTACTTTTCCACACGTATTTATCTAGCATATTTTTAAATTTATATATTGCTTCTCATGTTCCTATTTTTTCTATTTTCAGTTAAGCTTTGTATTGTTTTTGAATAAGCAGGACAATAAAACTTTGAGTCAAATACATGTTATCAAACTTCTTGAAAAGAATATACAACGAATACTAAGTTATATTTATTTGGCCTGACTTTAATTATTTTTAAAGATGTTTTCTAAGCCATTTTTTAATGTACCGGTACGTGTTGTAATTTATTTCATAACATTTTAAGCAAAATGAATATCTAAACAAAGAATAAAATTAAACACTAGAAGTTTAGATTTAGACTTACAGGGGAATATGAGAAGAGTGAAATCTTGAAGCTTAATTCTCATTTCGTCAAGAAAATGATAATATGCATTTCTCCATCGCATGCTAACAAGCAACGGGACAATGATGATCCAAAAACCAACAGCCAAACCAACTAGCGTAAAGATCACTAGAATCCAATCGATAGCATCTGATTCATCATCTTGGTCATTGGTTCCTTCGGTATCATCATTCTTGGGTTTACAAGCTGCAAGAGGAGCCCCACATAGTGCATTTCCAACAAAACTGGACTCAGAGAACAGTTGAAGTTGTGGGCCTGTCGGGATTATTCCGGTTAGGTTATTGTACGATACATTCAAGAAATTCAAACCACTTAACGATGATAAGCTGGTAGGAATCATTCCGTCAAGATGATTGAATGAAAGATCTAAAGATTCAAGCTGTCTCATTTCTCTGAATGTGTTAGGAATACTTCCAGCTAAAACATTTTGTGACAAATTCAGGTACCGTAAGCCCTGAAGTTCCACAAGTTCACTAGGAATTGACCCAGAAAATTGGTTTTCTGAAAGGTCTAACGCTGTCACTAGATAAAGGATGGTGCTATATGCTCTAAGCAGCCCCTTTGTCACCAACGTTGCGCTGCCTAAAACTTGATTCTGAAATAGAGTATCGTAAAGAACAATAGGACTTGAGGTCTCCCTTCCAGAAATGACAGTAAGGTTGTCAAAACATCTCGGTAGGTTCCCAGAAAGATCATTATGACCAAGATCCAAGATCTGAATAGAACTGAGATGACAAATTTCATCTGGGATGTTACCTTCTAACTTGTTTGAACGAAGGCTTAGAAGTTTCAGACCTGTACTCTCTCTACCTATTAATGCTGGTATACTTCCCGTTAATTTGTTTTCTGAAAGCTCAAGAATGACCAAGCTCTTGGAATTCAGTAACGACACGGGTAAGCTCCCTGATAGCCTGTTACCGTGAATAACCAATGATAATAGGGAAGAAATATTTCCTAAGGAGGATGGGATTGTACCAGAAAATCGATTATTCTCTAGGTTCAGAAAGACTAAAGACTCCCAGTTTATCCAACAATCTGGAATAACACCTGACATGTTATTGTTTCCTAGATTAAGAACTCTTAGCAGTTGAGTTTCCTGAATCTCAGAACACAGAAACTGATCTAGAGATCCTGAAAGATTGTTGTACGAAAGATCTAGGAAATCCAGGTTGGGTTTGCTAAAATTACTAGGCAAAAGACCGGTGAAAAGGTTGGCACTTAGATCTAGGATGATCTCTTCTGCTGTAAGAGAACTAATATCTCCTAACTTCCCTTGAATGTTATTGAGGGATATGTTCAAGAAATTTAAGCTAGAGAACGTGGTCCAAATCCAATTTGGAATGATGCCTGATATGTTTGCGTTGGCTAAATCCAAATCTGTTAACATGGTTTGCGACTGAACCCAAGAAGGAAAACGAGGGCCTAAACTGCAAGAACCAATTCTTAACACAGTGAGTTGGAAAGGCGGGATCCAATTTTCATTTAGCTTAAACGCTAACTTGTTATCCCCAATCCATAAAGTGCCCAAGGATGTCAGATTGGTAAAGTGGTTTTCGGTCACAATACCCGTAAAAAAATTGTGATGAAGAGTTAGAAAAGATAGCTTCCCAAGCTGTCCAATACTTTCAGGAAGACTCCCATTCAACTTGTTAAAGGAAAGATCTAAGAATACCAACGATGATAAACCACCAATTGTATCTGGGATCAGACCTTCGAGCCCATTTACATTCATTTGAAATGTCTTCAAGAGTGACAAACTTCCTACAGAATCCGGAATGGTTCCTCTTAATTGATTGTAAGCAAGATCAATGCTGGATAAGTTTTTAAGTCTTCCTAGTTTTCTTGGGAGTCGACCAGTTAGATAATTGCCACGCATGGCTAATAGCTCCAACTTAGGGGACTCACACTCACAAAATATTTCAAGAAGCTCAGACACATCTCCGGAAAAGTTGTTTGATTGCAGATCAAGGGTAGTCAAATTGCAAAGATTACTTAAAGATTTAAGTATCTCCTCGACAATCTGATTGTTCGATAAATCAATATGAACAATCAGGGACAAGTTCTGAATATTGCCTAGAATTGGAACAGAAATATTGCAGTTACTAACATCAAGCAAACGAAGATTACTTAGGCTAGACAACCCATCCAATATCGACGAAGAATTAACGACAGTATTACTTGAAACACGAAGAGTCCTCAAAGAAGGCATCATATGGAAACCAACATCGGTTATTCCTGGCTTTAGAGCACCGAAATAACAACTAGTAAGATCTAATAGTTCTAAATCATGCAGAGTAAAAATCCACTCAGGCAACAAACTATCAAATAGGTTAAACGAAAGATCTAGGACGATAAGAGAAGTAAAACTAACTGTGGCTGGATCACTAGGTATCTGAGTTAAGCTACATGAAGAAAGGTGTAGTTCTTGCAATGAAGAGAGAGTACTGATCACCTGAAGCCAATCTGAAGCTTCGGCGAGGTTAAAGCCCACCATATCTAGATGCTGCAATTGTTTTAGATTCCTTAGCCAGCTTAAATTATTCAAATGAAGATTACTGAATACCTTATCGTCCTGAAGTGCTAGAACTCATAACCAAGTCAAACTCCCGAGCTTCTGAGGAACTTCCCCGCCAAATTGCGACTTTGACATATTTAGATATGTCAGATTTTTTAGTGAACCAATGAATGCTGGAACAGGGCCGAATCCAAAGTCGTTGCAACTTAAGCCTAGATACCTAAGTTGTACCAACTTGATCAAGCTAGAACTTATGTTTCCACCTAACATTTGTTTTGAGGCCTCTTCAAGTTCATCATCCGTGTCATAAGATCCATGACAATGACCTTTAATTCCATCATCAGGTCCACGAAGGCGAATCTCAAGGACGTGTCCTGTGAAGTTATCACATACCACGCCAGACCAACTGCAACAATCATTACCAGACCAAGACGAGAGGCGGTTGGCTCGGTCAATAAGCTTGTTTTTGAACTGGATGAGTGCCAATCTTTCGGTTGCTTTACATAAAACATCATCTTGATTTTGGTTACATAGACATAAAATGCAAAATGATGAGATTACAAGAAACCAAAGGCAAGATGATGAAGAAAAAGTAAGTATCATTGTAGTAATGTTGAACTTTTTATTTGTTTGACACTTTTTGCAACTTGCTTTTTTAAGGACAATGTTAGACCACATAATATTTCGAGACCACCTCATCTTGATTACAGTATATATCTAGCTACCACGTACGATGACCAAGAACTTGTTTGATAATGACGTAACATTGTGACACAAATATGACATCAGCATGAAAATTGATAAACTATTTTTTCTTTTTGTTGGTGTCACTACTACAAAAATTGACATAGAGCCCCCTTAATAGAGCCCGGTTTTAGTGAAGAAAGGGCTTTAAAGCGATTCAACAGGCTATAGAGCCATGTTTTCTTTTTTAAAACCGGGCTCTATGTTGAAAAACAATTAAAGCCGCGTTTTCTTACTCAAAACCGGGCTCTATTCCTCTTTAAAGAGCCATGTTTTCTTTTACAAAACCGGGCTTTATCTAAAACACCATTAGAGCCCTGTTTTTTATCGCAAAACCCGGCTTTATCAAATGTTGTTTCGTAACAACAAAACATGCGGTTCTTTTCAAAATGAATTGAAAATGCTTAAAACTTTTGGGCGGGTTATTTCCCTCCCCAATTTTCATACCTTCAGAAAGCCCTAATCTCTTTTCGCCCTCTTAAAAGCTTCAAAATAAGCTCCGCATGTACTAAATTCATTAGCTTAAACTACATATTTGAGTTTCTTAGCTTGTGACATTAATGCTCATATTCAATAAGAGGAACTCATTCTTTATATATATATAGATATAGATAAATTTAGGTACTCCGTATTAATTAGTTAATACCCACAACATAATATAAAGAAAAATGATATATCTTGCTACATTTTCTTTTTACATATCATCGTACTCATATGATTGGTGTATTTGAAAAAGTGATTGGATGAGATGATGAAAAAGAAAAAATGAATTCCATTAATAGAAAACACATTCAATAAAGGTTGCCGAAATATGGGATTCTGGTGAAGACATTAATTTGCGATGGTCCAACGGAGAGGACAAAGCTTTGTTGTTAAAATGACTGGCGTAGGATGGAGAAGATAACGACGAGTGTTGGTGGTGCTAAATAAGATGATTATCTTTGTTTTTTCACGTGTTTATGAGCAGTATGATGGTGTTTGGGTGTAAGGTATTGAGCTAACTAATTGATAAAATACTAACTATCGATGAATTGGTTTTTGGTACATACAATAGGAAGATTGGCTAGTTAGCTAAAATTTAAATACATACTATAGAATTTCATGACATTGGATACTTTAATAGGGAAATTATTCATTAATAAACATAGAATTTCATGACAAGTTGGATACATTTTCAATTGATTATTACTTGAAAATGTATTATACTTGACATTTTTTGTTATTGTGTGTACTCAATT